>OY744519.1:74518030-74935530 GCA_963556195.1 Sepiola atlantica
TATTAAATGGACGACAATTTGGGAATACCATGTGCTTTTTTTTGGAGGAGAACGACACATTCATAAGGCCCTCCGTGCCAATAAACTAATAGCGCACAACTTACATGTAAAAAAGAATACCTGCAGATATAGTCTCTAATAGAAATGCTTGGACGCATCTACAATATAATTTTTCTACTAAATCTGCTTTTTTCAGTGTTGAAAATTCTATTTACAAGGTAAGCGTGACAAATAGAAACATATACTATTTTCACTCGTAAACGCAACCGAACAATGAAAATCCTACTTCAAACGTAACCGCCACAGATCGACGAAAATGCTCTTTAAGCGTGGCAGAAAAACAGACGTAGGAAAATGGAATATTTATATTTTTGTACAATCTTACTTTTTTCAGGAATCCAAAAATATTGTTCGGATTGACCTGTGCAAAAATAAATTGGCCTGCATGATCTGACTTTGTGGAATTTTGTTATTCACAATTATCGATGTTCCACTTGATGCTTTATCAATATTTTTGTGTATATAACGGTATGAAGTGAACTTTTTTTTTTTAAGGAATGTGTGTCAGACATATTTTTATTAGAAGAATCCATTCATTATGATTTGCTTTGCACATCTAATATTTCACTGGATTATTTTGTTGTACACGGTTTAATTTTATTTTGGTTTATGCTGTGATTTGATTTATCGTTGACGTCCAGTTCTTCCAATCCCTCGAAGCGGTCAGTTGTTTAAGTCAAAGTAGTTGGAGAGTTCTTTTTTGACTGTTCCTGATTCTTTGGGATGATTTCTTTTGCTGTTTTCGCTTTAGATATATTCTCCATTGGTCTCAGTGGATGTATTGGAGATCTCTGGTATTTTATATTGTGTGGAATAGTTTCTGTAGGAGTTTTTGGTGTATCTCTTAGTTTTATTTCATTATCGGTTTCAGATTTTAATTTTTTTTTAATTTACTATTTGTTTCTTTTTGAGTTTAATTAAAAGGTGTTTCTCAGGCGTTCTTGGAAATGTGACCATTCACTTGTACTCAACTGTAACAGTTTTTCAATAACTCAAACTATTTGTTTTCTGGTTTTGTTTGTTTCGTCGTTCAGTATTTGCCTTTGAGCTACACTGGGATAGGATTGCCTTCTCATATAGAAACTGACAATTTTTATGGCTTTCAGAAACAATGTCTTTCGTGTTTCTTTTCCCTCCTTTACAAATTACCATATTCTGAAAATGCAGGATGGTTTCCATAGCAATTTGCACATTTCTTCTCCTTTCGGAAATCATCTTCAGTATGGGGTGGATCTTTTTCTACACATTTGTAGCCTTCTCCATCTGCCTTTGTGGTAACCAAATTCATGGCATTTGAAACACCGCAAGTAAGCTGATGTGTAAAGTTAAACTTTTCCAATTGTAAACCCAATTTTTATTTCTTTACAGATTATGGGCGAATTACAAGTATTCATGTCATTCCTCCTAATGTTGATTCTTTTGTGTTCAGTAACATCCTGCTTATGCAACATCATTTCAATTTTTTTGTTGTCAAACAACGCTCCATGCTTCGTATCACTTTTTTTACAAGTGTCTAACTTTTCATTTGTAATTGTGGAACTTCTCCATTTTAAAAATGTCATCCTTCCATGTGTTTTTCTTTTCCTCATTCACTTTCAGAAAGAGGTTTCCATTCCTGAGTCTTTTAAACTTTGGGCTATTAGCATTTCATCGAAAAAATGTGACAATTTACTGAACTGGATTTTCGATTGATTAAATAACTATAGACCTTTTTTTTTATTAATTATTGTATTTGAATCTTTATTGGAAATGATAATTCAGAAATGTTCTGCTTGAGTTTTTTTTTATTTATTTGCTAACCAAGTGTATTCGCTTCTTTCACTGGAAAATGTAATGTAAGCAAATTATCTAACTTATATAAATCAACAGACAGTTACAAAGTAATATGAAATGTTATGCTAATCTATCCTTTTTGTTTTTCAGTATAAACAAATTAAGTTGGCACACGTTTTTCTACAAGTCATCAAAATGAAGAAAATATAAAAAGGGCTTGTGTACCATCTGGATTTGCATACTTCGAAAATTGTATCTTAAAGAGTCATTTTTCATACAAGTTTTTAGTCAATACCTAATTTGGTCTTAACAGCAGATTGTTTTTATGTTAAAAGGAAAATTAAAATGATATTTATTGAAGTTAAAAAATAAAGCAAATTTTAAGAACAACTGCCTTAAGATAAACTAAAATGAAGAGAAGGAGTGGGGAAGAGGTGAGGGGAAAAGAACAAACGGAAGAGGGGGTAAAAAGAAAGAAAGAGGGTGGGAAAAAGGAGGGGGGCAAAATATTATTAATGGATATTAAACATTGGCACATTCAAGAAGATAAAAATGAAAAACACAACAAACCGAGGGTGGAAGAAGGGAGCAAAATATTCCCATTAAAAACCAACATGGATAAAGTAGTTTCTCTAAGACTAAGAACTTGGTTTCTTTTTAAATCAAATGTATCTAGCGTGTAGCAGTCGCAGCAAAATTCTGGATTGTAGTCATGCTGTTAAAAGGATAACTAAACAGGGTAGAACTGTCACATACCTGACAATGCTGCATGCAACCATGACTCTGCTACAGAAAGTAAGGGAGAAAAAAATAGACAAAATGTCTTTCTTTGCTTTGTGGAGAGAGAGACAAAGTTTTTCAGGAAATAAATAGCAAGAACAAGCAAATAAAAGTTTGAATAAAATTTAAGCATATTTTGCATCAGATGTAAAACATTTGTTTCCTTAATGTTTTTTTATTTTTTTAGTCTAATAAGCCAGATTGATCAACACATAAACATTTTGGGTTGTTGCAATTAAATGCTAAAAAAGAACATAAAATGGAAAATTTAATTCTTTTTAGGTAAAGTAAAAAAAAAAAAAAAATTAATTAAAAAATCCGGTCTAGCTATTAAAAAAATATCTTATCCAATGTAATATTTCAATTATTTTAGGATATATATCTTATTTTAAATTTTTATTATTTATTTATACAAATAAGTCATCACTTATCAAGGCCAAAAGCCACTAGAGGATAAGGGTTAATGAGATTGATGGATTGTCAGTTGAATATAATGAGAGGATTAAATACTAACTAAACCACCCATAACCGGTTGGGTCAGTATTTCCTATTTATATTATTAAATATTTGGAAAATTCAAAATGTTTAAACACAATTTCATAATAGTGAATAAGAAAATGACCGTTTTGATACAAGAATTTGAAACTAAAATTGGACAAACACTAAATGTGACCAATAATAAATGAAGATAATATTGAGATAAATTCTGTTGAAGTAAAAACAAAATGAAGTTCAATCAATAAGTGATTTTTTGTTCTGAAGAATCTATAACATTGTTTCCCATTTTGATAAGCTCAGTGAAGAAGCATAATGTACAGATTTGGGAATGTCTAAAATTAAAATCCAAACTATTCAAAGGACGAAGAGAATAATAAAAAATATTTATAAAAAAAAAAATAAATAAAAAAAAAAAACAGCTCTGAAGAACCAAAATGGTAAATACTTTTGCAAAATAAAATGAAACAAACATTTTCTATATATTGAAATTTTACAAAAAATATTTTAATCGGGTAGATTCATGTTACAATTGTACACAACAAGCTAAAAGCACTTACTGATACGGTGCTTTTTCAAGGGAAACAATGTATTTTTTTTTTCTTTCTTAATGGACACATTTTTGAAAATGTATATTTTTGCTGGATCAATTATACTCGAGGCACTCCAGATTCAGAAACGACCAAAAGGACACACTTTTGGTTTGACACCAGTTTCTTTTACTTACGTTTGAATTATAAACAAAATAATACACACGCTTGCCATCATAGATTTTTTACAAGACTTTTTGTTTTGTAAACTTTGGAGATTTATAAACAAAATAAATTTTTAATTAAAAAAAAGTTACAAACTTTTTATGAAAAAATGTATAAACAAAAAGCATTTAAATAAGTAGATGTTGTGCTGACATAGGTTACAAAATTTTTTGTTTTGTAAAATTTGGAGGGTGTCCCCATTTATTTGCTTCCCCATAAGGGAAGAGTCATACAGAAGGTCTGATTTTAATGTAGGGAAAATCCAGTTCTCCAAAAAGGGACACACTGGATTGGGATGAAAACAAAAATTGCCTCAGTCTAGAACAAGGATAACAAAGCTGAAGTGTAGTTTCAGAACAGATACTACACCTTTGCTCCTAGTCAAAAGGTCAAAGACCGTTTTGAAAAAGGTATTTCTGTGTGTGTTTTTAATACAATCCAATATTTATTTAAATATTTTTATAAAACATTAAATTTAGCGACAATAAATTAATATTTTAATTTATGTTTTTTTTAATAAAAAGTTTGTAACTTTTTTTTTCTTTTTGTAAATAAAACTTTTCAATTCAGAACGCTTCTTTTTTGGTGAGCCGAGTTTTCCCTACATTAAAAACCGACCTTATGTCTAATTGTCCGTGTGGGGAGGCAAGTAAATAGGGACACCATCTCCACAATGTTTTTTTTTAATTTGTTGATTTCGTTTGTTTATTATAAAAAGTTTTGTCAAGAAAACAATGTATTTTAAAAATTCTATTTTATTATGCTTGTAAATAAATCCACTTATTTCAATGTTTTTCTGTTTAAATTTGCTTATATATTTTGCTTAATATAAAGTATGTAACTTTTTTTATTTTTTAAAATATATATATTTTTTTTTTATAAATCTCTTAGTTTACTAAACATTGTGTAAGAAAATCTGCGATGGCAAATGTGTTATTTACAATTCAACCGGAAGTAAAAGAAGAAAAAGAAAAAACTGTGCCGAGCAAAATATGTCCTTTTGGTAGTTTCTGACGCGCCTCAATTATAATTGATCCAGCAAAAATATACATTTTGCAGAATTAAAAGAATTGTATTATTTGGACTATTGTTTTCACCTTGGATGTTATCGTCAACAATTTGGTCGATGTAACCTCTGACATTCAACGGAATTTCAAACTGAATACTGTATGTAATTGTGCCACGTCCACGTGGATCTGTGGCGCAACAGATAAAGTGCTAAGTAATAATCAGTGTTGAGTAATAATCTGTTCTGAGTCTTCTGGAGGTTGAAGGTTCAATCCTCAGTACAAGCGATACTAAGAATATAATATAAATTACTTAAGACTTCTAACTGGTCATGGTTGACGAAACAAAAACAATCTACCCCCGCAAATTAAAGATTTCAGTTTGAAATTCCTGAGTCCGACAAAGATTCCAGAGCTTGATTAAATGCACCTGAAGGAGACCGGAGGTTACATCGGCCGAAACATTGTGAAAATTACATCCAAGATGAAAATAGTCAAAATGATACAAATTATCAATCTTCATCTCAAAATTCAGAAATATTAAAAGATATTATATTATGGTCTCACAGTGTTCAACATTCAAGACTTTTAGATGAAAATGCACAATTGTTCCAATATATACAAACCCGTCTGACGAGTGAACTTTCAAGTACTGTCATTATGATAGAAATAATAAAAGTACAAAAACAAACATACTACTCTTTAATATTTCTACAAAAGAATACTTAATGTTCAAGGAATTTCTTCATTCTAATGTAAACATTGATATTTCATGACACAGACATGCACCTATGTTTACAGCCAGTCAAACATACTCTTACCAAAAAGTCTGTTAATCAATTTCTAAGTAAAAATGCAGGTAATATTGAAAGATATTACTTACTTTTAGCTCGTCCGTTTCATTATTACGAGAGCTGTAAAAGATTGCATTGTCGTCTGGAGAGGGATTTGATCGTTGTCTCGGAGGTCCATCAATGTCAATATCGCTATCAGTCTTTGGTAGGGAAAGACGAGAGGAGAATTCTCGACTGTTAGTTGACTTTTCTGCAAGCAAGCTTATGGATCTGTTTGTTGGTGTCCTTGGACGGATTGGGGAACCATGTTTCTCATCAAATGAACCACGTCGAGATCGGTGACCTACTGACTTCTCCCCGTTGGAACTAGAAGGGCTACTAGATTTTGAATTCGGTTCATTTTTGCTGGAGGCTATGGGGCTATCACTTTTACTAGAGTCACTTGCCCTTCTAGAATCGGAACCTTCAAATATGTTGGAGTCGATGTCATAGTTGTCCACAATAGGAATGAAATTCAGATCATCTCCGGAGCGACTTAGGTATTTGGATGATCCAAGTGTGTTACATGGAATTTCCCCATTTGAGCTTAGATCATGCAAGCTATTGCTTTTCCGGAGTCCTTCACTGTAGTGTTTGTCGTTTTTGTGTTTTAAGCTCCTTACACCTCGGTAAGTCGTTGGTGCAGATGATTTGAGTTTATCTACATCAAATCTGTCAAATGGATGGTTGTTCTTCAAAGAAGCACCAAAGTTAAAATGGGCATTGTGGGAATTATCCGAAGACTGAAAAAGAAGACAAAAATGAGATTTAATAAATATGCACACATTTTCAGACACAATAGAATTACGGAAACATTACACAACAAGAAATGGATTTTTGTGACATATTAATAGAATTTAATCATTATTAGCAAGACCACCTTACATCGCCCGGATTCTAATTCCCGTAAATTACGTATATTACAGAAAAAAAGAAAAGTAAAACTAAACAATCTACTTAATATTGTAATTTGAAATGTTTGAGTTCATTTTGGGACAAAATCCGAGTAAAAATAATTATGCTGCGATTAAGGTTGAAAGTGACTGCTTTTACAGTATAATATGGTGATGCTATTAATTCAATAAATAAAGCAGACTGCCCCCTCCCCACCAGCTCCTCTCTCTAAGAAAGGAGGGAAAATAAGGACATCGACTTCCTTTTACTCTTTTTGGCCACAAATGTGCTACTGCTGCTGCTCAAGTCATTATTGAAAAATGTGTCCAGTTTAATAAAATTCCAAGGCAGATAAATTATTTTTTGTTGTTAAGAACATGGACCAATGAGCTGCAAAACAAAATAATGGCTGACGAATCAGAATCAAATATTGATTTAGTAAAAAAAAAAGTTATTAACCACAAAGATTCGAGAAACAGACTCGCTTTACTTTATATATTAGATTAAAGGATTACGCATGAAATGTCATTTTGATCGCAAAAAAAAGTTTTAAGCATTATTTAAATCAAAATATGAGCCACTTGAATCAATGATCCAATAAGGACAAGATTCTGTATTTATTGAAATCTTTTAAATCAATTGCTAAACCTTTTGTTTCAAAGGTAAAGTTCATAATAAGTGGTAATATGTCGGAAAATATGGGGGATTCTGTAAAACGTCAGATCCCACTTTTGAAAGTTTAACCACAGTAACCCAAGCTGTATGCGATGATCAAACTTGAAGACGGCACAGTTTCTGAGCTTCATTTAGTTCGAGTGGGACCTACTTTTCCAGTTTCCTTACCTTTTCTCTGGCGAGACATGGTCGCTGTTGAAATACCAAAGTTTTGAGCAAGTTCTTGAACCACTATTCATCAATTATGTTCAAGCTAGAATTCAGCTTGGATGTCGACCATTGTCATTTGGTTTTGTTTTATGGCATATCAACCTCTTGTGGGTCATTTAATGCCAGAACATTAGTTTTTAATGTTTATGTATTTCAATATCATTTCTTAAATATTCATGCATTTCAATGTCATTTTATTTTATTGTCATTTTTTTAATGTTTATGTATTTTATTGTCATTTTTTTAATGTTTATGTATTTTATTGTCATTTTTTTAATGTTTATGTATTTTAATGTCATTTTTTTATGTTTACGTATTTTAATGTCATTTTTAAAAATGTTTACGTATTTTAATGTCATTTTTTTATGTTTACGTATTTTAATGTCATTTTTTTATGTTTACGTATTTTAATGTCTTTTTTTTTAAATGTTTACGTATTTTAATGTCATTTTTTTTAATGTTTACGTATTTTAATGCCATTTTAAAAAATGTTTACGTATTTTAATGCCATTTAAAAAAATGTTTATGTATTTTAATGGTTTTGGTTTGGTTTGGTTGTTTTGTTCTACGACATAAGTCCTTTCAGGTTAGTCAATGCCGAATCCGGTCATTTTGGCAAAAGTTCTCATGCTTCAAGTTCTTTATATGTTTAAGTATTAAAAAAAATTTTTTTTTTATGGAAATCGCTCCAGACAAGGTATGAAGCCACTTGATGTAAGGAGCTAACAAGAACAAATATGATTATCACAAAAACAGGAGATGCCTATTGAGCTTAATCTCGAAAAGACCAAGATTATAGGTAGGAGGAAAACAGTCAGCAGGAAAAGAGTTCCACAAGCCTGCAATTCTTGGAAAGAAGCTACTGGAATAGGAAGCTGTATTACAATGAGGTATCAAAACAGCAAATTGATGGAGACCACTAGACCAACGAGTCAAACGAGCTGGAACAAAAGAAGCGGGGAATAGATCACATAATTCTGAAGAACACATGCCATAATAGTATTTATAGAAAAGACAGACTAGTAACATCACGTCTGTGAGAGAGGGGGTGTAGAGAAGAGGAAAGGGTAGGGCCAATCAAATTACAGATACGTTTCTGCACCTAATCAAGAACATCAAATGGGACAGATTCATCAGAACAAATATGACAACAGTATTCCATACATGGTCTGATTGAAAGTGTTTGGAGCGATAGAGAGAACCGACTTTACGAGAAGCAGAAAGAGCAATGCATCTAATGTATGAACTCCAAGAAAGATTTGATGAGAGAGAAAGACCAAGAAATTTCAGAGTCGATTCCTCCTTATGAGAATCTCAGAAAGAAAAGGGACACAACTACGATTAAAATACACAAGCTGAGTCTTAACTGGATTAAATGAAACAAGCCATTTCGTATCCCAATCCACAACTGAACCCAGGTCAACATCTAGATCAGCTGCATACTTCGACTAATCCGAGAGAGATGGTCGAGAAGCAACACCAGAATAAAGAGTGGTATCATCAGCATAGATGTTAATTTTTTGAACAATATTCTCTGGAAGATCATTTATATAGAGAAGAAACAGTATTGGGCCTAGAATAGAACCCTGAGGAACACCAGCATTGATAGGAAAAGAGAAAGAAGAGACACCGTCCAAAGTTACTTGCAAGCTTCAATCAGAAAGAAAAGACCTAATAATGTCAAGAACCTCACCACCAATACCATAACCCTGAAGTTTGTGTAGAAAACCAGAATGCTACACTGTCAAATGCCTTCGAAATGCCAAGCGCAATGGCTCTACCCTCTTCTGAAGTATCCATAAACTGACAGATCCAATGACAAATTTATTCATGGTGTTTGGTTGAGTGAAAGTGGGAAAGGAGGGGGAGGGGAGAAGGAAGGGGGAGGGAGGGAAATTGTTTTTGTTTTGGATTTTGCAGAACATGATTGAGTTTTGCAAAGAAAAAAAAAACAATAAAACATCAATGTTGATGCATTTTGAGTCATGAAGTCAATAACTTCAGACAGCCTGATCTGGTAGCGCTAGTAGGTTGTATTTGACCCATATATGGGACCCTTACAGGTACTACGACCCCGGGCTAGAGTGAACCTGAAAGTAATGACAACTAAGGGGGCAGCTCCGCATTCCCCACAGCTCCCAAGTGGAGGCCTCCCCACTGGATGTCTTTTAAGGTCATACCCAAGACCTATCGTCATTTGGAGTTTACTGTTTAGCAATTACGCTATGTTATCAATAGATTATTATAAATACAAAAACATTAGTGAAACGATCATATTCATAGTTTTTGCTTGACATATATGCAATAAGACATTTAAATTATAATTACCTAATAATTATTTTAATTTGGATTATTTGGACTACTATTCTCATTTTAGTTGTTATTTTCACATTTCAGGCGTGTAACCTTCGATCTTAGGTAACTGAAACTGTAATTGACGACATTCATCCAGGATGGGTTGAGTCAGCCTCAAATGAGTTCACTGCATCTTGTGTCAAGGTTGTCTACCCACGTCATACTTCAGCCATTCCTGGTTCCAGTGACGAACACCAAACATCTGGTTGTGCCAGTCATCAGCTTCATGTCCGTCTTCACTGTTCCAATCCATGTCTTCAGTTGGCCGCCCCGACGCTTCAGCAAGCCAGTGGGTGCGATTGGGGCTACCAACTTGCTGATAAATTCTTCAAAGTGTCGAAGAATGTGACCAAACTAGCAAAGTCTTCTTTTCAGCAGAGTTTCTGTGATGCTGATGGTGTTGCATCTTGCACGGATGATGTTGTTTGGGATTTGATTGGAGAGATGGAGGTGTCGTAGGCACTACATATCGAAGACCTAGAGTGTTTGAAGATTTTCTTTGGGTAGGGGCCAGGTCTTGCAGCTGTAGAGCAATATTGTGCATATCAGTGCTTGGTATATCTATTGTCGAGACCGCACTATTCTGGAGGCGTCTTGTCGAACTTTAGAATGTTTATGTTGAATTCTGAATATAAATAGAATTTCGAACTTAATCCAACAAGGATAGAGTGTTCTCTGATTTAGCACCTTTTGCTATTAGCTTCTTATCTCTTTATATAAAGTTAAGTATGTTTATGTTTATATATTTGTGTGTACAGGATTCATTGCTAAACTAATAACCGAGCATTATGAATTTGGGAATACAGCTGCAAGGTGTAAAGGGCCGTAATATGGGTCATATTTAGTTTAATTTAGTTTTTAAAAAAGTGATGGAAACTCTTCGTGAAAATTCAGATACATCTGATTTTTGTGAAATTTTAATAGCTATTAGACATTAATTAATAAATATTCCCAAAATTTCAATTTCTTTGGAGTATTTTAAAAGGTTTTTACGGGGCATAATATGGACAACTTCCCATTTAAAAATTCAAATATTTCAGATTTGCATTGAATTTGATCCATAGTCATTAGACACAAATTAATCAAAATTTCTTGAATTTCAATTTCTTCTTAAGACTCTTTAAGCTTAAGCCTTAAATTTGAGACATTTTTTAGAATCAAAATTCTATAATATATTCCTATCAAAAATAGAATCAGGATTCTAGACATAAGGTTTGGTATCATTATATCTTGGTTTTAATCTTCCTAAGAGGACATAAAAGTGGTGGAAAACTTGAGGAATTTATTTTACCATCCTGGGAAAGTTATTCATCTCGTTATTTATAAATGTGAGAGTTAAAAACTACAAAAATAAAAAAGACTCTAAAAGAAAGAAAAAAAGTGAAATAAAAATGAAAGTAAAACGACTCCCGTGCAACGCCGGGTAGGTACAGCTAGTTGAAACTGAAAGCTTCAGATCAACCAATTGTGAGTCTGCTGTGACGGAATGAAAATGAGAAGAATCTCACCAATTTCATGAAGATCACCAAGTTGACTAACAGTCAAAGAGTCATTCTATTTTAGAATACAAACAGACCTTGTTATAAAATATTCCAGTTAAGCACAGAATTTGTCTTCTTTCTGCTGCAGATAACAGATGCATTCCTTTGGGATTAGAGAAGGAAAACATAAAAAGAAAGTCATAAAAGGAACTGAGGGCGTTACAGATGGAAAGCGAAGAAGACAGCATCTTTTTTTTTTTCAAAATTTGTTTGCTTTAATATTCAGACTTTTTTGTTTTAATTCATCTTTTTCTTTTGCACGTCTAAGAAACACGTAAGATAGACCACAATTAAACAGAGGAAAAATAAATAAATGTCTCCTTATGTGAAAAGCTCAAACAAGCATTTGTTTATCAAAAATAATTTTGTTTATACATTTAATATCCATTAAATATATAGAATTTCTAGTAAAAACAAAAATAAATAAAAATTAAAAAAAAAAAAAGTCAATTTCAAATGTTTACTTAGTCTCTCTAGTTTTCAAAATGTCCCAAGAGGCTGCTGATAACTTCTGAACCCACTTAACATAGCATACATGCAAGTATATTTGATTTGGAACGATTAAGCGTGATATAAATTTTTAATTATCTCTATATTAAAGAACCGTGTGACTACTTCTTGTGTGTCTGTGTTTCTCGCCTCTACATGAATTACCCATTTTTTAAAATTTACTATTAGATGCATATTTATTGAAATAAAAATGCAATAATGTAAGGTAGCAAAATTAATTTTTTAAATGTCCTATTGTTTTTTTAAATTAATGAAATTAAATCCATCGCAATGCATTTCGGTTTCTTCATAAACAAGTCAGCTATTTTAATCTTTTGTTAATAGTTGAAAGAAAAGAATGAATTACTCCATGACCCTTCGAAATTTCAAAGTAATTTGGAAGCATTTAAACTGTCGAATAAAAGTTATTTCTGGCTTTAAAATTTTTAGCAAATCCTCATGTATTAAAAAATTGAAAGTTTTGGAAGCTATTTATATCAAATAATTTTATAAATAGAGATTAAAACATTACCGTAACAAAATTAGTTATAGTTTTATAATAATTTGGTTTAATTAATGACAAAAAGAGACTGTCATAATCAAAATATCAGAATTTAAATATAAAGTGGGGGGGAGAAGGAAAGAAAAATAATTTGGAGAAAAAAACAAAAATCGAACAGCAAAATTAAAAAAAAATATGAAAATAAAATGACTCCAGGCAACGCCAGGTAGGTACCGCTACTTAGGAATAAAAAAACGAAAAACAAAATAAAAATGCAGGTTTTTTGTGACTGTATTTTGCTTTTAGGGGGGGGGGGGTATTCATAAATATTAATTTGCTATTAAATGTTAGAAATTTTCCTAAAATAAGCATTTTGCAAAAGAAATTTTATTCAAATCAAAGGTTTTAATTGAAAAAAAAAAATTGAAAAATTTTACTTTTAGGTCAACATTTGATTGTGTGGTATGTTAGATTTAATACAGAAATCATCTAACTTTTGAGGGATCACATATTTCTAAAGCTATGAAACAAAAATATATAAAATTAAAAATGATTTTTTTTATAAATAAACACTATAATGAAAATTGGCTCTGTATGTGTGTAATCAAATGTCTGAATATTATGTAAAATAATATATTTAAATAACACTGGTCATTATATTTATTCATCAGTGTAGTCAAATGTAATGACTTATGCAACTTCATGTTTCTCTTAAATAATATAATAACCATTTTATTTAACACCACGTTGGTTACAAACATGCAGACACAAAATTTTCCATTATAACATGAGTTTGCTAATATTTAGATACACCTGCAGTTATCTCCCTTAAGCAATCAAACAATTTTCAATTTAACAAGACAAACAACCCTATCTAGGCCATTGTTGAAGTGGCTTGTTCTGTCTGGCTGAGGTATGGTCCTCTACAGTTCTAGAAAGTCCACCCTCCCAGGCTTTACCTTCTCGACCTTTAAGAAGAGGTTAGTTTATTGCTAATCGCTTGAGGTGCCCCTACTGGAGAATGCCAACGGTGCTGTCCAGGCATTTTTTTTAGTTAACCAAAAAAACTCTTCCTCTAAGGCGCTGGTTTTAAAATTCAATTTCCCAACCTTTGGTTACATCTTCACGCCCTGAGAGTGAGATAAATAAAAGTCAACACTCAAGTTTCAAACTGGACTGGAAATTTATTTGGTTTTATTTTCCAATGTTGAGCATTCTAATCAAATTGCACTACCAACAACGATAAACTTAGAATGCGTTTCATTTGCTTCCTTTTTTTAAAAAATTCTTTGCAATTTCTAAGATTAGAGAAATAGCACCTGTGCACTCTGATCAGGATTAAAGTGTCGCTATCAGCAATTGTATAAGGAAACAGAATAATCATGTGTGTGTGTGTGTGTGTGTGTATACGCACGCACACACATATATATATATATATATATATATATATATATATATATACACATACACATATTAGAAAAAATGTAACCGGTTGGGTCATTCATTGAGCTCGGGATACAGTGAGTTTACAAAGCCAGTTAAATATTTAAAAATAAGACAAAATCCAAAATTAGCCTCTTTCTATTTGCGATATCTCTCTGTTCCTCTTCAACTACGGGTTAAATAATATTACTGCTTGTGATGATATTCCCTTTTGTTTATAATGAACTATTCCAATCATTTTATTTTTCCGTTATTACTTTTGACTGTTAATGAACAGAGAAAAAGGGAGAGAAGCCAGAGTGTAGACAACGTATAGAATAAGAGCAGAAGGAGAGGGAACAAAATACACAGAGAAAGGGTTAAAGTGATAGAAAGTCAGCAAGAGATAGATCGCAAATTACGGCTAATTAGAAAAATTAAAATGAAAGTTGTTTTTTTAAACATAACTCAATACACACAAAAAAAAAATGCCTGGACAAGTACTTCAATGGATCGTGCTCTGATGAACATGCTGCTCTGGTGCCCCCATGACGTAAATTCACTAGATCAACCCGACAATCTGCCAAATCCCATCCATTCACTGGAGGTCCCCAGATGCCGAAGAGCTTTCTACTCCAAAAGCTTCTTTTCTCGTGCTGCTGGACTCTGGAACTCCCTCCCTGTTCCCTATTTTCCTGACGGTACTGACATGCAGAAATTTAAAACTAACGTCTACAGTGGTGGCCTGCCTTGTTTGGGGTGAACTATGTTAAAAAAAACAAAAACAAACAAACTGAGGAATATTTTAGCATGTATTTTGTGTGATTAAAATATTTAGGAAAAAAACCTTAGGGAAACAAATGTTGATTAATTCAGCTTTAGTATAATAATAAGACACATACATTAGCTCACCATTGATATAAGGAAAGTTTGTCTGACCTTTGTAAGTATGCGTGCCGGAACAAATAAATGCTCAGGTTGGTGATTGAGAATGCGATACAACCACATGAGAGATTTCATTTTTAGTCTTCATCAAAGCAGACATACACGAGAAGGAAAACTCTGGTATAACACCTGCGACGACTGTTGCTTCCAATAATGTAGATTTGCTCTCCCTTTGGAGTCAGGGTGGCAGTTGCTTAGAGAGTGGTATTGGTTGTGTGCAAAGCCTTTTTTCACTTAAAAAAGCTTCATGCACAGGCATTGCTTGCAAATTTATTAGTTAAATAATGGCAATGCTCAAACACAAGTTTGCAACCATCATATATAAGGAAATTAAATTTACAAGTTTATTCGACATATATATAGATATTATTATCATCCATTTTATCGATTTATTTCCCTTCGTAAGAAGTCTGACGTTTTCTGACAGCCTGCAATGTCTCCAAGCTTGGCGGTCTTGAGGATTGATTCCATTCGAATGTCACTGTCCAAGACTCTTGTAGATGTTTAGCATCCAAGTTTTAGCATTCAACTTTCCTCCAACCTTCACCCTCAATATGGCCAAACCAATGTAGCCGACTGACCATCAGGAGTTAATCAAGCTTTGGTATATTCAGGCTCACCAACAGGGTATGAAAGCTGATATGCCGTATCTGATCTGACTTAACATTGCATATCCATCTGAGCATTGCCCTGTCATTACACTGAAGAGAGGTGAGTGAGGATTGGGTGGGGTCCCAACACTCACTTCGATACAGCATCACACACCTAATATAGCTGCTGTATACCTTACCCCTAGTAGTGAGTGTTAGCTCTCAATGTTAGAACTAGCAATCGTGCAATTTATTCCAAAGTTTAAGAAAATACGTTTTATGGGTCTATTGGGTTGCAGGTCAAATGAACCTTTCTCCCATATTTCAGCCATGTTCAAACAACAAATGGTTATCAGTGTTCAACCAACACCTGTGGTTGGTCTCATGATTAACCTGTCTGTGCTTTGGCAGTATATTAAGATCATAGGGGGTTATCAATGATTTTCATAAATGGAAACCTAAATCTGTGAGATCCCCCCCCCCCCTGGCAAAAGTAGTCATTATTGTAGGCATCTGAATAGAGTCACCAATTTGGTAATGACAGTTTCCATGTGGTCTTGTGATCTAATGTGTTGGTGTTAAGAAGAACATCCAACTGCCAAATCTCACTGCCAAAACAATAGTCTGATTTGGCGGTCACAAACCCAAGTCTGGGTGATAGTTAAAGAAAAAAATGCCCTTTATTAACCCCAACACTGGGTAAAATAGTATGGCAGTACAAAAAAATGTTTTTATTGTTTATTGTTGTT
Organism: Sepiola atlantica; assembly: GCA_963556195.1. Taxonomy (NCBI): domain Eukaryota; kingdom Metazoa; phylum Mollusca; class Cephalopoda; order Sepiida; family Sepiolidae; genus Sepiola; species Sepiola atlantica. The sequence continues at coordinate 74,534,106 of OY744519.1, forward strand.
AAACAAAGTCCCTATTTACTTGTCTCCCCACTAGGGCAGAGTCAGACACAAGGTCGTTTTTTAATGTGAGGAAAATCTAGCTCCCAAAAAGGGGTACTCTGAATTCGGACAAAAATTTAAATTGCCTCAGTCTAGAAAGATTTCTCATCCACTGACAGAGGACTGAAAAGATAAAGTGCAGTATCAAAACAAGTACTACACTTTGATCCTAACCAAAAGGACCTTTATCTAATTAAATTATTCAAAATATTCTTTTGAAATTCTGTATGGCAACCATTTTGTATACCTTTTTTTATACTTCAAAATAAGAAAATTGAACATTGAGTTATTTTTGTTATCTTTCTAAATTAAGCAAATCTTTTGATATAGTAAATAGAATTTACTTTTAGATTTATAGATTTAAAAAAAAAAAAAAAAACGAAATTCCATGATTCCTTCAAAAATAACCACCAAGGATTATTAAAGATGAACTTTTTAGCGGCAAAGAGACAAACAGAGACTGCCATGCTTATTAAATCTATGGAGAAGGATGCAGTTATGCCTATAAACATTATGAGATAAAATGGAAAAGAGAAGGTCTAAAACTCAAGAATCCATCTCAACGTTTTGCCCAACTGTTATAAGGGTCTTATCATATCGTAACAGTTGGGCAAAAAGTTGAGATTAGTTCTTGAGTTTTAGATATTCTTTTTTCCATTTTATCTCATACCGTCAGATTTATTTTACCCGTTATTTGTCATAGATTATATGCACACATAAATACAATTTGATTAAAAATGAGCAGATATATAATGTTACCTCTTTTTCATTTGTTTCTTTAAAAAAATTAATATAGTATATATTTTGAAATAATTTTAGCAAAATAATTTGAATTCATTTTTTTAATGGCCCTGGTATGTTCCTTGGTCTTTTGGCTGGGAGCAAGGTGTAGTATCTGTTCTTGCACTGTACCTCTTCTTTCCTGTCCTTGGTTAATGAAGGAGAAATTCTTCTCGACTGAGGCAATGTTTATTTGTGTCCCAATCCAGAGTGCCTTTTTTTTGGAGAGCTGGATTTTCCCCATATTAAAAACCCACCTTGTGTCTAACTTTTCCCTCGTGCGGAGGCAAGTAAATAGAGACCCTGGTGTTTCCAAAGTCAAATCCATGTGTGTAATTGCAGAAAGCAAGATGTTTATCCGAGGCAGAGTGCACATATACAAAACTGATATTAGGCAGAAATATCTGCCTAAACATATTGCAACTAATACTACTACTCGTATATGAAAAGTAAGATGGCGGTGTATTAGAGATTGGCTAGCGTTAAATTTTTTTTTATCTCCAATTGGCCTTCAAATCTTAATCATTGTAGCAGCTGTCATAGCAATGCCAGACGCAAAAGAGTAAAAAAAAAAAAGAAATGAAAATTTGAAGTCTCAAATTGTTGCTCTTCTGAGATATACTCTTCCTTTTACATCTCTGAGAAATGAAAATGAAATGCTGGTAAACAAATCAACAATACTTCATATAAGATATTTCGAATATGACAACTACAGGGTCATTCATAAGTAACAATGTTACATTTATTATGTTGAAATAACCTTATATAGTTACTAATCGCGGACCCTATATTACTACCAGTTGTCTTAACGGATTACCAGCATTCATGATGCTTGATTCACCAGCTGTGTTCATTGAAATGTGGACATTTTATATGCATTGATGGTAGATTTCATCAGAAATTTTCAAACCGTTGGTCAAATTTTGGCAAATTTGGTTGCCGCTATCCTTCTTCTCTGCACCCTCTCTCTCACAGACGTGATGTTGCTAGTCTCAGTCTCTTCTATAAGTGCTATTACGGAAGGTGTTCTTCAGAATTGTCTGATTTATTAACTTCTTCCTTTGTTCCAGCTCGTTTGACTTGTTGGTCTTCATTAATTTGCTGTTCTGATAGCTCATTATAATACAGCTTCTTATTCCAGTAGCTTCTTTCCAAGAACTGCAGCTTGTGAAACTCTCTTTCTGCTGACTGTTTTCCTCCTACCTATAGCTTTGGTCATTTCAAAACTAAGGCCAAAAGACATCTCCTCATCTTTCATTTTTTTTTAGCTCCATTCATCAAGTGGCTTCATGCTCTGTCTGGAGTGACTTCCATAAAAAAATAAAATGTTGGTCTAATCTCCTAAAATCACTAGATACCTAACATAAGAACAAGTGACCCAAAGCTTGCAACTCTTTGCAAAAAAAAACAAAAAAAAAAATTTCCGACCCCTCGGGACACTGTAGTTACTCCACATTCCCTAAATTTGGCGCCTCACCACTAGACACAAACTAGAATGAAGAACATAATTAAAAGATGCATTAAAAGACATGGTAAAGAAATGAAAAGTGTTATGGTACCTTATTAGTCCTGGGTAGTCCTAAGAGGTTCACCCTCCCAGGCCTTCTCTCCCTTCTTTAGGGTGGAGTAAGTTTATTGCTTACTGCCTGAGGCATCCCAACCGAGGAATGCCGACGAGGCTGCCCAGGCAATTTTTAAAGACCAGAGTAATCCTTCTTTAGGGGTGCTGGCTTGACTCTAACCTTCTAGCCTTGTGCCACATCTTCCTGCGATGGGAAGGAAATAAATGCATGGGACCACACCAGTCTATGCTGGCAGTCGACAGACATACAACCACTCTTGTTCTGTTGTACTATACTTTTTTTCAATATACTTGTTTTTCTCTAAACTGAGTTTGTGTTTTCATTTCAGACCCTTTACAGGCCAACAACAACTGATGACAAGGTTATGGTAAGGGATTCTTGAGAACTTTAAACTAGATGCCACAACTAGTGACAAAGTATGTTAAGGGTTTTTTTTTTTAACCTTAAAAAAGGACAAATGTGGAGAAATCAACGGCAAATTCACCCGACAACGTCCTAGTTCTAAAAACTGGCTTTACCGGCGGAGCAAAAAAAAAAAAAAAATCATGTAAATAACCAACTTATTTTCTCTCAAAGGAGAAAGGTCAGTGATTTTTTTATTGCTATTTTGGCACTGTGTTAATCTTAAACAGGAAGGGAATGCATGATATTTTCTTTTCTCTCCAAAAGAGAAAAGTCCTGCCGGCGAAACAAAAAATTAAAACTTTATTTATTTTTCTGTTGACTGTAAATTCTACGGTTACGTGAAAAGCATACTAAAAAAATTATTGGGTGTGTGTGTCTGTGGGGGGGCCAAAGAAAAATAAGTTTCATACTCTCTTTCTCTTTTTACAACTAAGATTACGTTTAGCAGCCTAAGATAAAAGAAAGACCTAAAAAGCCGTACTCTATAAAGGCACATTTTAAACATAGAAGATTTTGAAGCAACCATGACAGAACTCATGAAATACCAAATACAACAGCAACAAAAGACAGAAGAAAGACTTCTAAATAAAAAAGAAACTAAAGAAAGACAACTAAAAAATGACGAAAGATTAAAAAAACTCCTACTAGAACAAAAAAAGAAGAAGCCAAAGAAAGACTACTAGAACAAAAAAAGAAGAAGCCGAAGAAAGACTACTAGAACAAAAAAAGAAGAAGCCGAAGAAAGACTACTAGAACAAAAAAAGAAGAAGCCGAAGAAAGACTACTAGAACAAAAAAAGAAGAAGCCGAAGAAAGACTACTAGAACAAAAAAAGAAGAAGCCGAAGAAAGACTACTAGAACAAAAAAAGAAGAAGCCGAAGAAAGACTACTAGAACAAAAAAAGAAGAAGCCGAAGAAAGACTACTAGAACAAAAAAAGAAGAAGCCGAAGAAAGACTACTAGAACAAAAAAAGAAGAAGCCGAAGAAAGACTACTAGAACAAAAAAAGAGAAGCCGAAGAAAGACTTCTGGAACAAAAAAGAAGCTGAACAAAGACTTCTGGAACAAAAAAGAAGCCAAACAAAGACTTCTGGAACTTTTTGAGGGTTAAATTATTACTGATATTTATTTAAACAGAACTACCAAAAAAGTAGAAGTGTTTGTATTAACCAATACCAACAATTTATTTGGCAGACTTGATGCAGCAGTTCAACCAACACTTTTCGTCAGAAAATAAAAAATCTGACGACTGAGTCAGAAAAACGAAAGGAGGAATTTATTTGAACCATTAAAAATCCTATGAAATGGACTCAAAATAAATTGTTGGCAGAACATAAGGACACAAAATTCATGCTGCAAATAGCTAACACTAACTGAAAGAAATTAAGTCAAATTCTTTAAATAAACCGTTGATGGTTAAAGAGAAGGAACTCATGGTTCCAGAGCTGGAATCGCTAAAGTTGCAACTCAAAGATGTCTTAGAATAGCTAAAGACTATGAAGGATGAGGTGATTTGTCTTGAAATTGAATGTCGAAGCAAAGAAGACATTTTCTCAAAGTTTAAAGATGTGCTCCAAAATCAGAAGTCTAAAATTAAAAAGCTGGAGGATATCAAAGCTGAATTTTATAAAGGCCCCAGTTCTCCCTAGGAAGATGTTATGGTTACCAGATAAAACACTTTGACATACAGCTACACCAAGCAGCCTCAGAACAACGTCAATCCAAAAAGGAAACAATACTGTGACTCCTGAAGAGGTAAGGCTTTGAAGAGGGGGGTGTTATGGTACCTTACCTATACGGACGACTTGAACTCTTTCACTCACCAAAAATACTGGAAGCACCTGCTTCTCAGTGTTGGGTCAGCACAAGCCCGTACGGTCTTTTTGTAACGTCAGTTGCTTAGAGACTTCGGACTGGTTAATACTAGTCGATGATGCGTTCTCAACAATCAGCCCGGCAGGAACTAGGCCATTTCGATGGCCTTTTATCTGTCGAGCTGAGGTATCAGTTCTGGGTAGTCCTAGGAGGTCCACCCTATGAGACCTTGCCTGGGTGGAGTAAGTTTATTGCTTACTGTCTGAGGCACCCTTACCGGAAAATGCTGACGAGGCTGCTCAGGCAATTTTTTATAGGCCAAAGTGGTCCTTCTTTAGGGGCGCTGGCTTGACTCTCCCAACCTTCTGGCCTTGTGCCACATATTCTTGCGATGGTAAAGAATTATATACCTGGATCCACCTCAACCCGATAGGAACTGGGCCATTTCGTTGGCCTTTTATCTGTCAGGCTGAGGCATTAGTCCTGGGTAGTCCTAGGAGGTCTTGCCTCCCCTCTTTGGGGTAGAGTATGCTTACTGCATGAGACGCCCTAACCAGGGAATGCTGACAGGGCTGCCTAGTCAATTTTTTATAGGCGAGAGTGCTCTTTCTTTAAGGGCGCTGGATTGACTCTCACCATCTTCTGGCCTTGTGCCACATCTACCTGCGGTGGGAAAGAAGTAAATACCTGGGACCACACCAGTCTTTACTGGCAATTAAGACAGATGTACAACCACCCTTGTTCTGCTGTTGTATTATATTTTTTTCAATATACTTGTTTTTCTCTAAACACCGAGTTTGTGTTTTCATTTCAGACCCTTTACAGGCCCTACAACAAAAAGAAAAGAAATGGAAAAACTAGAAAAGAAACCTTGCTGAATATTTTTGTAAAGTAGAAGACGTAATTTCAAGAGAGAAAGATCTGCTTTTTGAGCAGGTATCACTTAAATGCTTCAACTGTCCACAAGACAACAGACAAGATGAACAGGTTCGTGTGGGTTGGTTGGAGAAGAGTGGGCAGGGTTAGGGTTAGTTGAACACTGGGGTGGGTGGGATGGTCATCCTCTTGAGTGTGTACTACCAAATAAGTCTGAATAGGAAGTGGAGGTTTTTGTTTTTCAGAATAGATTCACTTAGAAAAACACAGACCATAATAAGTTGCTATTTGTGTTTAAAACTGGTTTCAAGAATTCCAGTTCGACATGCAGAGAAAGCAAATGGGGAAAAAAAAAGAGAGAAAGCGAATGGGGAAAAAAAGAGAGAAAGCAAATGAGGGGAAAAAATGGAAAAAGCAAATGGGGAAAAAAGACCAAGAGAAAGACGGATTAAAAAAAGAGAAAGACGGATTAAGAAAAGAGAAAGACGGATAAAAAAAAGAGTAAGAAGGATAAAAAATAGAGTAAGAAGGATAAAAAAAAGAGTAAGAAGGATAAAAAAAAAGAGTAAGAAGGATAAAAAAAAAGAGTAAGAAGGATAAAAAAAAAGAGTAAGAAGGGAAAGATAAAAAAAGAGAAGGGAAAGATAAAAAAAGAGAAGGGAAAGATAAAAAAAAAAATGAATGATATAAAAAAGAAGGAAGGAAAAAAGAGGGAAGGAAAAAAGAGGGAAGGGAAAAAAGAAGGGGAGGGAAAAAAGAAGGGGAGGGAAAAAAGAAGGGAAAGGGAAAAAAGAAGGGAAAGGGAAAAAAGAAGGGAAAGGGAAAAAAGAAGGGAAAGGGAAAAAAGAAGGGAAAGGGAAAAAAGAAGGGAAAGGGAAAAAAGAAGGGAAAGGGAAAAAAGAAGGGAAAGGGAAAAAAGAAGGGAAAGGGAAAAAAGAAGGGAAAGGGAAAAAAGAAGGGAAAGGGAAAAAAGAAGGGAAAGGGAAAAAAGAAGGGAAAGGGAAAAAAGAAGGGAAAGGGAAAAAAGAAGGGAAAGGGAAAAAAGAAGGGAAAGGGAAAAAAGAAGGGAAAGGGAAAAAAGAAGGGAAAGGGAAAAAAGAAGGGAAAGGGAAAAAAGAAGGGAAAGGGAAAAAAGAAGGGAAAGGGAAAAAAGAAGGGAAAGGGAAAAAAGAAGGGAAAGGGAAAAAAGAAGGGAAAGGGAAAAAAGAAGGGAAAGGGAAAAAAGAAGGGAAGGGAAAAAAGAAGGGAAGGGAAAAAAGAAGGGAAGGGAAAAAAGAAGGGAAGGGAAAAAAGAAGGGAAGGGAAAAAAGAAGGGAAAGGGAAAAAAGAAGGGAAGGGAAAAAAGAAGGGAAGGGAAAAAAGAAGGGAAGGGAAAAAAGAAGGGAAGGGAAAAAAGAAGGGAAGGGAAAAAAGAAGGGAAGGGAAAAAAGAAGGGAAGGGAAAAAAGAAGGGAAGGGAAAAAAGAAGGGAAGGAAAAAAGAGGGAAGGGAAAAAAGAGGGAAGGGAAAAAAGAGGGAAGGAAAAAAGAGGGAAGGAAAAAAGAGGGAAGGAAAAAAGAGGGAAGGAAAAAAGAGGGAAGGAAAAAAGAGGGAAGGAAAAAAGAGGGAAGGAAAAAAGAGGGAAGGAAAAAAGAGGGAAGGAAAAAAGAGGGAAGGAAAAAAGAGGGAAGGAAAAAAGAGGGAAGGAAAAAAGAGGGAAGGAAAAAAGAGGGAAGGAAAAGAGGGAACGAAAAGAGGGAAGGAAAAGAGGGAAGGAAAAAAGAGGGAAGGAAAAAAGAGGGAAGGAAAAAAGAGGGAAGGAAAAAAGAGGTAAGGAAAAAAGAGGTAAGGAAAAAAAAAGAAAAAAAGAGTAGGAAAAAAGAGTAGAAGAAAATAGAGAAAGAGAAGGAAAAAATAAAGAGAAGGAAAAGAGAGAGAGAAAGAGAAGGAAAAGAGAGAGAGAAAGAGTAAGAAAAGAGAAAGAGAGAGAGAGAAAGAAAAGAGAGAGAGAGAAAGAGAAAGAAAGAGAGAGAAAGAGAGAGAAAGAGAAAGAAAAGAGAGAGAGAAAGATTAAGAAAAGAGAGAGAAAGATTAAGAAAACAGAGAGAAAGATTAAGAAAACAGAGAGAGAGAAAGAAAAGAGAGAGAGAGAAAGAAAAGAGAGAGAGAGAAAGAAAAGAGAGAGAGAGAAAGAAAAGAGAGAGAGAGAAAGAAAAGAGAGAGAGAAAGAGAAAGAAAAGAGAGAGAAAGAGAAAGAAAAGAGAGAGAGAAAGAGAAAGAAAAGAGAGAGAGAAAGAGAAAGAAAAGAGAGAGAGAAAGAGAAAGAAAAGAGAGAAAGAGAAAGAAAAGAGAGAGAGAAAGAGAAGGAAAAGAGAGAGAGAGAGAAAGAGAAGTAAAATGGACAGAGAAAGAAAGAGGGACAGAGAAAGATAAGGGAAAAGGGACAGAGAAAGAGAAAGAAAAGAGAGAGAGGGAGAAAGAAAAGAGAGAGAGAAAGAGAAAGAAAAGAGAGAGAGAAAGAGAAAGAGAGAGAGAAAGAGAAAGAAAAGAGAGAGAGAAAGAAAAGAGAGAGAGAAAGAAAAGAGAGAGAGAGAAAGAAAAGAGAGAGAGAGAAAGAGAAGGAAAAGAGAGAGAGAGAAAGAGAAGGAAAAGAGAGAGAGAAAGAGAAGGAAAAGAGAGAGAGAGAAAGAGAAGGAAAAGAGAGAGAGAGAAAGAGAAGGAAAAGAGAGAGAGAGAAAGAGAAGTAAAATGGACAGAGAAAGAAAGAGGGACAGAGAAAGATAAGGGAAAAGGGACAGAGAAAGATAAGGGAAAAGGGACAGAGAAAGATAAGGGAAAAGGGACAGAGAAAGATAAGGGAAAAGGGACAGAGAAAAATAAGGGAAAAGGGACAGAGAAAAATAAGGGAAAAGGGACAGAGAAAAATAAGGGAAAAGGGACAGAGAAAAATTAGGGAAAATGGAAAAGAGAAAAATAAGGGAAAAGGGACAGAGAAAAATAAGGGAAAAGGGACAGAGAAAAATAAGGGAAAAGGGACAGAGAAAAATAAGGGAAAAGGGACAGAGAAAAATAAGGGAAAAGGGACAGAGAAAAATAAGGGAAAAGGGACAGAGAAAGAGAAGGAAAAGTGACAGAGAAAGATAAGGAAAAGTGACAGAGAAAGATAAGGAAAAGTGACAGAGAAAGATAAGGAAAAGTGACAGAAAGATAAGGAAAAGTGACAGAGAAAGATAAGGAAAAGTGACAGAGAAAGATAAGGAAAAGTGACAGAGAAAGATAAGGAAAAGGGACAGAGAAAAATAAGGGAAAAGGGACAGAGAAAAATTAGGGAAAAGGGACAGAGAAAAATACGGGAAAAGGGACAGAGAAAAATAAGGGAAAAGGGACAGAGAAAAATAAGGGAAAAGGGACAGAGAAAATAAGGGAAAAGGGACAGAGAAAAATAAGGGAAAAGGGACAGAGAAAAATAAGGGAAAAGGGACAGAGAAAAATAAGGGAAAAGGGACAGAGAAAAATAAGGAAAAAGGGACAGAGAAAGAGAGGGTAAAACGAGACAGAGACAGAGAAGGTAAAACGAGACAGAGAAAGAGAAGGGAAAAGGGACAGAGAAAGATTAGGAAAAGTGACAGAGAAAGATAAGGAAAAGTGACAGAGAAAGATAAGGAAAAGGTACAGAGAAAGATAAGGAAAAGGGACAGAGAAAGATAAGGAAAAGGGACAGAGAAAGATAAGGAAAAGGGACAGAGAAAGATAAGGAAAAGGGACAGAGAAAGATAAGGAAAAGGGACAGAGAAAGATAAGGAAAAGGGACAGAGAAAGATAAGGAAAAGGGACAGAGAAAGATAAGGAAAAGGGACAGAGAAAGATTAGGAAAAGGGACAGAGAAAGATTAGGAAAAGGGACAGAGAAAGATTAGGAAAAGGGACAGAGAAAGATTAGGAAAAGGGACAGAGAAAGATTAGGAAAAGGGACAGAGAAAGAGAAGGTAAAACGAGACAGAGAAAGAGAAGGTAAAACGAGACAGAGAAAGATAAGGAAAAGTGACAGAGAAAGATAAGGAAAAGTGACAGAGAAAGATAAGGAAAAGTGACAGAGAAAGATAAGGAAAAGTGACAGAGAAAGATAAGGAAAAGGGACAGAGAAAGATAAGGAAAAGTGACAGAGAAAGATAAGGAAAAGGGACAGAGAAAGATAAGGAAAAGGGACAGAGAAAGATAAGGAAAAGGGACAGAGAAAGATAAGGAAAAGGGACAGAGAAAGATAAGGAAAAGGAATGAAGTATTTCATCCAATTGACTTAAAATTAGGTCAGAATAGAAAAGTAGAAAAAAAAACGATAAATAGAATAGAGTTATTGCCCTTTAGCCATAAACCACAAATATGATGAAGTCAAATTCATTCACAGAAATGACCCATAAAGATTTTTTCTTTTAGGGGAAGAGGGGAGGATTTTCTGTTTTTATTAACTTCTGAAATTAATCTTACACTATCAAAGAATATAATGACCCTTTGAATAAAATGATTCATAAACGTGTCATTTAATATGATTAGATGTGGGTGAGTTTGTCTTTGTTACCACTCCCTATTTCCTCAAAATGCACTTGATGACATTAGTTCTATGAACTCGGCTTACTTCTATGTTAAAATACAATAAATACACACCTAGAAAAAAATATATATGTAATTAATATTTTAAATGACAGTTTCATTGGCCTTTTGGCTTGGAGCAATCTCTTCTGATACTACACATCATCTGTTCTTTATTCTGTCAGTGGAGGAGAAATCCTTCTAGAAGGAGGCATTTTTTTTAACATTTTTTGTCCCAATCCAAGATGCTTTTGTTTGGAGGGGGAGGGGGCTGAATGAATTTTCCTAAAAACGGACCTTGTGGGCAGACAAGTAAATAGGAACAGATAGATTATAAAAAAAACTATAATACCTGTAAATTATGTGGTATTGCCACAGAGTCTTTTTAAATTCATCCCTACCCCCAATCGCATAAATACTTTTGATCTTTTTTTTTTTTTTTTTAAACTTTTAAATTTATTAATAATAAGTTAACAGCCAGTGGAGCCAAATCAGCAGTCAGGCTGATAGAGAGAGGGGAAGTGCTGATTACATAACGAAAACAGGGAGGGAAAATTGGCTATTTAGTGTCAGCCTTGGGTGTGAGCAAAGGGAGAAAAAAGTGAATATTAACCCTTAAATGCCTTATTTTTTATATTGGTTTGGAAAAAGTTTTATTATCGAAGGTACTGATTACCTATTTAGCGGGTGTGCTGATGCAATATCATACAAATACCTACTCACACTTTCCAACAGGCTCGTTGCAGATGTGAAACAAGTTGCAGTTTGACACATTTTTGTTGAATATTATATTAAATAGGCAATTTGTTAGAATGTGTCATTTGAAATCCAAAGGATTTAAGGGTTAATGAAGCTTGAAAAATGATTTTGTCTTAAAATTTTGTTTTATTGTATGATATTGTATTTTTTCTTTTTTAATTTCACTTGAACTTTGATAGTAAATAATAAAAGTAATAATTCATTGTTAGAAAGTTACATTTATGCGAGAAAACACTAATACACGTGAAATTGTCTCATAATTTTATTAATATAGATAACATTAGTTGGTACCTAATAACATAAAGGTGGTGCGGGTGATAAGGTCCTCCAATTCAGTTTTATTTTGAAGCTGTCAAAAAGCTTTTCTTTGGATTGTCTTTAGCTTCTCATCAAATTTCAGAGTAAGATAATATAATTTTTCCACTTGTTTGCTTTTTATACTTTCATTTAGATTGTTATTCCTCCTCCCCATTATCGGTTTAACGTTCATTTTACATGCTGGCATTTGTTAGACAGCTTTTAGAAATTGATTTCCACACTGACCTATCTCTGACCAGGCCTTATTTCTCCCTTTTTCTCTCAAGTCCATTCTTATCACTTCCTCTCACGTTATCCTTGGCCTTCCCTTGTCAACTGACCTTGCTACCTGAACTGTTTTACATCTACTAACCCAAGAACTCTCCTCCATTTTTTTATGTGACCAAACCAACAAAGCCTCCTGTTCTGCACAAATCTAGATAATTCAGATTTCATCTTCCTCCGAGATCATCAGATTTAAGCCAGTCTTTCAGACTCACATTACACATGCATCGTATGGGAGGTGACTGTGGCTAAGTGGTTAACGACACAGACTGACAACTTGGGTGTGCAACGTTTGAATCCAGGTCGTTCCACAGAAACACTTTCATTTAAAATGTTAGCAACCTTCACGTGGTCCCTCTCATAATTACCCAATGTCTTTCTCAAAAGAATTCTCACTAGAAATATATCAGGGAAACCAATGCCAACAATAGAATTATCTGATTCATATGATATGAATGAATACATCGTATCATTCTCATATAATTTCTCTCCATGCAACACATATCCTCAACCCTCACTGACTAAGTTTCACTCTCATACTGCGTTCACATTTTGCTTGTGTTATAGGTGTATCTGAATTTATGCTGCAGGTCGGTGGAGCACATTGTAGAACACACTTCCAGAGATACCCCAATAACAAACATCGGCCATTTGTTGACGTTGACGTATAGAAGTCATGTCAAACATGCGGCCCCTTTGCAGGCACAATTGCGGCCTGCATAAAAGATACTGTAATTTCATCACCTAATGGCCCAAATTGTAGATTTTACAATTTAAACTGGATAAACATGCATTGTTCACTGAAAAATCACATACTTTTCTTTACACTTAAGAATATAACATATTTATTAATTTCAAAAACAAACAAAAATGACACACGTATGCATTTGTGAGATAGGTGCGGCCAAAATTTCATGTTTTTCTAAGTCACGGATTTACAATCTATAGGAATGATTGAAAACAAATCATTTCTATACATATTGTATGAGAAAAAGTTAATCCCAAGTGCATTTCTCTCTAACTTTTAGATGCAAGAAGGCAGTGGCTGAGGGTCAATCGTACCAAGGAAACAAAAGGCTTGATCACTGCTTCATGTTACTAAATATTAGTTGTTGGGTACTAATTCTTAAACTAGCAGTGACTTGAAACTGTACTTGGTGTTAGTATATTGGTTGTATATCCCCATCTCAACCAAGGCGATTGGAATTTCCTCTTGGAAGTAACAAAAATATTCTGCAATAATTTCATTCAAGAACTACAATTAGTCACGTGCAGCCCTCATAACACAAATTAACCCACATAGCTTTGACATACCTGACAGTGTATATGGACCAAAAGGCCATGCACATAAACAGAAACATATTTGCTTTTATTTGTGTAGATTTTTTCCAGTCGCAGACAATCATTTTACTTTGAAACTTACCTGAGAATTATCTCTGTCATTTCTATAGAAAGGGACGATTCTTCGTTTCGTAGTTTTTATGCTACGAGGATATACCACCAACACTTCGTACCACCTGGAAATATTAAAAAAACAAAACAAAAAAAAAGTTCATTAGTATCAGCTGACGATTTAGTAAGAAAATCACAAAACATTGCACTTTTAGTATGTTTGGTAAGACGAGAAAAAGCAAGATATGTTACTGGCTTGTTAAGCTTTCATTCTCTACTCTTTTTTCCTCACTTCTTTTCTTTCCTTCATTTTCTTTTCTCTTCTTAAAGCTATGCTTACATGAAAATGGAAACAGGAATTTTATAGACACATTGTTTACAACTACGTCTGCAAAACCAGGTCACATGACCAATTTGACCAAAAGTAATCTGATGTCTTTTTACCAATTAGATCCTTTCAGCACAGTTTATCAAAACAAATTTAGAACCTCTCGACTAAGATAAATCAAGGCTGTGGAGTTGAAAGGTATAAAGTCTGAATCCTAGAATTCTAAAATATCTGACTCCTTATTTTAAAGTTTTCCAATATTCAGACTGTCTGTTGATTCTTTGGAAGTTAAAAAATCTGGAGAATAGTTATTAATTCATGTCTAATACCTAGTTAAAATTTCACAAAACTCAGAGGTATCCGAATTTTCATGAAGGGTTTCAATCCTCTCTTTGACTTTTTATAAAACTATATTAAACTGAATATAGTTCACATTAAGCCCCCTTAAGCCTAGCAGCCTTCCAAAATTCATAATGATCAGTTAATTAGTGAAGAGTGAATCCTGTACATAAAAATACATAAACATATACACATACCTAACAATATATATATATATATATAACAAAAAAGTTAACTAACATTAGTGATAGTATATACATGTGTGATTCGTGATTAAGTATCTGTTGAACTGATTAACCTCTAAGAGTAGGTGTAATAATAGCTACTTATTATGACAATTTATGAATAGCACATCAAGACTTATGAAGTATCTTATTATTATTAAACGTTTTTTCAGCTAGCTGCAGAATACGCACTAACATGGCTGAGTACCCTCCGATCTTCACTCAAGGTGTTCACTTGGTTTATGCTCATGTTCGTCCATTCACATTTGTATTATGTCTTCAACGCATATTTTGTATAACCCTACACTGGAACGTTTCACTATGGCCAACTATTGACAACAATAACACTAACTTATTAGTAAGACTAAGTAAGAAAGAGTTAGCTTTTCCACAAAAAAGTACACTATTGCAAACAAAATTAAGATTAATATGTGACCATGTAAGTATTTATATGGCAACAGAGAAAATCTAAAATATATTAAAAATATATAAAGACAAAAAGAACCCCTATAATGTGTAAAGAGTGTGAAACACAAATGAGTGCACAATGTAGCAATTCTAAAATTAAACTACCATAATAATTTTTAAACAGAGGGAAAGAAAGTAAAGAAAAAAAATCAGTGAAATATTGTATACAAATGGTGCAGAGAAATTTACCTATCCTATGAAATATTTGAACCCGGTGATTCAAGTAGCAGTCAGAGGACTTGTGACTGAGAGGGGTGTATCTCCCACAATCATCTATGACATTACTAATAAAAACATCAAAATATACAAAGAAAAACATTGCTTGGAAATAAAAAAATATTGTTTGATCAGAACACAAAACAATATGTACACTATTTTACATATTAAGAAAAACTTTATGCAACTTTTGTTTATGAAGCTATACCGGTCAATTAAATGGGTGAAAATCTCACTTTGCTTCATATCTAAGATTGCTTTCATGCTTGACCACTGGTCATCCCTTTCTGCTTGATTTATGATCTATTTCTACAATAGAGACGCGCAGTTTATTTTAATAAAACTCTGAAAAGTGAAAATATGAATAGCAATCTAATTTGAGTTGTAAGAATTTCATGCCCAAGTATTTAGAAGGATCATCTACATAGTAATACAATTGACTTTGGAATTTCCAGATACAGTTTATATTTAGCCCTATTCCGGTAGTGCCAATTTACTTTATTTGTAACTAATAACAATTTCTACTGATTTAAAATGCACAATATTAAACACAAAGAAAAAAGGTTCAGCAAAAAGAAAAGAAAATGTATTATTTGGACTACTGTTCTCATTGTGGATGTTATTCTCACAACATTTCGGCTATTGTAACCTCCCACTTTCTCCGGGTACATCTTATTAAACTCACGTATCTGTACAGAATTTTGAACTTAACCCTTTATTTAATCTAAGGAAGTAGAAGTCTTAAGTAATTCTTAATTACATTCTTAATATAGCCTGTACTGAGGATTGAACCTTCAACCCCAAAAGACTCACTTAGAACTGATTATAACTTATCATTTTAACTGTTGTGCCACGGGTCCATGCGGACAATTCTATTATAAATTTTGGGAGCCTATTCTTGTTTTAGCTGGGTAGTATTATTATTTATTACTATATACTTTTTAAAATTTAATTAATTTTTTTTTTAATGGTGTTCAATTATAATTATTTGTTTCCATATTGTATTAAATTCTATACTAGGTCTACTTAAAAGACCACTGTAGCCCAACATATGTGCTGCTTCTTTGAGATGTATTATTCTACACAGCTCTTCTGTTTATAATTTGTACTTCATCCCACAATGGTAGATGGTAGATGGTTTCTCTTTTCATTTTATATGTAGTCAATCATACCCGACTTTTCACTATCTCCACATATTATGGCTTTCCAAATAATACACATTATCAATCCCCATTTAAAAAAATTCTAGAACCTAATAAAAAAAATATTAAAAAATTTAACTAAAAAAAAAAATTCCTGAACATTCTACTAAAAATAGTTATTGCAGGCAGCAGTGAATTGTAGAGTAGCAAGACAGCAGCCATAATTTGCTTCTGTTTCTGCTGTCATCATGATGAGAGAGAAAAGTTTTTATTTACTCAAGTGCTTCAGTAACTTAGGGAGGGTTTTTGTTTTTCCAGACATTTGAATGTGACAAGGCTAAGAAGGTTTAAGTGTGCAAAGGGTGGACCAAGCAAGTGAAAGAGAAGGCAATGACAATGGTGTGCAACAGTAAAAGATGAATCCCTTTTGGAGGTCGGTTTTTCAATTAATTTTTTTCTATTGTTGCAGGGAAAGAGTTAAGGCTCAGGTAGGGGACAGTCACAACTAGTCTGGATGAAACACTTAAAAATGAGGTCACTGAAACAAATAACTCCACAGGAGAAAACTTGTTAGAATTTTCAACCTTTCTTTTTTTTTGTAAAAATAAATATTAAACCTTACAAAATTGTTAAAAATAAACAAAAAGCTTTAAAACATTTTATTTTTATTGGCAGACTCTTTTTCGAAAGAATTAAATAACAAAATATTATGGGTGTAGGGCAACATCTAACATATAAATTTAAATCGTCCGATTTTCAAAATCAGATCCAAATAGCAATCTGTATGACAAATCGATACTAGATTCGAACCAGCAAACTTTTTGTTTCTTCCTTCAACCATGTTATTAGCATTAATATATTTTATTTTGTGTCAGTTTCCTTCTAGAAATACTTATTCCGGCCAAGAAAATCTTGAGTGTTGTTTTTCTTACTCACCGATTCTTCTGAAACATTAAAAAGGGAGGAACTTCTTCTATTCATTATAGTGAAAGAGAGGTAACAAAGACACCCCCTCCCTGCTGGACAGTAGTTTCTTTTGGAAGTCTTCTATGTTCTTTACACACTTTGTTTGAAGTACGACAAAATTAACATTTTCAGTTTGAAGAGAGAACTGTCATAAGATGGAAAAGAGAAGTGAGGCAAGGCAAGACGAGATGGAGAGAAGATGGAGAGAGAAAAAAAACAGAAAAAGAGAAAGATAAAGAAAGAAAGAGAAAGAAGATCCAGCAAAAAAATAAGGATGTAAGACTCTGGCGATCTTGGAAAAATCAGTCTTTTCTTATTTAAAGAAAAAAAGTGGATTTCAACCAGAAAGCAGAAAACTCACATTTAGCGATTTAAGCAGAATTCCACTTTTTCTGCATTAAAAACATGCGGAATTCTGCTAAAAAGTGGAGAACTCACATCCCTGTAAAATTCTAAGCAATTCCTCATGTATTAAAAGATTGAAATTTTTAAAGCTATTTACATCCACTAATTTTATAAATAGAGATTAAAAAACCTTACTTATAGTTTGAAAACAATTTGGTTCACTTATTAACTTAATGATAAAACAGTACTGTGATAATTGCATTTAACTTTAGCAATCCTATTAAAAAGAAATACAGCAGAGTTTAAAAAACAAAACAATCCTCCTTCGTTTAACGTGTCTCTTCAACATCAAATGTGGTTACATGTTGGCCATGGCAACATGGAGTGACTTTCTTCATGGAACTATCATTTATGTTAGTTTTGATGTCATTGCTGAAAGTCACCTTTGAGTCATTCAAAGTTTTTCTCAGCCTGCCGTTTTCTCGCTTGCCTTGAAATGTGTGTACATCTGTTTATCTAATTAGAGCTTTGTTCAATATGCTCATACCATCGTAGGTGGTTGAACGCAGAGCTGACTCCAGTCTTGGCAGTTCCAGCCTCAGTAGCAGTTAGAACTGTCATCAAGGTGTAGACCACAAATTCACTGAATCATAGCCATATCATTCCTCTGCATCCTCAGAATGATAGAATGGAAGTCCAGCATTCACTCACATGTAGCATTGCATTATGATCACAGCTTTTGTAAATTTGACCCCCCCCCCAAAAAAAAAAAAGTACAAAAACACGCAGTCATCGTTGGGTATGTACAGCTAGTATCATATAAATTCGCCAACTGTAGGACTGCTAGACTAAAAAAAATGTTATCGTTAAAAAAAAAAAAAAAAATCCTCCCAAATTATTTAATTTGACAAAACAAAGTTGGTTTATTGACAGAAGCTTTTCAAAAAATTAATAAATTTAAAATAAAAATCAGTTTAATTAAGAAAGAATATGTTTAGGAAATTTTTTAAAAAATGACAGTTTATTTATTTTTTTTAAATTGACAGTATTTTCAAATCCAATCAATCTGAGTATCACAAAATCGTGGCTATTGTTCAAAGAAATTGACCAGATCTAAATTTAAAACGTGTTGTATGGAATGAAAGAGTCATTTTTTCCCTAATGTCTATAAAACAAAAGTATTTAACTTAGGAAAAGTTAAAAAAAGAAAAATAATTTTAAACATAGGGAAAAAAGAAGCTTTGTTTTCATTGATTTATTCCCCTTTTTCTTTCTCTTATTTCTATCTTGTCTAGACTGAAATTGGCAAGTTGCAGTGAAGTTTAAAGAGATAATGAGTTGAGAAGGAATACATTTTTACTGGTTGGAGGGAAGACAGTCACTCATTAAAGATTAGAAAATTGATTAATAGAAAGAAAAAAAATGAGTGGATTTGCCCCCCTCCTCTCTATATTTCTTTCTACTATATAGCTATGAGAGCAAAAATTGCCTTGGACAATGGACACTACCTTTTCTTTTTTTTTAGGGCACTGCATCTTTTTGCCGCAGTCTAATGTGATCCCTGTTTAGGAATGAGAGTAGATTAAATTTCTTAAACACAGAAACCCTCGTTTGTGGTAAAACAAAAATTAGGATGGTTTTATTCCCATTCCACCATCATTACGTCACACAGTATTATATCGCCATATAATTCTCTCTTTTTTTAAATTTTTTATTTTCATTCATTTGCTGGGGACGGGGCATTCTTCCAAATGCCATACGATCACCCGCTATTTACAGACTCCGACCGAGAGCTCTTTTCAGGATTCTGGCTGTTCCCTTGAGTGCAGTTGTTTGGATTTCTCTTGCACTTGGTTCACCAGGTATACTTTCTAAATACTTTTTTCAAGTTCTTCATGAGTCCAGTGGCTCCTATGATAACTGGAATGATTGAGATCTCTTTGAGGTTCCAGAATCAGAGTGGGATTTCATGTAGCAGCTTAAATCCCACCTATAATAGAAAACGCTATAGAAATTTATTCAAATATAACATGGAAAATTCTTTAATCCATTAAAATTAGGGGTGTGAAGTCAACTCCAGACACCTTGGACGAAAAAGAAGCTGAGTGCATAAGTCTTCCCTGCTGGTATATACCCTCTCCACAGACAAAACTCTGGCCAAACGTTCCCGTGGTACACCATGGATACTGGGCTTCTTGCGATCCCATGCTAATTGGCTAGGTATCTCTGAGTAAATTGGAACCCTAGAGGTGCAATGTGCAGGGTTCACAGGTATGTGGGCACGTCCCGATACTCACCAATCCAATCCCTGTCCACAGGCATGTGTCAAATGCTATCTTTGGATGGGTTGTCACAACCTGGGTGACAGTAGTGTATGCGAAAAATCACAGGTAATATGTGACATAGGTGTATGCTCAAGTGGAAACCACATCAGCCCTAGTTAGATGGGAATGGTAGAGGTCTTGTACTGCAAAAAGTGTTCAAGTTGGTAAAGAATAGGTATTCAGCCATAAAACTGTCTTAAAAACTATGTCTAGTCGAAATGAGACTAGACAATCAGGCCCCACCCTCATCAGAGAATTAATTGTGGCCTAATTCAACAAATAAACCGGATGATGATGAATAAATGCGAAAGTTTTTTCACTTATTACACCTATATTATCAAAAGTCTTTAAATACTGTATATATAGTAAAAGACAAAAACCATCACAGCTATTTGTACGCCTAATTTTCGTAACTATTTTTAAACAGTTTATAATAAATTAATGTTTTGTGTTATTCATTTACAATTTTATTGCCCTATTTTCTTATATATATATATAATAGTTTTGTCAATATTAACAGTAATTAACTAGTGATTATTAAAAAAAAAAGAATAAATTACCAACACCATTAAATGAAAACTATTAGTTTTTAAAATTATAATAGATTTATATTGAAGATATGTAATTTAAGTTATTCATGTAAAAAGAATATTTAAAGCTAGAATAATAACCACCGAATGGCAGAGAGTGTTTTGCTTGTACTATATATTATTCATAGCATTTTGATTTTAAAGAGGATGGATGTCCTTTTTCAAGGCTCTGATGAATTCAATGTTTTTTGTTTGTTTTTAATGAACAAAATCTACTTATTTTAAAAACAAGTGATACATGATGAAAACAGGGTTGTGGAGTGAGTAGTCGAAATAATTGATGCAGAGTTTAAGTCAGATTACTGAAATTTTGTTTAAATATTGGTGCCTATGTTTACTAGTATGAATATTAGTTAAAACATATTTACGCAGATGGATCTGCCATTATATTATATTGAAAACAGGAAACATTTTCAACAAATAATCACATTTGATCCTGCCTGGAAAAGAAGTCAATATTTAGTCAGAAATGATGTCAGACATATGAAAGAGAGAGTGGCGGGTGCAATTTTGGATGAGTTTGAAGTAAGCGGCTTAATTGAGAAGATGGTTTTAAGATGTTCTAACAAAGCAATCATGACGTCAGTCTTCATAAAAAGCTCAATTGAGACAAGACATATTAATATGTATCCCCAAATCAAAATTTTATTTTTATTATATCTACAAATTTTTAACAATGATAACAACTTTTTTTTTGGTAGAACAATCAGCCATTGAATTATGACCGTTCAAAGTTTGTTGGGAAATGGAAAATTTGTTGTATTGTGTGCTATTGATCCAGAAGCCAAATTTCACAGTGTATAACTAAAAATGTGGGCTTCAAACAAGTGTAATGTTATCTTGTCATAAATAAAAAATAATTATAAGGGAAACAATAATTATTAGATCAAACCAGCCTAAACATTGGGCAAAACCCTATTACCTCTCAAGAAAAAAAACATACTAAAATGACATGAAAATCCAACTTTGTTCATATTAAGATTAATTTCAACAGCTAACATATTGAATCTTCATAATATGATTAATAGCACAGTACAGATTAAGCTAGAGTTTTCTTGACATTTAATAGTAAACCATTAAAAAAAATCTCGGATTTGGACCATGTAAAAACAGACGGAAACACAATTTGATAATAGGGTAATCATTTACTTCACTAAAGTTTTCAACTCGAATTTTCTTTTGTGAAAAACAACTTTAAACCCTATATTAAGCAGCATATTGACAAGTGGCCATTTTCCTTTAAGATGGGGCTGTTTTCATATGCATAGAAACAAAATATCATGTACATTAAGTTGAAAAACACCAACATTTAAAAATAAATAACTCATGTTGATCTGTGTCACTTCTTTCCAACTGGAAACCCTTGATGTTTGTGCACGTCACCATCTTGTCTTCCAACAACAACTAAGGGAAGTCACTCAATGCTTTACCCTATATAAAGGAGATGACTCAAAGGGAGATAACTCAGAGACAACTTTAACATTGTTGGTGTCCTCTTGTGAAGACTACAGTTCCATAACAAAAAAACAAAACAAACAAAAGTAAAACAAGTATCATTGCAACAGGTCTCTCAGAATTTCGGAAGAGGCTCCAATCTTCGTCAGACAATCCGCAACCTGTTCTCGGCCCCTAATCCATTTAATTTGGATCCTCTCCATCATCATTTTCCTTCACTCTCACTATATTAACTTTTAGATGCCAGTCACTCACAAGATTTGATGACTTTAAAGTCTATCAGAGGCGCATTGTCTGTTTTACAAAGAACTTCAGGCAACCTAGGTAGTCTGAATATCTCTTGAAACATTGCGGCTATCAACATTCCAGCATCAGCCACTTCACTAAGCGCAAGAGTCTCTGAAGTTAATGGGCTTTTTGTTACACAGTCAAGTTTTTTTGATGACCAACATATAGGAGCCATTCTGTTCTTCTTGCCACAAACAAAGATTATAAAACCACCCTGTGAAGATCCATCCTACAGACTAGCATAGGTGGCATCTGAATAACGAACAATATTCAGATCTGAAGGTTTTCCAAGCTGGGGAAAAAGTAAGGATCCTGTCCTTGATTTTAACTTTATTAGCGATTTGTTTGCCTCGAAAAGTAACTTCACCTTTGGAGATTTTCCAATATTACTCATTCTACACACATCAAATGATACATCTGGTCGCGTCTGGGTAGATACCCACATCATTTGACCTGTCAATCGTTTTAGCTCTGTCTTCTCCTCTTGACTCAATTCATCATTTTTCCATAATGATATTTCTTTACTTATGTCTATTGGGGATAAGGCTGAAACATATAGATTTTGACTTAAAATAATCCAATTTTTTGTTTGCTTAACACTCAATCCCCAAAATTTTAATGTTCCACTTTCATGCTTTCCAATTTTGAATATCTTTTCCAATTCTGCGATCACATTTTTCTGAAATAAATCATTTCCACAGAATATGAAATCATCAACATGTATTGCCAGGATGCCTATCAAGTCACCAGTGGCATCATGCCAAAGAAACAATGCATTGTCATATGCACTCACCATTCCTTTTAAGTGTGTTAACTCATGATTAATATCTTGTTGATATACATTTTTGTCTCATATCAGGCACACATTCATATACTTCATGAATTTCCATATTTTCCAATTCTCTTTTCTTTGCATCAAGCCCATCTTCTCCTGGTTCTTGTTCAAAAGAAAGCAAAACTGCATGTTCCTGACAAATTATTCCCTCTATTGCTTGAGGAAATTCTCTCCATTGATCAACATGATCCAAATTGATACATAGAGGATTTTCATCTTCGGCTTCAGGTTTTATATTTAGCCAATGGCTATATTTTCCGTTGACTTCGGTTGTGTGTTCATAACCATTCCTTTTTTCCATTCATCACTCCCTTTCAATTTATACTCTACAACTTCGTTTCTACTTGGTTTTATACTGTTATTTTTCACTTCCTTTCTATCGCTATTTGAATTGTTATTATATTGTCCATCTTCCTCCTCCAAGACTTTATTCATCTCATTTGAAGAATTAGTATTTTCTTCATTCCTTGGACTTCGCAATTCCTTCATCAAGTGACATGGATGCATCCTGAAAAATGCTCCTCCATGTCTGATCAATACACATACACCTTTTTTACCTAAAACTTTAGCAGGACCATGCCATCTTTTATAATTTTGTCTTAGACACGGTCACCTGTCACAAAACCTTCATCCGCATACGTCCTTATATTGGATCTCAAAGCTCTCTGAATTCTTTTGCTTGATTCAGCTTCTATGAAGCTTTTCCTTTCTGCATGTAGGGCATTTAGATTTATTCTAACCATGACACTGGTTGTTGCAGTTTCCAATGCAGGTAATCAATCATTCAAAACTGAGAGGGTGTTAATATTTGACCCAAATACAAGCTCATTTGGACTATATCAAGAATGATTCTGAAGTGCATTTTTTTGCACTGACAGCCCACACCAGAGCTATTTCTGGCTCACATTTTTCATCATTTAATGTTTTTTCATTGCTTCTGCAATTATTAAATTGTGACGTTCCACGGTACCATTGTTGAATGGACTTTCTGCAGCTGTCGTGCATGTTTCAACATTCAGCTTTTCGTTCATCTGTCGGTAGCCCTCATTATTAAACTCTCCTCCATTGTCACTCAAAAATCGCTTAAGATCTCCAAAATAAGATATCCACATCAAAAATATGTTGTGAATAATTTCTTCTTTTTGGTTTTAATCAATCTGGCAACAGAGTCCTAGTGGATGTATCAATTAGGTGCAGAATCCAGCCTTGGTTATGTTGATGTTCCTTTAAATCCAAACATAGTGTCATTAAACCTGTTACCAAGAGCCAATCCTACAACTGGTTGAGGAGGGGGTCTTCTAAACCTCTGACAAACCGAACAAGAATCACAAACATCTTTGATCTGATTCAGAAATTCCTTATGAAATGCCTTACTGCCTTTAACCAAAGCTATTAATTTCTCTTTAGATGCATGAGCAAACTGTCTGTGTAATTTCTCAGCCTTTCTCCTTTTTTCCACTCTAGAGCATCCTCTTAAAGTCTCATAATGCAACACTATGCCCGGTGCATTTTTAACCTCCAAAAGCATATTAGTTAGCGGAAGTCCAGAAGTTGTGATTTGCAATTTTATATATCTGTCCAAAATGCGACAGCTGTCATTTTTTAAATTTAATAGTATTCCTGCAGTTTTCATTGATTTATGACTTAATAACAGGGGTAAATCATTTTTTACGATGTCAGCCTAAAATAAAACCTCTGACACCTTTTATACCACCTATTGTTACAGGAAATTTAACTGTTTTAATGGCTTTCACTTCCACTCCATCTCCAAAACAAAATGTTCTGTTAGACCTAACAGTTTCCACTAACTGCTTCTCTCAGTCATTTAATGTATTAAAGAATATGTTAAACCAAAGTTCTTCAGCAACAGTTCGTAAACAAGCAGAGTCCAACACTGCTATACCCAATGTCTCTTTCACAAGAGTAGACATTTTTACATTAGAATAAGAATCATTTATCAATATTCGATAATATGAATCAACATTAAACAAAGTAAAGTTCACCTGCTCTGAATGCACGACAGTGTTGATATTGTTTCTAGAATTGAAGCTCGTACAATCTCGGGCAAAATGCTTAGTCAAATTACATTTAAAACAACACATTATCTTACCTTGTCCGTCCATTGGATTTGTATTATAATCCCGATAATTCTTTTTTTACCTTTGATACTTATGTATCTATTGCATTTGACCGTTTCAATTTCTTCTTTGATAGCAGGGACGGTTTTACGTTCCCTTGATGAAATATCAGGAAACACTTTCTTCAATGTATCTTTCATCATTGCATATGTCAAGCTAGAACATCGGGTCCTTGCTAATTTTTCATTTTCCTCCGATACATTTGCTGCATTCAAAACAAAAAAGTCATGGGCTCCTTCTGGCAGAGTAATTCCAAATTTCCTTAATTTTGGGTATAAAAATTCATATTGTACCAGAAATTTATTTATATTAACTCCGGCCGCCCTTTTGTATGAATAAAATTAATTAAATGACATATATGCCATCATGTTCCACCGATATCCGTTGTTGCCAAATGTCAACACATTCTCTTATATTTTATGGCAGTGACAAAAATACTGCTGGGCCCCTGTTTCTCTTTAGACAAATCCGTAAATAAAGACCATATGCCGATATCTTGCTTCCATTCTGCATAAGAATCCTGATTTATTAAAATGGATGAGCTTTTACTACATGAAGCCATCTTTCTTTTAATTGTGTTTCAATGTTTGCTGAACAAGACAACTTCTTATCACACAAAGAAGACAGCTTCTGCTACCAATGTTGATCTGTGTCACTTTTCTCCAACTAGAAACCCTTGACCATTCGTACATGTCGTGATCTTGTCTTCCAACAACAACTAACTAAGGGGAGTCCCTCTCAATGCTTTACCCTACATAAAGGAGATGACTTAGAGAGATAACTCAGAGATAACTTAAACAACTGAAAATAGTAACCTAACTTGAAGTAACGTGGAAAAAAGCTATTAATGAGACAAGTGAAAGAATTGTACATTTATAAAGAGAAAAGATTAAATGTTGTTTAGATCCAAATTTTATCAAAATAACCCAAAAGATAAATGAGGTATCACAAGTAGAAGTTGAAGAGAATTTCATTATAGTTACCCATTTTTGCACACTAAACTGGCTGGTTTGTGATACCTAGTATTAATTATGCTGCTAATCTGAGGATATAATAAGCCGTGCGTGCGTGGTCCCCCTCTGTATGTGACTCGATGTGGCGAGTGTAAAATGCAATAAATTTGGGCAATTTGGGGCATTTTTGACCCCCCTTTGACCCCCTGGGGGCGCGAACCAGAATTTTTCTGAGGTCAAGGATGCTCATTTTATATCCATAACAATTGCCTCTACATTTGGGCCAAGTTTCAGAAAAATTGAATCGATGGGAGAAAAGGCTAATTTTTTTGCCATTTTGGGGGCTTTTGATCCCCTGGGGGTGCGAACCAGATTTTTTCCAAGGTCAGCGATACTTATTTCCTATTAGGAACAATTGCCTCCACATTTTGGCCAAGTTTCAGAGAAATTGAATCGATGGATGAAAAGTTATGAGGCAAAAAATGCCATTTTTTGCCATTTCAGGACCTTTTAACCCCCTGGGGGGCTAACCAGATTTTTTTTTCAAAAATCGGAGAATATCACTTTCTAACCTGACCAAAGTTAAAACTTCATGCAAAATTTCAGAGAAATTCAATGGATGGTTGCGGAGAAAAATCCGGACTGACGGAAATGCCTCAAAACATAGGTCCCCCGATTTTATAAATCGGGGGACCAATTAAGCAATGGGTTTAATATATATATAATTGAATGTCTCTCTCTCTCTCTCTCTCTCTGTTTTAACCTTGCAGCCTGCTGGACGATCATGGTCAAATAAATCAGTCATCTTTTAAGATCATGTTTTTGAATCATTTGAATAATGTTAAGAAGCATGTCATATGGCTTTTAATTGCAGCTCATGTAGGTGACCTCAGTTCTTGTAGGAAACAACACACACAGACATACACATGAGTACCTGGCAATCAGCAATGCAAGTATTTATGGGATTTAGACTTTAATATTTCTTCAAACGTCCAATTGATTTTATTGCAAATCAGATTCCTTCATTGAAGTATCTTTCCAAAAACGTAAATATTTTCTGACAAGAAATTAAGAAAAAAAACAAAAAGAGAGTAAAGGAAGGAATGAGCAAAACAAAAATGAAAGTAATACTCCCAGGTAACGCCGGGTAGGGACAGCTAGTTTGGAATGTTTATAAAAAGGCCACTATTCATTTCCTTAACCCATTAGTGTCTCAATTGTATTTCTTTAATTTATTACAAAAAATCTTTTGTAAATACAATATTATATTTGAGCCAAATTACTTTCAAAGATTTACTTGACTTTATAGTTAGAGCATTCATTTATACTATATATAAAAATGTGGGTCGCTTATAAAGACTTACTTACCAAAAATAATTTAATCGAATAATAGATGAAAGCGATTGTATTCTTCCACTCTAGATTTTCACAGTATATTGAAAACTGAGACATCAGTGGTGCCAATATATATCAGACAGTAGGTGTAATATTTGAAAGACACTACAATATTTATGACTAACTATAGATATCTCTGAAAAATACAGATGTTGCTGAAATATGGTTAATTATCCGTTTGGTCCTAAAAAAGGGGCCATAAGTGCTAATGGGTTAAAATACAGTGAAGTGTTGGCAAGCAACAGTGGATGATGGATCATCTTTTGCAAAGTTCAACTAAGCAATTCCTAAAATTAAAATTGCAACCTCTAACTCTTCCTCAACATTACACAACCTCTTTCTCTATATCTCACATTACAGCAGCAGAGGTCACTGGCATAATTTTTCAACAGGTCTTCTACTATATTCATGATGAGGTATAAGTTTTTCTTTTTAATTATTGCCTGTTGTAAAAGCCCCCAAACTGAAAGCATGATTTGTGGAAAGACTGCCAAAACACAATGAAATTTGAATAAATAACTGTTGTGCATTGAATGTAGACAGTTAAACTTGAATAAAAGTAAATAAAGCTAACTTCAAAAGCCCTATGCCACTGTTTATAGGTAAAGTGGGCCACCTTGAACAGAAGTAGGAGGAGACGTGTAGGTAGGAGAGAAATAAAAAGAGAAAGTCACCCTCAAGTAATATTAACCTTAAAAGACAAGAACTTCTTAAATCCTCACTGTACAAAGAGGATAGTATCATTTGGTTATAAAAAAATAAAATAATTCCACTTTTTTCTAAGTAGTTTTATCATGGAAATTCCAGATAAAATAGCATATTAATAAAACTAGCAGATATATGCTCCTTCCGGTCACATATTTTTGCTAGTCTGATAGGACGGTATCATGACGAACGAACGAAAGCAGTCATTAAATATTTATCAAATATTTTTGTTCAATATTTTCTTTTATTAATAGCATAAATGTTGATGAAGTTGAATTTTATATTAATCTGGATGACTTTCCATCATGTTTCCTTCAATATAGTCATAGTAAAGCACTATTTCGTTTTGTAAAATACAAGTGAAACCAAAAACCATGAGCTTTTTACCCAACAGCCGTTTCAGAGACAAATTATTTAACAATTAAACAAGTCTATATAAAATTTAACATTCAAATTTTAAATATTTTTCAGTTGGGATACTACAATTTCATAGATAGTTATTCCATTGAATTCCGATCTAAAAGAAAAATCAGTGCCACTTTAGTTCGTTATCTGCTTATCATGAATCTACTTTACTATGATATCTACACCTCATATTGCAATCAACACTGTATAAGAGGAAAACACTTCTAATTGGTCTTGAAAGAGTGTGTGGTTACCGAACCCTAACGTTTAAAGAAGAGACCATGCAAAACATCAGCTAATTATTCAACGAGAAGTCACTGAAGGTTCAGTAATTTATTCAGACGAATCAAGAGCTTACACTAATTTAAACAAACTAAATTTTCAGTAAATTTTCAGTAAATAAAATTTTGTCAATCCCAAAACTGGAGAACATACACAAGAAATTGAAATAAGCTTGATGCAAAGATTTGTATATTGAATAAAAAATAGACAGGTGTATGATGTAGATATACTTTTCTTTGTAGATATCAAGCCAAAATAGCACCACAATATATTCGCAAATGAGCAATCTTCAACAAGAGAGGAAGGAGGGATAATACTCTCTGCATTCTCCCAGAAATAGGTCGCTAAAACTGTGTCAACGAACAATCAGCAGAGAGTATGTTAATATTATGCTAAACAGAAACACACACATATACAAATACATACACACTCACATATATATATAAGATAAATAAAGTCAAATGCTCTAACTTTAGCAGTATCCTAACAAAAAGCCAACACTCCAAAGCTACATAGATGAAAGGTGAAGCAAATCAAGTCTGTCGGATACCAATGAATACTGCAGGTATGAAATCAGCTCAATGGATAGGACTTTAAGTTAACCAGAGCTCATATATAACTACTTAGAGGGATACAAATTCATGACAATCATTATTATGTATATATGTTCCAAAAATCGAATTTTGGGAATATAGATACATAATAATGATTATGTAATAAATTTCTATCCTAAGTTGTTTATATATATATATATATATATTATATGCACACTGACACCAACATACATACTTATGCATTCGCATTGCAACTGATGGATACGTGTGTGCGTGATAGATTGTTTATGAATATAAATAAAAAAACAAAAACAAGTATATACTGAGCCCAATGGGAGTATTAAAATGCATGGAAAATTTACTATTCTGATCTTAGGATTTATATTTACAACGTTTCTACTGAGGTAAACTTGAACCTTCTTCAGGTGTGTCTAATGATTAAAAGTGTTGACTAACAATCACTTCTAAGTGATAGTCTTTTGGAGGTTGAAGGTTCAATCCTTACTAAAAGGAAATAATAACTAAGCATAACATAAGTTAACACTTCTACCCGATCATGTCTGACAGAACTAGAAGAATCTACCCTGTGGATTAAATAAATGGTTCAGCTTGAAATTCTGTACAGGTTCCAGAGTTTGAATAGATGCACCTAAAAAAAGGTCAAAAGTCATATCGGCTAAAATGTGGTGAATATAACCAAGATGAGAATAGTCATCTGAATAATTTAAATAATATAAATTATAAATCTTCAAAACATTTCAAAACATATATGGAAAATGGTGGGAAAGTCTAATTCATTAACGCCTCAACTACACTTGATGTGAAAAAATATCAGAGAGGAAAGTGAGCATAGAAACATATGTTTCATGTTTTGTCAGATTAAGTTCTACAAAGTCAATATCTTTCATGTGTGTATAAGCTTTCAAAAGATTAATATCAAGTGATACCTAGGTTTTAAATATACAATGTCTGACAAATGACAAACACTCCCATCATTCCATCCATCTGTCCATAGACTGTCAAGTAAATTTCTTTCTTTTATTTTAAAAAAAAAATTATTTTCATGCATACAAAACTAACCGAAATTTCAAACCTACCTGGAAATTTCTTCTTTTCCATTTCCTTTGATGTAATAGATTTTTTCAGGAATGGCGATAGCAAGAGAATACTGATGTCCTGTTACGGATTCCGCATGATAGACGTCAACACATTTGTTCAAATCAACCTCACCTTGAGGCACAGTATCCGGCTGAAAATATAAACACACATATCAATATATATATATATATATACACATACACACACACATGTAAAAATTCTGCTTTGGAAAGTGTTCTGAAGAGAGTAAGCAATTATAATTTTTATGATTCATTGTATGACTTAAAATTAACACTGCCTAGAAACAGCTGTAAACGATAACTTTGTGTATGCTTTTATTTGAAACTTGATTTGAAAAATGTTTTGAATCATTGAAATATATATTATTTAACAAATATATATTTTTAATATCCATAGACATATATGTTTTGTGTTTTTCTACACTTGTCAGTATGGAATTACGTAAACGTACCACTGGTTAGACGATTTGTACCTCAGCTTCTTACCATCAGGACAGACACGCTTTGAAATGCGAGAGAAATACACCTTGTATTTTTTTTAATGTAAATGGAAGTAATTAGATTTTTACAGGGTTCCAATCTCCTAAAGGGTGAGAACCTAACAATATGGCTAACTTTGAATATTCAATTTAATTTCTCACAAAGAGCTGAACTTATTGGAGCTTAATAATTATTATTAAATAAATATTTTTATGAATAAACTAGAATACCCATCCCAGGACAGATAAAATTAATTCTCTGAGCAAAACAGTTTTGCATCACTTTTATGTCTTCTTACAAAGATTAAAATCAAGATATGATACTAAACCTTATGTCTAGAATCCTTATTCTGATTTGGATCAAAACCTATTGCATTATTTTGATTCTAGAAAATTTCTAAATTTAAGGCTTAAGCTTAAGGTCTTAAGAAATTCAAACTCGGGGAATCTTGCTTAATTGGTGTCTAATGACTATGGATCAAATTTAATGTGCATAAAAAATATTTGAATTTTAAAATGGCAAGTTATGCCCATATACTCCCTAAACACTTTTTAAAATACTCCAAAGAAACTGAAATTGATGGATATATTTATTAATTGATGTCTAATACCTATTAAAATTTTACAAAAATCGGAGGTATTTGAATTTTCATGAAGGACTTCCAACTTTTCTTTGTTTACTTTGCATAAAACTAAATTAGACAAAATGTACGCCATATTACCTGCCCTTACACTTAGTAGCTGTCTTCCAAAATTCATAATGATCAGTTAATTAGTTTAGGAATGAATTCTATACATAGAAATATATAAACATACACACATACCTAACTTTATATAAATACTAGCAAAACTTAGTCGCCCTCCGGGCAGCAATTAATTGGAAGAGGGGCGTATAGTTAAAAAATTGTTTTTACTCAGAGAATTCCAAAATTTTAACAAAATTTGGTAAATTAACACCCTCAGCTAAATTACAACTCCCTCTCTTAAAAAAGTAGATTCTACTTTTTGGGGTCTTTCTAACTTATTAGGGCAGTTAAGTAATATATTCGTAACACTAACCATAAGTTCGACTGGAAAGGTTGTAAAACCACACATAATCAGCTATAAAAATGCCCCCAACAAAAATAACACAGAATACATACATCTCAAATAGCAAAAATAAAAAAAATGATTAACTGCCATAAAACGCTACAATGGCCTGAAAATGGAGGTCATTTTACGTTAAATTTATTTGCAAAACTGATCCCCCACTTTAAATTCTGAAATAATTCTGTTGTTTTTTTCTGTTTTCACCCTGTTTTTCAGTAATCGACAATAATACCCAAACTTTTAACATTTTTATTTCTGCCATAAATATAAAGTATATAATTAGTTCGATAATTCTAAAGTTATTTATTTAATTTTCATGGGAAAGGTAAACACAACTAAATTTTAAAAAAAAAAGTATCAGATTAAAAAAATAAAATTAAATTCTGCTTTTTGGGGCGATTATATGTGAATACAATGGAAAACGGAAAGGAAAAAAATAGTTTAGAATTTAGATTAGGGAGATCAGTTTCGTATATATTTAACATAAAATGTTCTCCAATTTAATTTTTTAGGGAAGTTAAGCAAATTTTTTTACCACTAACCCTAAGTCCGAGTTGTAAGTTCAGAAAAACACACATAATCGCCTAAAAAATAGACCATGTCCCCTCTCCCTACCCAAAAAAAATAATATGCAGCTGATTTAGCTCCCATAGCAAAAAAGAATTCAGTTAACTGCCCAAAATCTGGCCCAGAAATGGGGGATCATTTTACATTGAATTTATATACGGAAATTTTTCTCCTACTTTAAATTTTAAAATAATCGATTTTTTTCTTTTTTTTTTTCTTTCTGCCAAGCTTTTCGGAGTGTTCAGATGTAATCACCTAAAAAAGGTAGAATCTAATTTTGAATGGATGCGAGGTGGGGTGATTTAGCGGAGGGTGATATTTTTTGATAATTTGGACAGATCAGTGCTACTAAACTTTTGTTTCGATTTGTCGATGAGAATAGTGAAAAGTTGTTTGTAAACATTAAGTGATTGTTAAGTTTGTTGTTAATAAAATAACGCATTTAATTAGCTATTTTAAAAAGTTATTTATTTTACACAAAAAATGTAAAAACAACAAAAACAGGGCAAAAGAGAGGTGGAGAGAGAGAGGGAGCGAGTAAGACAGCCACACTCTCCCACTCCTTCCCTTTCTCTTTTCGCGTATGCCTTGCTCATAGCTAGCGCTGATAGTAAAAACTTAACGTGTTTTAGTCATTTATCCGATTTATTTTTAATTAATTACTGTCAATATCGACGAAACTATTGCATATAGACAGTAACAATAAGCCCATAAAATAATAAATTAATAATACCAAACATTAATTATTAACTGTTCAAAAAATAGTTATGCAAATTAGGCTTCCGAATGGTTCTCTTTTAATCGTTCATGTGTAATATATGTAGATAATCTGAAAACATTTTGATGTATTATTGATTTAAATAACATTAACCTGTTTTGATGGTAATATAGAAGTAACAAATGAAAAAAAACTTTCGCATTTATTCATTTAGATAGATAACATGTAAAATCAACTGCACAGAATTAGAAGAGAGGTGAATCAATACAGCAAATATTGCACATACTAAAAGCTTAATATCATTTCAGATAGAGCTTTTAACAATGATATATAATTAAAAGGGGCATATCATAACACATTACTGCAGTTTCATGGTAGACCAGATCGTCAGAAGCATAGTCTTGTCCCATTTGTCTGTATGTATTTGAATTAAAGTTAAAACTAGCTGGGAGGGTGATTCAAAGTAACACTTTTTAAATTTATTTGGCATGATGTCAGTGCACAGTCATCTTTTCAATATTATAAAAGAAGAAATAATTAGAGTGCTCAACTATGTTAGTAAAATGTTTACAATATACGATTTGGTGCTGGGGCAATAGGTGTTTGAATACTACCCCTTCATTGGTGGCTGGACTAATGGAATATCTTGGGACAAAATGCATTATCCAGCTGCCGAAGAAGGGGTAATATTCAAACAGAAACTGCCGGTATGGATAGCTAATCAGCATATATATATATATATATATATATATAAGCAAACATTAAACATAACAGAATTCTCAGCTTCATTATACCTATTTTTATTTTTTTTTATTTTTCTAATAATCTTTGTGTCAAAATCAAAAAAAATTATGAATGTTTCATAAGTATCACGTGTTATGTGTAACAATATTTGCTTAAATGAAAGAATGCTGCCTAAATACACACACACACACACACACATATATATATATATATATATATACACACATACACAAATCAATCTACTAGAAAATACATTTGGAATTGGTACCTACAAACCTCAATTTATATAGGGCATATATTAATTATTTAAAGATAATTAATATATGTCCTATATTAATTGAAAAAAAACAAAAAAAAACAATACTAGTTAGTTGCCAAATTGATGCTTCAACATCGAACCCTCCTCCCCAATGTTTTTTTTTTTACTAAAGAATCATCACTTATCAAGACCCAAAGGCCACTCGAGGATAAGGTTAATGAATGTCAGATGGTCGGTGAGACAACACCATGATGATTGGTAATGATGGTGGAAATCGGGAAGAATTTGATTATTTAAGAGAATTAGTGTTTAGTGCTTTTAGTGTTTTTATTTTTTTTTAATTTAATAATTAATGGTTGGTTGTTTGTCAACATATTTAATTTGGGGGTTACTTTTGGTTTTGATGTTTCAAGTTATTAATAATCTCAAATGTTTATTCATGTAAATTTCTGTGTAGTTTGTTATATGCTGTAACTTTTAAATATTTACTTTTATTTATCTATTTTTTTTATTTGTCAGATTTGTAAATTTCTCCGTAATAGACCCAATGCTTTTCGAAATGGTATTATAGTGACTACGTTAGTTTGTTCAAATAATTATTTCATATTGCTTGTGCTGTTGGTTAGTTGATTCACAGCATATCAACCTTTTGCCAAATTCAGTCATTCTCGAAGAAAGCCTTTATGACTTAAATAATTAAAATTAAAATAAATAATCTTTAGTAGTTATCTATACTGTACATTTAAGTGTATACTACTGGATGCAGTTTCATGTCATACACAAGAGAAATTCTATTTAACTCACAGACGGGACCCTGACAGTTACTCCTCCTCCAAGTCAGACTGCACCTGAGAGCTATGGCAACTAAGAAGTTATTCCACACTCCTGAAAGCTTCCAAATTGGGGCCCCACCACTGGATGCAGTTTTTGTAAATCTACTTTAGATTTACTTGTACTTAAAATTGTTGCAATGTCTTTGGGCATTTTAATAAATACTATACGACCCTTAACCATTGGGTCAACGTTTGTACATTGTACGTTAGTTTGTATTTTTATTTATTATTTTTTTTAAATAGGTCATCATTTATCAGGGCCAAAAGTCACTCGAGGATAAAGGTTAATAAAATGGAATGATGATCAGGACCAGTTCGAATACTTGTAGGGATGATTCATGACAAGTTGTAATCTGCAGGAAAGCAGTTCTGTGATAATGTGTTCCATAAACGGGAAGCCCTTACGAAAAAGCTCTGTTCATGGAAATTCCGCCGGATGTTAGGCACACAGAAGAAAAAAAGGAAAGTTTTTTTTCATGTGGTAGAAGATGAGTTCTTGGTGTGAATGTCTTACAAGGCGGAACCAGATTAGAGCTCAGTCGAGCACCTTTTATAATCGATTGTGAAGATAAAGCTGCTTTCAATTTCAAAGAAATTAGCGAGATTTCACAAATAATGGGTCAACATTGTACATTAATGTATACATTTAGTCTTTTCCTTTTCTTATTTACATCATCTTTATCCTCTTTCTCTTACACTGCTGCTACTTCCTCTATTCTCCTCCTCATCTCATTCCCTCTTCTTCCAACCATCTAAAACGTTCAAGATTATCAGAATTTTAGTATTATATGGATTTGTTTGCGTATCTATTTAGATATTCATTTTTGTTTTTAAGTATATTTTCAGGTTGTTTATAATAAATAAAATAAACAGTTGTCAATCAGTATAGTCGAAATAAACAACATTGTGTGTCATCTGTTAATTTAAATCTATAAATATTATTTCAAATTAACTTGTAATTTGATAGAAACATTCTTGGATTTAATTATTATTATTATTACCTTTTTAATTTTTTTTGTTTTTTTAATATTGTGTACTAATCAATAAAAAAAAAAGAAACTATTTAACTCTCATATGTACAAGAATACACAACAATATTCATAACATGACCTTTAAAAATGAGATCTACTCAACCACGGTCATGGAGTCTGAATCGGAAACAATTAAGGAATCACTGAAGTCAGAGTCAGTAAAACTATACCAACTCTGACACTAGTTGAATTTACACTTTATATAACCTTATATATGACGATAGTGGAAAACATTTATTTAGTTATTGTTTACCTCCTTAACACTAGACTTATGTGAAAGGTAATTATATTATTATAATGAAAGCAAAAGTAGACCGTGGATTTGAGACCATTTTTCGATTGTTTAGGCTTTAGCATTCAAAATTCATCTTTCTATTTGGTACTGTGCTACCACCGGAGCTCCAAAATAGGGTGCAGAGCTGAGAGCAGGAGTATACAGGGGTCATCAGTCATTACCGGACAATGCCCAGTTCCTGTTTAAATATTACCTAAAATGCATGTAAGTGGTCCAATGCATATAATCATTTACTCTATTTTATAACGTTCAATTTACTTTTCTATTAAAAAAAAACTAAATTAGGAATTTCTCTTAAGAAATAACATTTAAATTAGGCATGTCAAAGTCGGGGTAATTTGTGTTGTTATGAGAGCTGCACACGACTAATTGACATCATTTATTAAAACTTAATGCAGAATATTTTTGTTACTTAAACTTAGAAACATACAATATGCACACAAATGATTTCGCTACATTCATGAATGCTTAGTAACAAAGTAGTTTAACAAAAGAAAAAATGATAGCATTTTAAACAGAAAAGATTTGTATGCTACAGCAAGAAATAAATTTTGAAATTGATAAAATGTGATTACCGTTCGTAAGAGTAAAAAACGTCCTGAATAAAGAAAGAATGCTGTTTTTCAGTGAACAACACACGTTTATCCAGCTTAAATTATAAAACTGCACAATTTGACCATTAAATGATGAAATACAGACCTTTTATGCAGGTTGCATGTGTGCTTGCAAAGTGCTACATGTTTAACATGCCTGATTTAAATGTCTTTTGGTCTGCACAATTTATTCAAGCATTTCACATTGATGACTGCTTGGCAATTATCCAGAATAAGGTCCAAATTTATTTTTTTTAATAAGGGAGATAACTGTAACCGTTTAAATCTATTTCTGAGCACATCAAAAATGCATATTGTTCACGCATATACAAGCATCACAGAAGTATTAATAAGAGGATTGGTAAAGGTAGTTTATTAATAAATTTCAAAGAAAAAGAAGATATTAATTACAATGTAGATGTTTCTCAAAACAATTATGAAAATAATTTAGTTCACATTTGTATCAGCTCAAGTTTCAGGAAAGAAATTATGCCCATTTGTTTATGAAGATGTAAATAGTTTATGTTAAAAAATAATTTTAAAAAAGGTTAATAATATATTCAAAAGTTAATCTTTAACAATAAGTATACAATTACGTTCCCCCCCCTCCAAAAAAAAAAGATCTGTTTAGTCAAAGTCAGTAGTAAATATAAATATAAAATTTTATCTTTTTTTTATATAAATTGTTAAACTTTTCTTTTTAAGGTGATTGGTTAATTTACTAACAAACAATTTAACCATTATATTTAGTTAACATTTTGTGTGGAGAAAAAACTAAAATCACTTCTGATTGATGTTTGTATGTATTTGTAAACACTGGGCATTTTCTTGTTGTTGCAACGGCATGCAGTATAGTCCGATTAAGCTGGCTTCTTCCCTGGCATGCACCACATCTCGAACCATGACCGCCTGAGCAAGATCGCACAAGATGACTAACCAATCGTGATTCCACTGTCAAAGACCGACCCATCCGTGAACCAGAGAGCTCAGCAAAGACCTCCTTGATGGTTGTTGTTCACCCAGGCAGAGAGGTAGGGAGGATTATGTCATGAGCAATTAAGTAGAATAGTTAACAGCCAAGAAAACAACAACATGCGAAATATACAACAAATAACTGTTACCAAACAAGTGATGATGCTTTATGTTGAGAGATGTGACATTAATACTCATTTTCTATAACTGAATAACAGGCCTGCAAATCAAAACAAACATTGTCCAACCAAACACAATCCATGAGTTTAGGGCCCAAGGGTCCATCTGTCTGAGAACCACAAAAACCCCACTGACCCCTCTGCTGGAATATATATAAATATTAATGTCATTTGTGGTAGACCACTCAGCCACCTACTTGAAAATCATGGGTCAGTTATCTATTGACATAAAAAAAACTTACTGCCAAGGTGGCTTCGTATCTGATTTGACAGTAATTTTTCCAAGATTCAAGTGGCTCACAAACACAGCATGGAACCTCATACTATTTCAGAGGTTAGCCCATTTCTTGGATGGTTTCTCTTCTTTTAGCTAAATATTTATCCTATTGCAGGCCTGCCGTAGCATGCATCTATGCATCATACTAAATATGCTGCTTTGTGCATGTTTACATATTCACCAGCCTCCCACGGCAACAAAGTTGGACATGCATTAGTTTATAGTGGGGAATCCAGCTCTCCACCAAAAAGACACTTTGGACGGATGCAAAATTTGTCTTGATCAGATAAATTGACATTCCCCCAATAGGAACACTTTCGACAACCAAAAGAGGAGGTAATGCCTGGGAGGAGAAGTTTTTCTTAATTTTCTTTGGCTATTATCTTGATCAGCAAACATACAAATGTATTAATGAAAGTGTACCCAAAAAGATAAAGCTATTTTTAAAGAAAGAGGAGCAGGCATACTTCCAAATGTTTTTTTTTTTATTTGCTAAAATAATAATCAATTTAAACTCACGTTTTCATCCACTGAATAAGTCAACTCTCCATCATCATAGAGGACAAAAAATCTTCGCTGCCATCTCTGGAAAAAGAAAGGAAAAACATTAAATTTCATGTAAGTAAAGAGAGAGACGAAAAGCAAATGGTAAGGTTGTTTTAATCTATATAAGACTAAAACTCTGATGATCTTGCTTGCTTGTTTTCACACTAAATTTTTTAGAAAAGTGGTGGGAGGAGAGGAAGTGGTTGGATATAGGAGTGATGGGAGGAGAGAAAGTGGTAGAAGTAGTAGTAGCAGTATAAGAAAAATAAGAAAGATAAATAAATGACATAAAGTAGTCATAGTATAAGCAACATAAGAGAAGGAGAACAAGCGGATGATGTAAATAAATAAATGATGTAAATATAGAAGAAACAGAAAACTTGAAAATTACAGAACATTATAAAAACTAAAAAATATATGCTTCCTCTGGTCGCATAGTTTTAGTATATCACACATCACTCGATAAGACCTCGGCCTGACAGATAGATGGTGCCACT
Organism: Sepiola atlantica; assembly: GCA_963556195.1. Lineage (NCBI taxonomy): Eukaryota > Metazoa > Mollusca > Cephalopoda > Sepiida > Sepiolidae > Sepiola > Sepiola atlantica. The sequence continues at coordinate 74,573,050 of OY744519.1, forward strand.
ATTAAAAAAAAAATCCATACGATTTTTATAAAGTATTAACTTTCAAATGGCACGTAATTTGAGCCCAATCAGATTATTAGTTTACAAATTACAGGAATTTAACTTAAACTGATGATACAAATTTTCAAAATATGGAAAAATCTGAATGTCGTGTGTTGATAAAGCATTGCTTTCTGATAGGGGAATATACTGTTCAAGCAAAGCAATGACCAGATAAGTGTTATTCGAACTCTGCTCCATTGAAAACAATGATTAAGAGGTGGTATGTTGATTTTAAACGCATACGTACAGACACAAAAATGATGCTGAATGCTCAAGTCACCCAAATTCTGCAGTTGTCCAGGAAAACATAAAAAATGTCCACAAACTCGTTTTGACCAATTGTAAATTGAAGTCGTGTGAGATAGCAGGTGTTGAATATATCAAAAGTCAGTGTATTCACCATTTCGCATAAACATTTGTCAATGAGAAAGCTGTGTTTAAAGTGGGTGAGTCGATCAAAAACAACAACGCGTCAATGATTCAGAGCATTGTTTGTAACTGTTTCAACACAACAAAAAAAGGAGTCAAATCAGCAGCCAGCTGATTGGACAGCAGTAGGTGAAAGCCGTCCAAAGCGACCAAAGATGCAAACATCAATGTTTTAGCCTCCGGATTTTGAGATGCGCAGAGTATTTTGTTCATCGATTACCTTGAAAAAAGAAGAACTATCAATGGCAGATATTATATAGCATTATTGGTGCATTCGAATGAAATGATTGCCACAAAATAACCACAAATGAAGAAAAAAGTGTTCTTTCATCAAGACAATGCACGGTGTCATAAATCGATTGCAAAGATGGTAACACTACATGAATTGCACTCTGAATTGCTTCCGCAACTACTCTATTTGGAGCCCAGCAACTACTGGCTGTTTGCAGACCTCAAAAGAATGCTTCAGAGAAAGAGATTTGGTTCCAATAAAGAAGTGATATCAATAACGTAGGAATATTTTTAGGCTGAAGACAAAGCGTTCTACAAAAAGGTATCAAATTGTTAGAGAGCATCGAAATCAGTGTTTCACCCTAGAAAGAGACTATGTTAATGAGTAAAGTCGAATTTTGCTTAAAAGTTGTTGTTTCATTAATTAGGCCCGGAACTTATTGAGTGGTGTGTTATGACAAACAAACATATATTACATTGCCCCCCCCCCTTCCAAGGAGGAAGTAATGCCTGGGAGGATGGTCTCATGACAACAGAACATACTACACTACCCCCCCCCCCAAATTAAGCATTAAAAGATAGTAATAGTATATGTTCGGATTCAGACAGATACCAAATTTTCATTAATAATAGATTGTAATAGAGTTCACGACTGAGAATAGGTGTATAGAGGGGTCCTCATTCATTACTGAGCAACACCAGGTGAGCCATCTAATGCACCGTAAAAACTTTGAAGTTTTCAATAGCATAAAACCTGAGATTATGCCAACAAGAACATAAAACCTTATTTCAAAAGCTGAAGAGTTTTCGCTTTTTTCTTTTAATGAAAAATACATTGAAAAGACGTGGAGTGGTTTCATGTATCCAAAATGAAAATCAGAAGTCATAAGATTGACCATAAACACCAATATTCAAAGGAAACGTATACACCGATCTTATTTGCACACACACGTTTGTAATTTTATAAGAGTGGATTTTTTTTTTTTCTTTTTTGTAATGGCCAGATTTGAAATCCTAAATCTCTACCATGCATTGAGCGATATCTCAAAAAGTACCAAATTTGTGAGATTATAAATTACAAAGAAGTCTTTATTAAATAGTATAATTAGGACAGCCAGAATTAAAGTCATGAATGCTTGCATTGATAAACTATTGGCTCAAAGACAAAGATTCCTTTGCTGCTGTCAACGTTATCTTTGACTCAAACTAATTAAATTATAACTGTTTATTTTTCATCCTTGTTGCAGAACCATATGCCAGCTTCGAAGGGAGGGACGTACAGCTGTTGCAATATGAAATCCCAAGAGTAGAAAAACTTGGTCATTCAATATGTCAAAAGCAATCCTTCATGGTTACAAAAACTAAATTTATGCATTTGTAAATATTAATAGCTATTAGCTTAGTACAAGTAAAGAATGGTAGGATCAGGGTTACAGAGTTGGAAATTATAGGGTCCAACTCTTAGGATTCCAAATTGGCTTTTTGGCTAAAAGCATCATCATATTCGGTTTAACGTCCGTTTTACATGCTGGCATGCATTGCACAGCTTTAAGAAACTGATTTCCAAACTAACATCTCTGGCCAGGTCTTTATTTACCACTTTCTCTCAAGTCCATTTTCATCACTTCCTCTCATATTTTCCTTGGCCTTCCCTTGTGAACTGGACCTGCTACATCAACTGTTATACACCTACTAATGCAAGAACTCATCTATTCTTTCAACGTGGCCATACCATCAAAGTCTCCTGTTCTGAACACATCTCACTATACTGTGCAGATTTAATCTTCCTCTGAGGTCACCAGAACTAAGCCTGTCTTTAAGACAGGCATCATATATCCATTGTATCATTCTCAGATCATTTCTCTCCATGCAACACATGTCCTCTACTCTCACTAGCCAGGTTTCACTTCCATACATCACACTGCATACAAATTCCTGATAGACTCTTCTCTTGGTCGACAGTGGTAATGCTCTGCTGGTTAGTAATGGCAAAATGCAAAGTGTATTATCTGTTCTAATACTACACTTCATCTTTTCTATCCAGGGTCAGTGAAAGAGAAATCCTTCTAGGCGGACGCAATTTAAATTTTTGTTCCAATCCAGAGGGTCCTTTTTTGTGGGAGCTAGATTTTTTCCAGCATTAAAAACCGATTTTGTGTCTGCCCTTGTGGGGAGACAAGTAAATAGGAACTCAACTCTTAGAATTCCCAAATATCCGACTCCCACTTCTTGTTTTAAAATCTAATATTCAAGTTGTTGATTCTTTGGATATAATAAAATCTGACTGACTCCTAGCATTTTTACGAATCAGGCTCCAACTCCTTCCAAAACCTGACTCTGCAACCCTGAATAAGATTATAGGCTCTTCGGCCTGTGATCAGACTGTCCATGTTCAAAGAGTACATACATGAGTCTAAATATTTTCTAATTTAAAAAGAACATTTTTTTCATGATAATAGGAATGAAAAATAAATTTATTCACAATTAATTCTAAGAAAGAAAAGAAATGGAAATTCAAAGAATTAAAATGAATTCGACATTAAAACCAGGACTGTAGAGTTGGATTCAGAGTTAAAATCTGAGTTGAGTATTTGAACTACAAAACCTCACAACCATGTTTTTCATTATGTATCACTTAAAAAAAAAAAAGAATTTTTTTTATTGCGTTCATTAAAAACAAAGAAAAATTGAATTCATAAAACCTTAAAAAACATCACTAAAATCAAAACATTATAATACAGAGTATCTATATAATAATTTGCTAAGGCATTTCGTGTTTGTACGTACGTTATCACCTTTCAAACACATTTTTAGAAAATTAGATCGTCTGATCAGCAACGATGATGAGTGGTGATTAATCAGAGATAAAAAAATTCTGTATTTACCCATTTTAAAATGAATTGTTCCAAAATCGAATTCTATCGTCCCATTGACTAAAACAGTACAATTTTAAATAAATACATTAAAAAAGTGACATTCATTTTATCTATTTGAAAAAAAAAATTGACTGACAATTACTTTTATGGTAAGAAGATAGAATATTTGTTTTAAAAAGAATTAAATTGCTACAATTTTATAATTTTTATTTTAATGGAAATCGCTCCAGACAAGGCATGAAGTCACTTGATGTAAGGAGCTAACAAGAATGAAAGATGATTATCACAAAGACAGGAGATGCCTATTGGCCTTAGTCTTGAAAAGATCAAGATTATAGGTAGGAGGAAAACAGTTAGCAGGAAGAAAGTTCTACAAGCTTGCAGCTCTTGGAAAGAAGCTACTGGAATAGGAAGCTGTATTACAACGAGGTATCAAAACAGCGAATTGATGAAGACCACTAGACCAACTTGTCAACGAGCTGGAACAAAAGAAGCAAGGAATAGATCACAATTCTGAACAACACATGCTATAATAGTATTTAAAGAAAAGAATGAGATCAGCAACATCACGTCTGTGAGAGAGAGGGTGCAGAGAAAAAAGGGTGGGGCCAATCAAATTACAGATACGTTTCTGCACCTTATTAAGAACCCTCAAATTATTTAAAGAATATTTAGCTGGCAATAATTATTTTTACAGACGAGTCATTTTTTCTTAATAGTATATACACTGACAGACATTTCAAAAGGAATATTATTATTAACAATAAATTATACAGATTGATATGCAAAGCACCATGGAATCTACATTGGGTTTTGATAGTATATAAATTGTGACTAGTGGAAGAGGATTTATTAGGTTGAAGTCGAACCGTTTAAATTTTCAAGAGCCAGAGATAGAGTTGAGCATTTGAGCTATGGACAAAAAAAAAAAAAAAAAAAAGAAAAAAAAAATCACTGACATTTTAATTCTAACCGATGAAAATAAAATGATGTCGCTGTTATGCCGAGAACAGATACTACAATTTGATTTTGGCCAAAGACCAAAAAAATAATGTTTTTATGACTAGGCATGTTTAAACGTATGAAAAAAATGACGCTTGCATAAAAAATGACAGGCTGCCGAACTATAAATTATATATATATATATGTATGTATGCATATGTATAAATACACTAGACGAACTATCTAGATCCAAAGGGTCTACGTTTGTTTAAAATGATTTACCTTATTTTCATTTATAAACAAAAAGTGAATATACACTTGATCTGCTCACTGTTCTAGTCACTCTGATGAGTCTTGAAAAGACAAAACATGTGCATGACTATTTTACATACATCTAATTGAATAAATTCAAAAGTTTTTTTAATTCATCAGTTCTTTATTATCATCAAAACAGGTTACTGTTATTTATTTACCTCCTCTCCAGGAGGTTAGGCACAAGGCCAGTTTTATCTTACTCCCACAAGTAAGATGTGACCCAAGGTCGGGTCGGGAAAGTTGGGCTTGAAAAGCCAGCGCCCGAGAAGGTGAGCACTCTGGCCATTAAAAATTGCCTGGGCAGCCCCGTCGGCATTCCCCGGTAGGTGCGCCTCAGGCAGTAAGCAATAAACTTACTCCTCCCCAAAGAGGGGAGGCAAAGCCTGGGAGGATGGATCTCCTAGAACTGCATCGGACAGACCCATAGACCGGCGTAAAATCAAGCCCCGAAGGCCAAGACAATACCAGTCTATGGGGTGCAGTATCCATCAGAACTGCTACTACACTTTGAAAACAGAATATTATTAAATACGACATATATAGTACTGATGAAAGACCCTTACACAGAAATTAGGAATCCTAATTTTCATATCTATTTTGTCTATAATAAATTAATGCTTGGTGTTATTGATTTCAAATTATATTCCACCTATTTCTATGATATATATGCAATAGTTTCGTCGATATCAACATTAAAGTTATTTAATTTAAAAAAAAGGATGAATTCATTCATTTTTCAAAGGTGAAGGTCATTTAAAGTTATTTACTTTATAGAAAACATATATATATCGAAGCAATTGGGGTGAGTGCCCTCTCCCGCTCGCTTTCTTGACGTCAAAGCCTAATTTTCTTTTTATTGTTTTTTTTTTAAAGCTTTGCATCTTCGCCCAAGCAAATTGAATTCTTTTTTTCTATCCATTTATTTCTAATTCAAAATATAAATAAATTTGTATCGAAATTACCAAAATATTAATATTTATCAATTTCATGAATAAATGTGAATGTTTTTGTCCCGTGTTTACAAGATACTTATGATTTAAATTCTTCAATAAGGGGGGGGGGGGGGGGCGTCGATGGTCATACAATTTTGACAACAAATCTTTGTTTGTGGGGTCGATTGTCATACCTTTTGTCCAAAATACCCTGGACTTACTCTACGTTAGACACTCTCACCAAAATACTGCATTCATTCTATGAATTAATACTTACTTTGCAAAGCGATAGCGAGCTAGAACAATTTTTTTTTTTTGCTATTGGAGATAAGTTCTTTGCGTTATTTTTTTTTGGGGGGGGGTCTACTTTTTTAAGCTATTTATATATAATAAAAGTTTTTATACAACATGGCTACATATCTAGACATGTTTCAACTGCAGCTTTAATAAGCTCAATTTCTTCAGCTAAGAAATAAGTGTCTACTCTTCACGTTTTCATATTGAAGAGCAGACACTTATTTTTTGGCCTGAAGAAATCGTGCTTATGAAAAATGTGCTTGAAACATATCTAAGTGTGTAGCCATATGTTTGTATAAATAAAACTTTTATTATATATAAATAGCTCTATTTATTATTGTGCACTATTATATAAACACAGTAAAGATTCTCCGGATTTTATCCTGTGGATACAAACCTTACCTGGATTACTACATATGATACAGGGAGGGAGGAAATATGAAAATTAAAATTTCAAACAAGATGGAAAATTAGTTTACGGAATGGTAGATAAGCAAGTAAACAGACTAGTAGAAATAAGGACACAAACACATCATCAAAACTGAACCAAGATATTTTGGTCGATTCGTTCAACCATATTCATTTGGTAAAAATCTGTAGTCTGTTGCCTTGCTTATCCACTATTCAATAAACTAATTTTCCATAACTCAAGAAAACCCAGTATTTTTTGCCTTGGTCTGTTCTCCCAGCTTGAAAGCCAAGGTACCATGTTAATCTGAACTTCTGAAACACTATAAATATTTTTTTTTTCTCGGTTATTACAGATATAATTTCTGTAAGTAATTGCAAGTAAAACATCATTTGACTATGGAAATAACAGGAAAATTAGCCATGTGAATGAAAAATCAATATTAAGTTGAGGAGGAGAGGGTGGGAGGATGTGGTAAGAAAATTAACATTTGCCAAGTCGTCCTGCCAAGTTTAGAATAATCGCCAATACCAATAGGTAATCAACATGAAGCTTTTTACGAGATGCGTAAAAATACCTATGTTACTCATCAATGAACTTGTCAACTTAAATGGATTATTATCCTGTGCAAAGTCGTCAGTGTGTGGAGAGGGGGGGGGGTAAAGGTTTAAAGCCCGGGTGTAATCAATGTAAGATTGCACTGATAAAGACTGTACAGAAGGAGTGTGGATAATTATTACTTATTATAAATCTCATTACCTTCTCCGCTTCCTCTCTCATGCGCTCAGAAATGTAGAAGAATATAAATATTGACAGAAAAAAAATAGGGTTCCTATTTACTTGCCTCTCTGCAAGGACAGAGTTAGACACACACGGTCAGAGTTTTTGATGTGGGGAAAATCCAACTTCCAAAAAGGGGCATTCTGGATTGGGACAAAAATAAACATTACCTCAGTCTGGTAGGATTTATTTCACTAATCGAGGACAGGAAAGATGAAGTGTAATAACAGAACAGATTTGACAGGTCAATATACTGCCAGAGTACACCTACCTAAAAAAAAATGGCAAAATTTTGTCTTTGGTGATTTTATATTAGGCTGGGTCTAGTCTACAACATACTAAAAGTTGGACAAAATCGTAGTATGGGGAAAATATCAAATTTCGAAGATGACTTTTTTCGGTTTACACGTCACATATTTTCGTATATTTTCAGGGTCAAACATGAGTTCAGCCGTCAGCAGAGAAATCTGTCCTTTATGCAAACGGGATTTGGACTGTGAGGAGATTGTGGTGCTTTGAGAAAAGGGTGCTGCAGGTGTCAACCGTGCAAGTATCGAAAGAGGTGTCAAAGTCATTGTTAAAGCCAGAACAAGTGTTCACAAAACATGTCGGGTTAACCACATAAACAAAAAGGACATTGCTTTAGTCTTAAAATAAAAAAAAGAAGATGATTCTGCTCGGCCAGTAAAAAGGAGCGCTCAGGTTTCTTTGGGACCACATGACAGTAAAACGCATTGCTTTTTCTGTGGAACTGATACTACGAAAAAAGACTATAAATGGAAAAGTGGGGGAAGGATTTGCTATGTGAAGACTGATGCATTTGCTCAAACTATCCTGATTCATTGCAAAACAAGAGGGGGTGCGTGGGCCACTGCTGTTCAAGGTTGGATCGAATATTTTGGTGATCTTCATGCTGCAGACTGTGTGTACCACCAGTCATGTAACGTCAACTTCCGTACAATGCGAAGCATTCCAAGACAGTTCATATCAGTTGAATCAGCCAAATGACGAAAAAATGGAAGATCAAAAGACAGCGATCAGAATGAAGCATTCAAAAGGGTGTGTGTATTCCTGGAGGAAAATGATGAGGAACAGATAACGATATCGGACCTTGTCGCTTAAATGGTAGAATACTTACGAGGTAGTAAATCAATGGCGTATGGAAATCAGTAACTCAAGGAAAAGCTGATAAGTCAATATGGAAACTCTTTATTTGTGACTGAAGGCCGTTGTGGTGTCACAAACATTGTGACATTTAGGGGGGAAAAAAAACGGTGACATTCTTCGTGAATACTACAATTCACTTCAGACAGACGATGAGAAAGCACAAAAACAAGCCATTCTCAAACCGCAGTGAAACTCATCAAAGCTGATATCAAGACGACAGTGGCGACAATGGAAGATACATATTTAACTGCCGAACTAAAACTAGCGGCAGTATTAGACTTCATCCCTGCAAGTTTGTGGTTTATGTTGCAGCATCTGTTTGTTGGGAAGGATACATCCACAAAGATTACTGGCATAGGACATGTTGTTCAAGTAGTGCGTCCAAGAGCTGTAATTGCACTCTTACAGCTGGGTTTCTCGGTGCAAATGCACCACTTGTACAGGTCACAATTCTTGATCGATAGTCTCTCAACCATGGGATTTGCTTCATCATACTTAAAGGTACAAATGTTTAAAGTGAACTAGGCATGTTCTCTTGTTCCAGATGTGTTAGGTGGTGAAACGGACATTCTTGATCAGTCCCTGTTATTTGCCGGAAACAACGTGAGTCACAACATTATAACGTTAGATGGAAAGGGTACCTTCGTTGGTTAGTTTTTGAACTTGAAGTAGTATTTTTTTTTAGCTCCTAACATCAAGTGGCTTCATTCCTTGTCTGGAGCACCTTCCATACAAAAAAAAAAATAACTTGTAATGGCATTTACCCGAGGTGGATTAAGCAGGCTCCAAATGAGTTGACCACATCCCACGTCAAAGCGGTCCACCCACACCAATCAGCAGTTGAGGCCTCGGCATACTTCAGCCATGCCCGGTTCTATCGATGAATACCAAAAGAGAGGGGGAGGGGTCCAGTTACCAGCTCCATGTCTATCTTCACCATTTTAATCAATGTTTCTGCCTTTGTGCTTCTTCCAGCCAGTGGGTGTGATTAAGGCCACCAACTTGTGGATTGCAACAAGCTTGGATACCCCTATTAAACATCTTGCTTAGAGGCAGGGTAACCCCACCCCCAAGGATTGTTTAGATGTAATTACATTAGCTGAAATGAATTACATAAAGCAAATATTACCAAACTTGATTTCAAATGAGTGAAAATATGTCAGAAGCTTCTTTCTTCATCGTTTAGCATGTCTGAGTTGCACGTTGGCCATAGCAGTAGGCAATGATTTTCTCCGTGAAATTCTATCATTTACATCTGTTTTGCTTGTGGTAATCTTTCACCAAGTAACTTCAAATCTTTCGGTCCGTCTTTTCCTCGGTTATCCTCAACTGAGATGTGTGTACATCCATTTCTCCATCCAGAGCTTCATTCAACATACTACTGCAGACGGTTGCAATGTAGAGCTGACTCTAGTCTGGGCACCTTAAGCCTCAATAATGAAGTCAAAACTGTCAAGACGCACACCACAAGTCCACCGAAGCATAGCCCTGCCATTCCTCTGCATCCGCAGAAAGACTGGATTAGTGGGAGTCAATATTCACTTGAATGAGCAAACTCACAATATAAATGTACTTTTGGGGATTATTTAGGATTTGAAGTAAGCAGGAAAACAGAAATAAAATTGTTAAAGAGCAAAGCCTTTAAAACACTAAACTTCCATAATGAATTAAAGTAGCAGTAGCACTCTTTTGTTTTTAATTTTAACGCAATTCCTTGCTTTTTTTCTCTCCTTTTATTAGAAAAAGAATTTAAATGATTGACGCATTAAAAGATGAACAAATTTTTATTATAATGAATTTAATTTTGAAAATAAATGCTTGTGGATGTGTAAGACACCTAAAACAGGTGGTTATGCCTTTGAGAATGGTCTCCTGTGACTAATGCAGTTATTTTCCAGTATGATATTTATTTAAAGAGAGAATTTATTCAATTGGCGAACATGTTCAATAGTCCATAATAATGAGCGCAAGTAAATAGTGAAAATCAGCAACAATTTACGTAAACATGTGAACCGGCTGTTATAATGATAGCAACGAACTAGAGAGAGTGACGTAAAACAGGGGGTGATGAATAAAGGAATTACACGTCTGCTTTTAGTAAAAATGTCATGCAAAAAGTGATGTCTTTAACTTGTTAAAGAATCGCTCCTGGAGTTAAGTTTTTTTTTCAGAATGTGTATTTTGCAGAAAATATTTATTAGAATGAAAAAAAAAAAAAATAATGAAAAATAAAGAAATGATAAAGTTTTAAATTTGAAAAATGCAAGCAAACATAGGGCAAGCAATTGTGTTAATGATCGCAATATAGGTTTAATGTTTGGAAATGTCATTCTGCTATTCCAAGAATGAAAAAAGTTGTATTTGGAAATAAATGAAATGTTTCTTTTCACCAAGGTATTTGTAAGCCTCTGAAAATTGGTAATGTAATAGGAAAAAAGAAAGTTACTGTACTCGGTGTGACCCGGGGTTATATATATATATATGTATCTCTGCATATCATATGAGACCTTAGTTAATGCAGAGAATAATTTTCCGTATATTAATAAAAAAAAACTTATTAGCATACAATTGTCTCTGCCTTCCTCAACAACATACACTTTCGTGATATACAAAATATTATTTTCTTGAGGCTTCCTCGGTGCTTAAAAGTTCACCCGTCAAGCTGATGAAACTGAAGTGCATTTAATATTCATTTATTTTTCATGTATTTTCTTTTTCCTGACAATATTTTTCAAGGGAAATACTCTTTAATTATAATTTTGCATTTGAATGTTCATATCGTGATATGTCCATACCATGTGCGTTTCTCTATTTTCCACTGTGTCATCAATAAAAACATAAGTCAAAAGTTAAACATACAAGTGACAAATGCATCCACCAACAATAATCGTTTGGATTAAAAAAAAAATTTTTTTGTTCGTTCTTGTCTTTAATTCTTCATTTCTAACCCTTCATCTACTCATACGGACATCCAGAATTTTTTTGCTAACAGCTCTAGTCATATACTATGGAGCTATAACTTTAATTTTTTTTTAAACAGAAATCCAATGGTTCAGAAAACGTTAATCTTAAATGCATCAAAGATAAACATTAAAGAGTAAAAATAATGGAAGCAACTGTTTATAAACATTCACACCATTCTGCCAATGTTATTTCGTGAATCGATAAGATAAAAGAAAGTCTTTGGAATCGCCAATCAAAATGGCCCAAAGAAAAGAATGTGTATGTGAAGGGAGCATTCTGTATTTAGGTTGGAAATGTAGAGTAGCTAACAGACACTAGCAACATCGGAAAACATTAAATAATTACAGTGCTACAATGAATCCTACGAAGGCTTCCTGGTGTACGTGGATGGTAGTGGTAGTAGATCTGAGTGTGAGAGTGAAAGTACCTCCGACTTCCCGTATGAATGACTATGTTAGAAGCTGTTGAGTCAGAAAAAAAAAATGTAAATGTAAAAATTATTTAAAGTGAATGAAAGGAATGCATATTTTCTGAAAACATTCATCAAGAATTGGCTTAAATGGCTGTCGAAGTAGATTCGCACATGCAGCTTTTGGTTAGAAAGCTGTAAGCGTTAATGAAATACGGAAAAAAATCACTTTACTTTATTATAAAGATCACAATAATCTCTGTATTAAAATAAAATTGTGACTACTTCTCGTGTGTGTCTGTATGTGCTTCTCTAAACATGACTTTATATCTTCTCTTTTTTTACTCTCAATCAATTGTTTATTGAAATTAAAAATGCAATAGCGTAAAGTACTAAAACGAACTTTTTAAAAATCCTATTGACAAACAATAATTCAACACAGTAAAACTAGGCATGGTGAAGAGTTCATTACTACACAACAAAGAGAGCATATGCTTATTAGTATTCACTTTCTTCTCCCCTTTTCACACTCCAAACACATTTGTGGCCAGATTTTATAGTTCTTTCTCACTCTCTCTCTCTGCTAATAAATGATGCAATAGCATCTAGTATCAAAAATAACTTAAAAATCTTATTAAAAAAAGAAAAAAACTAAATGAAATCCATCAAAATGCATTTCGGTTTCTTTTTAAAAAGTCAGCCATTTTAATAGTTTATTAATAGTTGTAAAAAATAATGGATTACTTCCAGACCCTTCGAATTTTGGAAGCATATAAACCGTCAAATAGAAAGTCATGCATGCCTTTAAAATTCTTAGCAAATCCTCATATATTAAAAAATTGAAAGATTTGTAAACTGTTTACATCCGATAATTTTCGAGATTTAAAACAGCATTACGTCAATAAAATTAGTGTTATATCAATTTTGTTTGATTAAAAATTTAATGACCAAACCGATATCGTAATAATTAAATTTAACTTTCAAAATCATTTAAAACAAAAATAGTTTAATTAAATTATTTTATTTTAATAGCGAATTAAAAAAATAAAATGAAAGTAAAGACTCCCGGGTAATGCCAGGTAGGTACAGCTAGTTGAAAACACAAAAATGATACTGACATCAACAATTGAAAAAAAAAAAAATGAAAATATGGATGTCCAAAAGGAATAATTTCCTAAACCTATTCCACAGTATAGTACCTTTTTTAAAGTCAGTTTTCTTTTCTATGTATTTCTACAATGTTTTAGTGTGATAAAGTGGTTCCACCATGCGAGATTTCCTCAATCGCCACACCGGGAGACTGCCGTGAATTGACTTGGCTCTACCAGTGCCTCTCCATCGCCATTTTTAGAGGAAACACTTCGAATCTGCTCTCTAACTGCTAAGTCAGCAGGACATCCGGCGATCTGTTCCGGATATATCCACAAAGGCTTTAAATTTGTCAGTTCAAAAGAAAATTTTGAATAGGACGAACAAAGTAAATGTTTAAATTAACTTTGTAATGTGTATAAAATTGAATTTTTAAGTTTAAATCTAATAATATTTTATCAAATGTATTTATTGAATAAATATTTTTGAATTCCATTATTGTATTAAAAAAAATCAGTTTGTGTGTTTTCTATAATGTATATTACGGTAACTATTTAGTTATCATAATATTGTGACTTGACTATATTGTTACTAATAGTCATAGACTGAATCTGAAATAGTTGTAATGTATAAACATCAAATAAAACTTGAAAGAAATACTATTGGAAATACTTTGGGTCTCAAAAATAGAATTTAGTGTAGATATTCTTATGTCAGCTATTGTTTTTTTTAATTTTTGTTCTATGATTTATTCAAATTTTCTTAAATGTTCTTGTTTTAATCATTTCAGGTAACATGTTCACTGGTTTTCTGAAAGTACATAACTATTCTGGTAGGCACAACCCTAGGCACACGTCTATTAATAATAGAGATCTTGTATGTGTTTGTCTGAAGCCAAATCTATACTATTTCAGACTCGTGTATTATCTTTCAATGCTCATTTCAAGGAGAGGGGTAGTCTAGTATCTGTTCTTTTGTCATGGTACAATTTCCCCAGGCATTATCTCTTCCTTCGGAAGGTAGCGTAGTATTTGTTCTGCGGTCATGATACTATCCTCTTAGGCATTACCTGCTCCTTTGGGAAGGGGTATGTAGTATCTATTCTGTAGTCATGATACCATTCTCTCACAGATTACCTTCTCCTTTTGGAGGGGATAGTATAGTACCTGTTTTGTTGTAATGAAACCATGCTCCTAGGCATATCTTCCTCCGGGGGTGGGGGACAGTGTAGTCTTCTATATAAAGTTAAGTTTCTCCCCTCCCAAATTAGTCCGAAGTAGACTATAAAAATAATGCATCACACGCATCGAAACACATCACCTAAGTCGTTTACTAACTTCGACCGTGCTTCCAGAAAATTTAAATTATTTTTAAAAGCTATTCCAAAAACGTTATTATTAGTCGCCCTTATAAGCCTCTCCCAACTAAGTACACCAAAGAGAGGGTAGCAAATTATATTCCCACTAACAATTAAGTCCTCCTACAAACTTCAAACCACCACCAAGCGTAGCGGACCTATTATTTCACAAAAAAACATAAGTTTCAGAATTCGCAAACCAGCCAATGAGCGATCACTAACCAACATTCATAATAACGCTGAACGCTTTGAAATTTTCATAACTTTGACTTGATTTGATGAAATATACATTACCCGTATGTAAGTACATATTTTCTTCCCACCTCATAAATGTACAAAAAAAAAACTTTCCATTTACAATGTGAAGTAAAATACAAACTTTTTCCATCTTGCCGCGAGTAAGCAAGAAGCCGTTCACTACTCTTAGTACACCTCTCACACACGCAATCATTACAAGTTAGGGAGGAGTGACCTAAATAATATTTTACGGATTAATTAATTTTAATATCAACTTTATTTTTATTTAAATAAACTTATATTAAAAAAAATTACAATAACAATTTGCTTAAAAACTAAACAAAAACAAGACTTAAGAATCAAAATATAAAAATAATTCTGCGTTTTATTTAGTTACAAAACAAAAACAAAAAAAAAATTGGTACTTCTATTTGAACCGAACTGGGTTTTTTTTTTTAAATTTTAATAATTTGTTTAAAAACTAAACAAAAACAGAATCAAAATATAAAAATAATTATACGTTTTATCTATTTACAAAAAAACAAATCTTGGTACTTCTACAGAATTTGAACCGAACTTTTTTTTTTTCGATTTTTTGAGGAACATTAAAATAACCCTAAACTTATAATCTAAGTTTTAAGTTTAGTTCAGCAAAAGTATGTTTGGTTCAAATTCCGTAGAAGCACCTACATCTTTTACCCCGGGATAAAACAAAATAACAGTAAAAATTCACCAACGAAGGAGATATCCTTCTACACTGTGCCAATTTCTATTTTTGTTACACTCCGAGGTAAACATTTTCTTGGGTACATAGACTTTCCACAATTCAAAAGCGACATTTGTTTCTTTACATTAAAACTATCCGTTGTGACATATTTGAGTTCGGTCGGCTGTTCACACATCTTATTTCATTCTTTAACATTTCTCCCGGAAAACGCCGGGCGACGGGTACCCGCTAGTAATATATCAAATAAAAGAGTAAAAAAATACTATTGAAAATACTTTGGGTCTCAAAATAGAATTTAATATGAGAAGAATGTTGTAGTTCGCTTGGAGCATTGTGTATAGTGTAAGAATAATATTAATTTTGAAGGCGATAACAATGCGTTGTTAAAGTGACACATACGACACGTGGAATCGAAAAACAAAACAAAGTGACAATATTGAAAAGTCAATAATTTTTACCAGTGTATCGTGACCGTGGTGTTGGGTTGGAGTGTGTCCTTTTCATTATTATTTTTTTTTTTAATTTTCGAGGGTATCCCTCATCCTCAGAATAAAATAAATACTACCACTCGTTGGAGTGTGTTTTTTTTTTTTTGCCAAAAGCCGGGGCCGGAAATGTTGGTTTGTTTTTAGTAGCAGGTCCGCAGAAGTTTGTTTATTTATTTTTTATAAATTCTTATTTGCTATTTTAACCGTTGCTGTTTATTTTGTTAGTAAATATACTGAGTAATTTATTTTTTTATTTATTTTTTTTATATAACGTTGTTTGTTTTGTTAATAATATACTGAATAATCGTTATCTCGGTGGTAGGGGCTGATAACTCGTGTGAGTCAAGCTTTGTTTGTGGGAGTTATATATATATATATATTCTTATGTCAATTCTGTTTGTTTTTTGTTTATTCAAATTTTCTCACATGTTCATATTAAAATTGTTATCAGGCAACCTAGTGACTGGATTTTCTGATAGTTCATAGCTCCTCTGGTAGGATCCCACCCCCTAGACACATACGATTTAATAAATACCAACAGACTAATAATTTTCTAGCCAGCCATTTTCTAAAAGACCAACCACAATTTTTTAAATTATTTTTTTAAAATCTAAACAATTACAAACATATCACAACTCATTCTCCCACTCCCATCTTAATAAAATAAAATAAATAAAAACAAACTAAAACAAACAAACGTATAGAACGGTGTTAGTCAGTGTTTAAAATTTCTCATATTTAAGAATTGAAAGTAATTCTATCATACTATAAGGATAAAGTGAAAAATGATCATTTTACTATTATTTACTAACTAATGGAGTCACTGCAGCATCGACTGTTAACCATGAGATACTTTGAGAGATAATGAACCATGACAGATTTCCACCAAAGCTTCTTGATTATTCACACACCCAAACTAAAGTCTATTACATAGAGGAATCAGAATTCTTCAATGTACAGACTGATGTCTGCCAAGGTTGCATTCCTTCCCCAGTCGCATTACACTACATTATTGACAGGATCCTTGATCAGGGCATGATAGACTTTGTTGCTGTGCAAGTTAGACATGATTGTTCCATTACTGACCTACATTATGCAGATGATGTTGCCATCCTTAACAAAACATACTTGGATATCCAGCAGGCATTGAATAATGTCAACACCACTGCCAAACGCGTGAGTACAATGATCACTGTCTTTAAAACAAAGGTTCTGTCACCAACTACTCCCTTTCCGACCGAGTCCATATCATTCTCAATGGCACCATTGTCGAAGAAGTCATACAGTTCAAGTATTTCAGCTCAACCATTACAGCTACAGGGCAAGGTAAGCAGGAGACTGTGATTTGTATCCTTTTGCTGCCTCCGGAGTGGATTATGGTTTCAGAAAAGGATAAAACTCAACAAAATTGAGGATATACCAAGCACACAATACTGATGTACGGCTGTGAGACCTGGCCCCTGCATGAAGATCTTCACACTCAAGGTCTTTGATATGTACTGCCTACAACGCAACTCCAACCAAATCCCAATCCGCATCACCCATGTAAGATGTAACACCACTGGCATCACAGAGACTCTTCTGAAGGAGGACTTCACTGGTGATCACATTCTTCGACATCCTGAGGAGGAATTCATGTGCAAGTTGGCACCGGTTGGCTAGTTAACTGAAGACTTAGATTAAAACAGTGAAAACAGAGCTGGTGACTGACCTCCACATTTTGAATAGCTGAAATATGCCAAGGGGACTCAGTTGTCGATCGGCATGGGTGAACCGCCTTGACGCGGGAAACTTATTTGGAGCTTGCTCAACCCACCCTGGGTGAATACTGTTACAGTCATTTACCAATTAACAGAATATTCTTCTAAATAATAAAATTAATTCAGCGAACAAGACAGAGTTACACCACTTTTATGTCTCCCAACGAAAATTAAAATTAAGATATATATGCTACTAAACCTTATGTTTAGAATCCTTATTCCAATTTTGATCAAAATTCATTAAATTGTCTTGATTCTAGAAAAATGTCTGAAATTTGGAGCTTAAGCTCAAGGGATTTTAAGAAATTGAAATTCAAGGAATTTTGCTTAATCGGTGTCTAATAAGTATGAATCAAATTTTAATTTTCAAATAAGAGATTGTATCCATATTATGGCCCCTAATAACCTTGTACAATAATCCAAAGAAACTAAAATTTAAGGAATGTGTATTAATTGATGGTTAAAATTTCACCAGATCAGAAGTATCTAAATTTTTACAAAAAAACTTCCATCTCCCCATTGCCCCAACTAAGTTAAACTAAAGATAGATCACATTAACCACCCTCAAACCTAAAATTTATATTGATCAGTTTAACAGTTTTAGTTTACTACGCACGCACACACACACTTTGGTATAAATTTGATAATTTTTTTATATTCTTCCATTTCAGAACCATTTGAAGTATCTAATAGCGATAAAGTGCAACATATAGTTGTTTCAGTGTACTATTGGTGGGCTTTAGAGGTGAAACTATGGACGATTGGAAAGTATTGGAATATTGAAAGAGTGATCTGCATCATGATTTGCGCCGGATTAAAAAATTCAGAAATCTTAGCTTAGTGCTCTTTAAATACCTTGAAAGTCATGAGATGTGAGTTGGAGAATTGCAAGATGTGGAAGCAATGGCTCACAGGAAAGGTCATAGCAGGCATGGGACTGTGTCTGCACAAGGAAATCCATCGGGGAAACTGCAAGAAAAGACATGGCAAAATCCAGGCAAGGCAATGCAGACCTTGGCGAGAAAGACAGGTGCTGAAGTGGCCACCAAGAAAGCACCGGACAAGGATCTTTGCTATGCCTCAAACAAGAGTCACATTGGACAACTATTCATTGGCAAGGTCCAAGAGAATCGCTTTACAAAAACCAAGGAACTCCTCAACAAGTTCAAACACCCAGTCGAGCTGGGGGATGCTTTGGTTCTGTATTAGCGAGACCCATGGGAATTCCACACTTCTGTCTTTCTGTAATGTAGTTATGGGGGTCTATCTCCAAAACCCTTGTAGATGTTTGTGATATATTTTCATTCTTTGAATGTTCATCGCGAACACAGACCTTTCAATATTATTGTACCATCTTTAGACAGAACAGATAATGCGCAATGATCCTCGCCTGAAGGCCAGGAAAGTGTATTTTAGTTTGAGTTTCGCGTTCGACACAGCAGCAACATCAGATGAAATTTTTTAAATTATTTTTTTTGCATTGCATCTTCAGCGATCGGGCAATCCCATCTTTTAAAAAAAGTGGAGGGTGATAATGTACGTACAAACATAAAATTGGCTTAACGTATTAGAGTGATAACATTTTAAAAATCCTGTGATCATAGGTTATATACAAACATTTACAAGGTGCCCCACACAAACCAGGACATTTAGCAGAATTCATACGTACATTTATAATTGTTGAAAATTACAAACAATTGGTGAAAAGAGAAGCATTGCTAAAACAGAAGAAAAGCACAAATGTTAGATGAGATGTGTAATGTGCCTTTTCCATGAGAAGCTGCACAATGTCGTAGATGGTCGCGCCAATTTTCAGTCTTCACTTTGAAGAACTCTGAGACAAACACTATGATCACACTGTCCTTTATACAGATTGGTCAAAATCCCCGGATGGAACAAAGGCAGCAGCCACTGACATACACACCCATTAACAAATCAAACTGCCAAATAATGCTTCCATCTATATAGCTGAATTACAAGCTATAAAAATGGCACTAGAAATGACCATGGGTTCGACGAAGGGAAAATACATAATTTTCTCACTTTTTGTTTAACCTGACAGCGATTGAGAGAGGAAACTAAAATCATTCTTATACACATGAAATATTAGAAAGGTGTCACTGTGTTATGGACACTGACAGAGTGGTAGTCCTGGCCTGACTTCCCATGTGAGCACCAGAGGAAATCAAAGAGCTGACATACTTGCAAAAGAAGCAACAAAAATGACAACTCTTAAACTTTCATATACAGATTACAAAACTAAAATCATACAATACATGAAAAGAAAATGGCAAACAATATGGGATTATGTTCCCAAACAACAAATTATATGGGCATTAATTAACAGTTGGAAGATCTCGACCGAAGACAAGACATACATAGTATTAGAGTCAGAATCTGACATACATATCTAAGGCACACATACTTGCTCAAAGTGGAAGCTGCACCTCGGTGTACCTCCTGCGATCAACTACTCACAGTAAAATATATTTTAATGGATTGTACAAAATTAGAGAAATACCCGCAAGAAACACTATCATGCACTAAGTCTCAGCATGCTGTTCGAAAATGTACCTACATCACAATTAATTGACTACCTGAAAAAAAAACAAAAAAAAAACTTCCAGCTCCTACAGGAGAAATTTTTAAGATACAATTAAATAACTTTCCAAAACTTATTAAATGACAATGTTATATTGTATGGCACAAAATGACTTATCGAGTTGATGTGTCGTAAAACAAACAATCCGAATTCAGTCACCATTTGGATGACTTCAAGTGAGATATTGTTCCAAACTTCCATCAGTTTTTAAGAATTTTGTATGTCTGTGACCCCTCTCCTCTGTAATTGTAAGGGTTCAGGGCAGAAAGCAGGGATGGATGCACAAGAGTATTCATCGATTCCCAGGGTATAAATTTACTGATATTTATTTTAATTAATGTCATTTTACTTACACCTCCTCCCGTCGAATAAATTCTGAGTACACCCTTCGGTCCTAGATTCATCCCCAAAATATATAAAATGTCAAATATAAAAAAACAAAGGTAACATTGGTGTTATGGCTGGGTGGAAAAGCATATAGAGTTCCTGACTAAATTCCAGACAACCCAGGGTATTTCTGCTAGTCTTTTATAAGAATTAGCATGCTTGAAACACAGCCAGAATAGTCAGTGCTCACATTGGAAATAATGTGAAAGAGATGCTACAACATTAATTGGCACTCAATCTTCTCAATTGACTCAAGAACATAAATTTGAGTATTTATAAGGATGAGAAATTTTCATAATTCCATATAATTTTCGGATTGCTCACTACGTCTTGGTGGTTGTGATCACATTTCAAAGACATGTGACCAGGATGACTAGGGTGCTGCTTAAAGTCTACAAGTTATCTCGAGTTCAATGCTTAACAAAGGCAGTGAGACGATTTAACAAATTAACTGAAAAAATGCCAAACCCTGAAAAATGCAAACTATGTACCCCCTCCATAACTTTAATAAAATGGTTTGTTCAAAATTCCATGAAAGTTCCCAAGGAACCTGAAGAAGGTCAAAGAGCAAAATGGCTGAAACGTTGTAATATCAACAGGGTTGCGGAGTCGGCAGTTTGGGAAAGAGTCAAAGTTAGACTCGTAAGGATGCTAAGAGTCTGAGTCAGATTTTTAATCTCTGAAGAATCAGCAGACAGTCTGAATATTGGAAGTCTTTACAATGAGTCAGAATTTTTGGAATACTAGGAGTCAGAGTCAGACCTTATACCTTTCGACTCCGCAACCCTGGTTATCATACGTTCTATTTTTAAGAGTTGCTAATTGAAAACCAGGCTTTTTTTCCCTCTTAAGATAAATCATTAATGACAGTAACCTTTCTGATTTGCCACTCCATCTACATCGCATATCAGCAGGTCGGAATTTTTGGAATCCTAGGAGTCGGAGGAGTCAACTCTAATATTAACCAAGATGAGGAAAC
This sequence comes from Sepiola atlantica, assembly GCA_963556195.1. NCBI lineage: Eukaryota > Metazoa > Mollusca > Cephalopoda > Sepiida > Sepiolidae > Sepiola > Sepiola atlantica. The sequence continues at coordinate 74,594,469 of OY744519.1, forward strand.
TAAGTCTGAAAATTATAAATAATGATAGAAAGAATATTGGGTAGAAGGATAAAACTAAATACAATGAAGAAATTAACTTCCGTGATAACTGATAAGTGAGTATTTCATCACACAATAGCATATTCTTTCAGTTACTGTTAACTCTTTGTGTCCATTTAGTTTACATAACTAATATGGCTGATAATTGGAAGGTTTGCAATGTTTCTATGAATCATTGATGTATAGTTTAACCGGCGGTTGCCAAGTAGGAAGCTATATGGTCCGACTTCAACTCCTAGAATACCGAAATATCAAATTCAGACTCTTTATTTTTAAATTTTCCAATGTTCAGTAATAATTCGAGTTGGATTTTCAAAAATATGACCAACTTCTATCATTTTTACGAGTCAGACTCCTTCCAAAAACTGACTGTCTGAATCTACAACCCTGAGTTTAACTATATCATTTCCTTGTCTTTTATACCTTTTTAAAGTGAGTCCCTATCTATTTGCTTTCCTTAGAGGGCAGAGTTAGACACAAGGTCGGTTTTTAATATGGGGGGAAAATCCAGCTCATCAAAAAGGGAAACTCTGGATTAGGATAAAAATTAAGATTGCCTCGGTCTAGAAGGAGTTATCCTTCACTGACCGATGGCAGGAAAGATGAAGTATAGTATCTAAACAGATACCACACTTTGCTCCTAGTCAAAGGGCCAAAAAGAAAGTGAGTCTATCTATGACTGGGAAGAGGTGTTTTATGGAAGAGGTAGAAGCTAGCAGTAGGAATCTTGGAAAAAGTAAATGATGAGCAAAGTCAACCAAAATCCATATTTTCTTCACACTAATACCCTCGAGAAAACCATCGTCCTCTCCTTGCAGTTAGAGTAAAAAGTGAGTAAACCTTGACGGACACAGAGAACCCACAATTTGTACATTCCAAGATGGGATTCCTAAAAACCATTCACAGCCTACATGCACTGCTTAGTCTCTAGCACCTAGTAAACTTTATCCCAGAATAGTAACATTAGTTCGATAGTCTAAAAAGTCTAAAAATTCCACTTCTGAATCACATAGATTAAATTCCATTTTAAAAACCTCTAAAGAAACCCACTTCCTGACAAGAGTGTATAAGGAAGCAAATGGTTTGAATTGAATGTAAAGCTATCCAAAAGAATTTCCTGGTCAGTTTTTTTTTATCACATTAATCTTAAAAAGGAAAAATAGGAAGGAAGGAAATCATCTCTGACCTATCTGAAGTGCTACTTACATTTGGGACATGAAAGTTCTTGATCCTCAGAGGCAGACGACATTACTGGATTACTTTATGGAAATATTTACTTAATGCTGAAAAATGTGGCACAGCAGGATGTAAGAACATAAAAATGTACACATCAGAAACTTTTGAGGTCACATAAGCATAAAAGGTAATATCTTTCGGATATTTTCTTAAAAAAAATAAATAAATAATAATAATTTCAAGAATGAATTTTCTTTCCTGGGAATAAAATGACATTTTTATGAAGATGCAAAGACTTTTTGCAAAAGAATGACATTTGAACAAAGACGCAAAGACTTTTTGCAGAGAGAATGACATCTTAATGAAGACACAAAGAGTGAAGTTCTAGCAGCTAAAAAGATATTTGCTGACTCACTGGAAATCTTGCTTCAAGTAGACCCTCCCAAATGTTAGATCTTTTGTCCCATTACAGGTATGGCCTTGGCTGTAACAAATGATGCTAATATACTTGTTTTGCGTTTCTCTACATAGTGGCATGTGACATTTAAAAATGCTAATTATTTTGCTTCTTGGGTTTTGTTTTGTTTTTTCAAAATAAAAATATACAACAAATTAAGGTATAAAAGAATCACCACTAAAAAGAGGTTATTTGGAATAATTCAAAAAGAATGTTTAAATTTGCAAAACTTTATAGAACAAAAGAAAACCTGTTTTTTACTATGAAAATAGAACGGCGAGGGGAGATAAACCTGCTGGAATCTCACTTATTCAAATAAAAAACAACATATTCTAACAAAATAGATACATTATGTATTCTGTGTTTCTAAGAAGAAACAAAGCTAATCACAATGTACCATAGAATGGACAGAGCCAAGATTCACAAACCAGTAAACATAATATTTACAATTCGGAATGATAATAAATATCTAATATTTGAAATCAATATAAAAATATTTATGTCAAAATTATAAGACATCTTCACATTTTTTTTATTTTTGCAACTACGGAAATGTAATAAATACTTATATTTAAATCAAAACTGATATAACTTAAAATAAAACAATTTAAAAAATTACGAAATTAAATCCACCTAAATGCATTTTGTTTTATTCGTAAACAAGACACCCATTTTAATCTTTTGTTAATAGTAAAAAAGACTGAATTACTTTGTGACCCTACGAAATTTGATAGGAATTTAAACAGTCGATTAGAAAGTCATTTATAGCTTTATAATTCTTAGCAAATTCTCATATACTAAAAGATTGAAAGCTTTAGAAGCTATAAAGATTAAAACAATATTACATCAACAAAATTATAGTTTTATAACAATTTATAATAATTTAATGACCAAACGATACTGTAATAATTAAATTCAATTATCAAAATCCTATTTTAAAAAATAATTTGATAAAACAAATGGCTAAGTAAAAAAAAAACAAATGGCTAAGTAAAAAAACAAAAACAAATGACTTGGCTAAAAAAATGGCCAAGTTAAAGACAAATGGCCAAGTAAAAAACAAATGGCTAAGTTAAAAAAAAAAAATGGCTAAATTAAAAAAAAACAAATGGCTAAGTTAAAAAAAAACAAATGGCTAAGTTAAAAAACAAACAAATGGCTAAGTTAAAAAACAAACAAATGGCTAAGTTAATAAAAAACAAATGGCTAAGTTAAAACAAAAACAAATGGCTAAGTTAAAAAAAACAAATGGCTAAGTTAAAAAAAAAACAAATGGCTAAGTTAAAAAAAACAAATGGCTAAGTTAAAAAAAAACAAATGGCTAAGTTAAAAAAGGTTAAGTTAAAAAAAAGGCTAAGTTAAAAAACAAAAAACAAATTGCCAAGTTAAAAAAAAACAAAAAAAAACAAACGGCCAAGTTAAAAAAAACAAATGGCTAAGTTAAATAAACGAAAGAAATGGCTAAGTTAAAAAAAAACGAAAGAAATGGCTAAGTTAAAAAAGAACAAAAACAATGGCTAAGTTAAAAAAGAACAAAAACAATGGCTAAGTTAAAAAAGAACAAAAACAATGGCTAAGTTAAAAAAGAACAAAAACAATGGCTAAGTTAAAAAAACAAAAAAACAAATGGCCTAGTTAAAAAACAAAAAACAAAAATGGCTAAATTTAAAAACAAAAAAAAACAAAACAAATGACTAAGTTAAAAAACAAAACAAATGGCTAAGTTAAAAAATAAAAGCGAAACAAAAATGCAAGTAAAAAGACTTTCCTACAGATTCTCAGATTTGACAAAGATTCCATAGTTCGACAAAATACTCCTGAAGAAGTTCGGAGGTAACATTTGCCGAAACTTTGTGAGAATAACATTCAAGATGAGAACAGTAGTTCGAATAATCCAAATACAAAGAAATACTATGCAGCAAAGAAAAGGCGAGGATTTTGTTTTTTTGTTTTACGACATAGCAACCCTTTTCAGGTTATTTAATGCCGAATCCGGTCATTTTGGTAAAAGTTTTTATGCTTCAAGTTCTTTATATGTTCAAGTATTTTTTCATGGTGTTTGGTTTGATTGTTTTGTAGAGATAAAATGCTTTTGGCTTTGCAGAATATGATTGAGTTTTGCAAAGGAAAAAGGAAAAAGGAAAAAAAACAATAACATCAATGTTTGGTGCATTTTTGGCCAGGAAGCCGGTATCTTCAAACAACCTGATCTGGTAGTACCAGAAGAAAAGGCCGGGAATTAGAGTTTTTAAAGAGTGGGTAGATATAGGAATGCGGACGATGGGGGGGCTAGGTTAGTTTTGACGGATGAAGATTTACACTTTGAAATAGAAGTGATAAATGTGATAGTTATTTCTTCTGTCCTTAACCAAGGAGGAGAAACATTTAGAAGGTGTCCATTTCAATGGTGAAGGAGGCAACTGGGATCATCAAAGTCATGTATAAAATGGTGCCACGATCTAGATACCAACCAAATGCCAGTCACTATCACCTTTATCTTTGTCTATTATTTACTGTTAAAGAAGAACATGAAAAAATTAATGAGTGATGACTTGAATTTTCATCATTTAGCTACAACACCAAGTATTGTACTGGTAAAGAGAATTGGATTCCTTATTTACATGGGAACAAACATGTTCATCATAAGCTGTGGACTTGCTTCAAATGCTCAACATTTTGTGAGCTGTTGTATGGCCGTCATATGATGGCCATGACTGTTGCCTCTGATAACATCACAAGTTGTCCCCCCTCTACATCCGGGGTAAATTGTACCATGTTATATGGGAGTGAGTACCGAGACCCCATTCAGTCCTCTCTCTGGTCAGACTGCAACACAATAATAGATCCATGATTAGATGGATCTGCAATGTGAAATATGACGAAACCTAACAATTCATTGGAGGATATGCTGAAAGAACTACATTTGCCCAGAGAGAGAGAGACAGAGAGAGAGACAGAGAGAGAGACGGAGAGAGAGACAGAGAGAGAGACAGAGAGAGAGACAGAGAGAGAGACAGAGAGAGAGACAGAAAGAGAGAGAAAGAGAGAGAGAAAGAGAGAGAGAAAGAGAGAGAGAAAGAGAGAGAGAAAGAGAGAGAGAAAGAGAGAGACAGAGAGAGAGAAAGAGAGAGACAGAGAGAAAGAAAGAGAGAGACAGAGAGAAAGAAAGAGAGAGACAGAGAGAAAGAAAGAGAGACAGAAAGAGAGACAGAGAGAGAAATATATATATATAGAGAGAGAGACAGAAACACACACAGACAGAAACACAGAGAGAGAGAGAGAGGACCATTACTCTGTTTTAACATTTTATCAGTGTACCAAGATTAGATGATGGTTGTGTGAAATAAAGTTGAAAATGGAAATGCATGGTTAAATGAAGAAAATGGAATTTTTCAATAGAGGCGAAGTTATAGGTTTGAGTTATGTGTATAGGAAGTCACGTCACAGCAATAAATCGTTTTTTGCTTCTTGGGTGTTCAGTGAGAAAGTGAACAGCCGCCTGTTTCAAAGCTTACACCACCCTACGGGGGTTTGAAGGGGAAGATGCAACACATCTAGATGTGATAGCAGTCAAATGATTTAAATAGTAAATTAAATCCCAGAGCAAATAAAGGAGTTATTTACTGTTCTTTTTAATTACAACCATCATTCCAGCCACAAAGAGAAAAAGAAAAGATCAATATCTCTACAACTGCTACTGTCACCACTGCTGAGGCACCACTATCCATGGAGGTGTCTGCATACATGTCAACGAGAGAACAGTTGTTTTCTGTCAACTAGAAGATTACAGGCCATCTGGTGGGGATCTAACAACTTCCCATGCTATGTTACATCGGAACAATAAACCGACCATTCCCCTGTCTTGAACTGAACTCCATTCTACAGGATTACAGAAAGAATTCAAAGTAATTAAGTCTATGCAATGGTTTAGTCAGGACCGGATTATGACCTTTTAGAGCCTTTAGGCTAATGATATTATGTGAAGTCCCTTAAAAGGTGCCACCTTCCAATTCGCCTACATCTTGAATATTTTGTTTCATGTTATGTATTTTAGCAACATTTATATGGCTGGTTAGAGTTGCAAGATACTGACATTTTGGATTCATTATGGGTTACCTTTTTTTAAATTTAAGCTGACACCTTTGATTTGCTATTACATGCTTGTAAAGATCAAGAACTGTGAACCGAGGTTAATAAAATTGATTAACTCACCCATTTAAACTCGTTGAGGCTAAGTTCGATATTACAAAAGTGTGGAAGATGAAATGGACGAGAGTCAAACTTATAAAAATTTAAGAAAATAATTTCTCTGTTGCCCACAAAAAGATAGTCCGAAGGCCATATCATGGGCGTGCATTTTAGATCTCAGACCAGAAACAGGTGACATCACATTTGGTATGAGATGGCATGAACTAGTGATGGGAGGGGGAGGGAGGCATAAGTCCGGGGTATTCCATTCACGCAAATTTTCTACCAAATGATAATTACTTTGTATCACAGTCACAGATGGGGGAGGGGTACTTTTCTCCCCTCGGAGAAGAAATAGAACAGAAAAAAATGTTAAATTTTTAGGAGTTTCAGTTTTCTATGCAAGCTTAACATGAAATGAGCATATGTTACGACATCATGGGAGAAAGGCAGCATATGCTACTCGATGTAATAGAAATAACATACATCTCTAGATTTGGTGATAGAAGGATGGGAGCCACATAAACACAAACCAACACTGACAAGACAATGGCTGAAGGATAAGATCTTTTCCAGATTTACCGAATGTGAAGTCTGAGACAAAGAGATAATTGAAAGCTGTCAGTCCTTTAACGCCTTGAATCCTATGAAGAATATATGGCCCATATGATTGAGACAAGATCATGTGAATGAAATGAATAACACAAAAAGGTTTTGCAATACAGCTACGTTAATCTGTAGAAGTATTGCAAAATTCACTGATGAAAAATGGGTCACAGTTGGTTTCCATATTGAACATTAGCACGGCTACCTAGTGTTGCGCAAGAGGCATGGACAACAAAATAAACGAGTTAACAAGTGTGTGTAACATCTTTCTTTGAAAACTTCTTTACATATCTCCCTCCCCCCCATCTTTATTACAAATACCATTTCATATGAAATAGTCAAGGGGAGGAAAAGGACAAAAAAACTCTAAATGTTGACCCCCAACTAACTTTATTCCAACTGATCCATAAGAGAATATATATTACAAAGATTAAAAAAAAAAATTTTTTTTTAAATATGGTATCCATATTATGTCCGGGGCAATGCTGAAAAAGAATATATCAGCTTTGTAGGTGTTTCTTGTGTAGTTTCTGACACATAAACAAACAACTACCCTTTATATAACAAGTGACAGATGATGTTCCACCGGATTTTATTTGATTTGATTTTTTGTTTGTAAGACACAAAGAGTTTACAAAAGATAGTTGTTTCACTGATCTGTGCCTAATTAGCCAGAAAAAACATGTATTCTTTCAAAAGTAAAAGGGTAATTGCAACAGTGACTCCAGCATTGCGGACACAACATGGCAAAATAAATCTACAGGTCAGGCGTTTGGAACTTATTTATCACAACACAAGGAACAAGAAGCCAACATAATTTTCCATTTACAAAACTATTGTATATCATACAATTCATTGCTGCTCTTAGAAACAGCTATAAGTTATGGAAAACACAGGACTGTTTGATGACCTGTACACCCAACCCATCTATTAAAAAAATGTGCTGTTATTTGCGGTTAACAATACAGACTTTTCAAAGGAAACAGCAGATGGAAGAGTCACCACAGATGGGACAATCACTGCCAATACTTCAGAGGAAACTATCACACTCAGTTTGGAACTTAACTTAGGAAGGCAAAGAATCATTCATTCGATCTATATTCTATGACCTCTGTGTACCTAAAACCACAAATGGAATTTCTGTGAACAAATTTTCTTTCCAAAGACTTCCCATCTGTGGAACACATTACCATGAGACTGCTTCCGTGCAGACTACGATGTGGGCATCTTCAAATCCAATGTCAATAAATACTTGTCAAACTGTTCTCTAGAGTAGTCAAATGTTATCCATTCTGTCCATCTTTTTCAATCCTCTCATGATGGTGTTCGTCATCCAGCTGTTAATCTCATTAACTCTTATCCTCAAGTGGCTTTTGGCCTTATTCAGTGGTGACTCATTAGTATTAAAAAAAAGTTGCAGGCAAGATCTATTTTTTCCTTACGTGGAACACACACGTCTAATTATTACATGATAAAGAATTTGTTGAAAGCAAACTATTTTATCCAAATCTGGAGGGAAATGTGTGTTAATACCCTTTCAAATGATATTAGTAGGTAAGTGAATAGGATATATTCGACTAGATTTGAACTCCTTCCCAAATCAATAATTTGATTTAGTAAGTGTTAGGTTATTTGCATCCCCAGATCACAAAATATAATACACATCACTTTAGATATAATCAAATATATGAACCTCGGATATTACTTACCTTGGCTTTATCTAAAGGATTAGAAAAGTCCAAGTCTGGTGATACAAATAAATATCCAAATATGGTAGCTTTTCTTGAAGCCTAAATAAAAAAAGAAAAATAACAGATTAAAAAGATGTTATTAGAAGAAATGGCTGACAATATAATAATTTAAAAGAAAAAGCATCATCCATCAAAAAAAAAAAGTATGGACAAACTTATCCAACCAAGTTTGAAAAGTCAATGATGTCAAATTTTTTCATCTTTTCCCGATATGAAAATTAACATTTATGTCAGCATTCGTAAAAATAAATTTCTGGTGTGTGTTCATTTATACAGATCAACATTTCATTAAATGTCTACGACTATTTGACAGCATAACTCAATCATGCAAAACATCCCGATAAAATTGTCAAAATTAGTAAAATAGAGAGTTTGTTTTCATTCTCCATAATAAAGATTTAATTTCAATCATTTTTCCTACTAAATCGTTTCCAAACTAAAATCTCCATTCCAAGATTCAGTTTAGTTTCATCTACCTACAGTTCCTCATCTATAATTTGGAATGACTGCAAAATTTCAAATCCCCACATGAAATTTTTGGAAAAAAAATTATGTATATATATATATATATATATACATACATACATATACATAAAAAATTGGGCATTTACTTTAATATATATAGGAAAGTCAAATATTGTGTTTGTGTCCAGCTAAAACTCAGAAACTACCTAAGATACACTTACAAACATTACATATTCCTATTCAGTATGATGGCTATTTTAATCTTTCTTGCATATTGAGTCAATTGCCAAAATTTGTGTAATTATATCTCAACAATAACAGTCTGAAAAAAAAAATGTATATTTTAGACTTTACAGTAGGGGTTCACTTTACTATATAAATTTAACATAAAATGAACACCCATTTCTTGAATCACACAACAGAAAAAAGAATCACATTTTAATTTTTCCATTGACAGTGTGAGCGTGTTTGTGTGGAGGGGTATTTGAAAATTTAACCATATTATCACCACCAATATCAATATACTTATTCCAAAAAAATAAATCTAACCGGAATTTATTGTGGTTATACATTTCAGAATAATAGAATAAAACATTTACTTAAATCAATGTATTCCATATGTATTTTTAAAGATAAAATTGAATATTTTGATAATCCGTGAATCAAAAGTTTATTTAAATTACAGATGTATAATTTAACAAATGTGACAATTTCATTTAGCAGTTGTTTTTTTTTTAATAAAAAGGACATAAAATTTACATAAAACTATCAAAAGCTGTCTAATTTATTGATGTGACTATATGAAAAAAATTAAAGAAAAACAGAACTAAAAAACAATTTTAATGTTATTTTTCTCAAGAAATCAGATGTGTAATTTAGAAAACTGTGGGCCATCGACATCAGTTTGCCCAAGAAGGCCTTAAAGAATGATGCAAGTCGAAAGAAAACCCCAGAAATTATGGTTAGATTTATATAACTAAACTAAAGTGTAGTTTCCAAGAGAAAAAAACTTTACTTTTTTTTTTGTAAAAAATTTAATTAATTTTACTTTTTATTTACAATATTTCTAAATTAAAAAAAAAAAAACATAGATTTGTGACTTATTTTAACTCTTATCTATCTACTAAAGCAACTAAAGTTAAAATGAAAGAAACAGAACAAAATTAATAAAGACTGACAATGCTTCATTTATAAAGTGTCTGTGTTTGTTTATGTAAAGTTGGCAGAGGTCAATGCTGAAAATCGAGAATGGTTAAAAATGGTTAAAGACCTTTCTTGTGAAAGTGGGCCTTCAAAGCTTCATTAAAATTAATGTAGAGCACCCTAAAAATAGTGCACTAGAATGGAGCCAAAAATGGGGGGGGGGGATCGCATTTAATGCTACCAAGATGAAGCTCCTTTCCTTTAACAACTATAAGAAACCTTTCTAACGACCAACTGTCATGGCCTACTTGAGAGTCCAATGTTTAGATGTTGTCAAGTCTGCTACAAAAAAATAGGCTCCATCTACCAGGCTAAAAAACTTCTCACACTTGCCAGTATCCTATATTTCTCTAAGGCCACCATCTGCCCATACATGGAGTATTGTTGTCACATCTAGGCTGGTGCACCAACCACCAGCCTAGACTTTCAAACCTAATAGGTCCTAACAATCTGGCAAGCTCCAGTCCCTGTCACATCGCCACAGCGTTGTATCCCTGTGCTTGTTGCATAAGTACTTCCACAGAATGTTCTCTGACTTACTATATTTGTAGATGCTGGAAGATTTTCTATTCTAATAGCTTTTATCCTCGGACCGCGAAATTTCCTCCCGTTTTCCCGACTGTACCAACATGTAGAAATTTAAATTAAATGTAAACAAACATCTTGATGTCCAACTCAGGTTTCCCCCTTATAAATCTGGCCTCTATCACAGTAGCCCCTTACGCTTCAGTGGAAATATGCCTTGTTTGGAGTAAACAAAAGTACAAAAAAAATTTAAATTAAATGTAAACAAACATCTTGATGTCCAACTCAGGTTTCCCCCTTATAAATCTGGCCTCTATCACAGTAGCCCCTTACGCTTCAGTGGAAATATGCCTTGTTTGGAGTAAACAAAAGTACAAAAAAACATTTAAGCAGAGTCCGAATAACACTTATCAAACCATTGCTTTGCTTGAACAGTATTTTCACCCATCAGAAAGCAATGCTTTATCAACACAGGAAATTCAGATTTTTCCATTGTTTTGAAAATTTGCAACAATAGCTTCACTTAAATAACTAATTTGTGAACTAATAATCTAATTGGTCTCGAATTTGGATTCATGTCATTTGAAGGTTAGTACTTTATACAAATCATATGGATTATTTTTATTAGTGGCACCATTTATATGTTAGGCCCGTGACTTATTAAATGATTTGTGTATATTGTAGCAGCCATATTTTAATATTATCTTTGCATAGACTTAAGAAATGCTTCACATTTGAGCCTTAATTATATATATATATGAGAAAGGAAGGATGAGAGTAATCCAACATAATGGGAAATGTAAAAGGAAAAACCAAGATTATATATATATATATATATATATATATATATATATATATATAATCTGCAGCTACACCATCAAACGAGATCATAAACACATACAACATCCAGAGACTGAAAGACAGAAAAGTTGATGCAATTGGTTATTTACTGAATTATACTTTATGAATTTAGAACATTGAAATACAATGGAGTGCAAATGTGTTTGTTTCTAACTAAACCCCTATAATTTCAACAAGCTGAGTTGTTTTTTGTTTTTATTTAATTTTTTTATATAAATTTGACGTTTTATTTTATTTTCATAATCTGATTATTTTATTTAAATTGCATGTCTTTTTTGTTGTTTTTTTTATAATTATTTTTGCACAAAATTGAGAAAGAACAAAGTTGCACTGAATAGCTTAAGATTATCAAGGAGTTCAATAATTTGCCACATTAGCAATTTTTTCTTTAAATCTGACTGACTTTTTAATGATAAAAATCTACATATAATTTTTTTTTAATTTGTAAAAATTATTTTATTTTTTTAAAGATATGTCTATCATTTTTTGTCTTTTGTATATATGGCAAACAAGAGAATGAGCAAAGTTGCAATGAATAGCTTCCGCTCATTAGTAGGATAATTGAGGGTTGCCAAATTATATATATCTTTCCTAATGTATTCAATTAAAATCTATATTTAATTTTTACCATTTCTATTATGGTAGTGTGTGTATCTACATTCAACTTAGTTTGGCTTTGTGTGTGTGTTCTGTTTTTCAGAGAACTTCATACAACTAGTTTATTCTTGCAAAATTTTAAAATAACTTGATTGAAATATAATCAGCTACATATAACTAATTAATACCTAAGTAATTCTGTCATTTATTATGGATACTATGCTATTGCTCGAAACACTGCCAACTAGCGGCATTTTATTTTTAGTGGAGTCTAGCCTTTTCAATTCCTGTCTAGTGTCTGTTTTATATATCTTGAAATTTAATGAAATGCGTTCTTTTTTTTTCCTGACATTAGTTTTTCATTTTTATTTAAATCTATGGGATTGTAAATATCAGAAACCTAAAAATCTGCCCATCAAAAAAAAAAAAAAAAAAAAAAAAAAAAGACAAAAATGTCTATCAAAACAATTTCTAATGTTTTGTTTTTGTTTTAATACTTCTGACAACTTCCAAATCCAAACAGCCATGGCTAAATTGGGAACAAATTTTTCAAACATTTCCTGTAAGAACTTTATGAGGGAAAAATTGTTCTGATGTGCAATTTTTTTTTCTCATTAAAGATTTGTGATGGGTACTTTTTCTGTGTAACTACATTCACTCCCAATTACTATATTTCAGGATAAACTTAATTTAAAATTAAATTAAAAATTAAATTAAAAGTCAAGCGTTTTCTTAACTGTTTTTTGAAATAGAAAAATTGAAATTATTGAAAATACATAAGAAAACAATTTTATGTTTATTTTTATTTTAAATATGTCAAAACTTCAGTCATGTGAGTTGGTGTATTTGATATCTATTTTGAGAAGTAATTTTAAAATATAGATAAATAATAAGTATTTTACCTATGCCATTATTTTTATTATACATTGAAGGTATCTCCCAAACTTTTGGTGAAAAATAAAGGATACATGACAAGAAAAAAACGAAAACATTGAAAACTTATGATTATCATTTTCTTATATATTTTAAAATGTGCTAACATTCAGTTCTATCAAGTTGTTATGTTCCAGAAAGTAACCAGATCTATCCTGACGGAAGCCCTAAATAGAGAAAACGATTTTCATTGGTGATATATCCTGTTTTTGTCATACCATTTAATTTGCAATGTTTACGTGGTGTGTAGTATGATGTTATATTGTTTGAACCGTATTAGGACTTTTAGTGAAATCCATGGGTATTTCACTAGAAATAGAAGGCAAATCCATCCCCTAATAAGAGAGTTGGGCGGAAGAGTACCTTATAGGTAGGTCCCCACTCCTAACATTTGTATTTTTTTTGTACTTGAAAATTATTAAATAAAGACATAATTTCATAGTAGTCTCAACTTTCGTGTTTTTAGTTGGATTTTTTTTTTAACATCGTGTCAATTCCCTTGACTTGAGACATTCAAGCTGTACCTTAAAACTTTTGCTGTTACTAACAGGCAAGCCTTTTGCAGAATTGTAAAAGAAATTGTCTTGTCAATCTGTTTAAGCCATTTATGGTGGCTTTTCGTTATGGTTCTAAGCGTTCCAATTACAATAGAAATCACCTTGACTTCTTTACATTTTCATAATCTAACTCCCATTTTAAATCTTGATATTTTTTTTCATGTTCTTTCTTCTGCACTTCTGGTATCAATGATTAAGCAAGTTACCTTGCTTTTGCTTAGAAAGTTGGGTTTGGAATGTTCAAGAACCTTATCAGTTTGTATGTGCATGTCTCAAAGAAGTTTGACATTGTCGTTCTCCTGTATCACTTCTGCCTTATGCTCATACCACTTCTCATTGTAGTCCAATTCATGGAGTTTGCATATATTCCAGTGTAGTACCTGAGCGACTTCGTTGTGTCTCTATTTTTTATATTTATGTTGTGCTAGCATAGGACATTCTTATACAATATGCGCTAAGGTTTCTTCCCTTTCATTACACAATCAGCATATCGATGATTCTGCAGTTTTGTCAATGTAATGTTTGATGGACCTAGTGCTAGTGACTTGTTCCTGGGCTGCCATTAAGGTGCTCTCAGTAAATCTTTTGAGATCACCCTTGACCAACCAATTCCAACTATCATTATCTCTAAATTCAGTATTGTTAAAGAATACACTGTACTTTCTTTCCAAATAATTTTTCCCTCTCACATGCAACAATTGATTCTTTTTTACTTCAGTTCTTAGTATTTCTGCCTTTTTCATGAAGAAGAATCTCATTACTTTCAGAAATATATTTAGATAAATAACCTTCTATATTCACAACATCTTCAACACTAAGTAAACCATGACCACCTTGTTTTCAATCGATCTGCATCTCCTTTCTTTGCAAGAGCTCCATAAATTGCAAGCATTTTCTGTGTTTTGGTGTCCAAACATTTTAATTCATCTACATTCAAGTCAAGTATATCAGCAGTATACTGAATGATAACTACTGCTCTGGCATTGATAGCATAGATTGTATTCTAACTGTGGAGGTGCGATGTTATGAAGAACTATTTTGAGTTTAGGTTTTTAATTTCTTTCTAATCTCCGACGTAACCGTTTGAAGCATAATCATCCGATATTATAAAAATATTTTTTGTTTGGTTTTGAATTTCTTTCAAACACCCTATGCATATACATTTGTATATTTTTTGTATTTGATAATTATCAAATAAAAAATTATTATCATTATTATTATTATTCTTGATATTATAATGTCCAACCTCGAAACATCTACAATTTATTTTATGATTGATTCCATTTGTAAGTATGACTTAAAAAAAAAAATTACTTTTTTACCTTTATCAAATACTGATTTGTGGTGATAAAATATTTACAATGTAAAACTTCCTATGTGCAGATTAAAAATTCTACCATGAATTGAATAAATATTTTTGAAAAATTGTGATTAAAAACCTTTTTTTTTCAGTCATATGACCCTAAGTAAAACATGAAAACTGCTCATGATATATTTCAGAATAATTTTTTCCCCACTACATAACACTAGTTTTTCAATTTAAGTACCAGTTTCCATTTATGTTTTCCTGCAAATAATAATAAAGTTTTATTACTGATTGTACAGTCAACCATTGGCTAAAGTATTAGCCACTAGCTATTTTTCATTTTTGCAATTTTTAATTACTATAAACAGGAAGTACCATGAAGTTATACTCATTGACCAAACATGAAAATATATTTAAGTCACTTCATATTGAAGGAAGTAAGTCACCATAAGTGGGTTTATTTAAAAATGTTTTTGGTAGCATTCAAACATTTCAGTTATTTTTAAACATTTTAAGAAATGTTTTGTCCCTTACACTTGTAAAATTCCAAACATTTAACTGTTATACACATTTTTCTAGCTGTCAAGTCACAAAACTGACCTTTCAACCTATTCATAACGGCACACATATGGTGACCAAAGCTCAAAAGTAAATATGGCAGATGCCAAGTTTAGGAAATAAAAAACTTATTTAAAATATCAAAATCTAGTCACATAGTTGTATATGGGTTACCTCGGTTTAATGTGGGGAGAATTCCAGCATCCAAAAAAGACATGCAGAATCAATTAGAAAAATAGCTTCTAAGTCACCTTGGCATTTTCTCGCAGACGGTACCTGTGAACATATATCCCACACACTGGATAATTTAGGTGTACGCTAAGGCAGTAGCACTAGTTATATCCAAGGTCTTTGACAATGTCTGGCATGGGAAGAATTCCAGCACCCCAAAAAGACACTCAGTTTGACAGTAGGTGAGTCTTTGTTCTTTGATCTATATGATTATCCGGATGTTAGTACACAACATGCAGCAAGAATTCATTTTCTCTTCCTCTCTTTGTAGACGTCTTCCATTTACTAACAACTCTCATAAACGTGATTAATAAAAAAAGAACATAAATTCACTTGGGTTTGAACAATTTCTTTAGGGTTTTATTTTTTCTTGACAGTATACACCTATAAAACCCCCACCCATCGAATACCTCAACCCAACTCCACTGCGGATTCAATGAAAAGAGAAAGATCTGAAATGCCCATTCGCCACCACGTCACACTAGCGACTTCCTGTCGATGACTTAACAGCTGAAGCAGGTTAACTGACTCGACATCTAATGGAAAATTCCACTCTACTTAATTCGAACCTCACATGGAAATTTCCCATTCTAACCTAATTTTTACACACCCGCATCTAAATATTACACCAGTTACAAGAGTAGTCTGTAAGTCCCCTTGCCATTCTCTTGTAACAGAAAGCGCCACAAGTAACATGCAATAAATGTATTTCTTAGTCTTTCGATTTTTTTTTTTTCGCGGTAATTGCTGGGAGGATTATCTCCTTAAAGAAAGAGCAATGATTAGCATAAACATGTGATCAATAATAATGGGAAAATATACAAAAATAGTGAATGGAAAGACATTACAATGTCATCCTAGATTGGGAAAGATCCATAAATTTTATTTGGAAGAAGAAAATCAAGTGTGTGTATACATATATTTATATATATATATATATATATAAGAAACGCTGTGTGTCGCAGCACCACAGTTAAATGGTTGATCTAAAAGTCAAACTAACCACAAATTTTAAATCAGCATTTATAATCCAATGTCCTTATTGATGTTAGAAGTTCTTGAACTTTTTTTTTTAAACTCATTCAAAATTTAAAGTATGTAAACATAGAATTGGACACAAATGTTTCGACATTTTTAACATTCCCTTTCCAGTTTAATATTTTCTATTATTAGCCGAGTGAGAAAAAAACATTTTCATTATCATATGGATAAGTTCCAATATTTTATGCCATCTTTCAGGGTTCGAATCTCACACTAGACAATTGTTTTGTTTTTTTGCTATAGCATACAAGTTATTTCTTAGCAGTCATCATAAACCTGAATAATGCACTTGTTTGTTTGTAATCGTTTTTATGATTAAAAAGTAGTTTTTTTTCTAATTATTTATTACGATTTAAAGTGTAAACAAGCCGCACATGCGTGGTCCCCCTCTGTATGTGACTCGATGTGGCGAGTGTAAAATGCAATAAATTTGGGCAATTTGGGGCATTTTTGACCCCCTGGGGGCGCGAACCAGAATTTTTCTGAGGTCAAGGATGCTCATTTTATATCCAGAACAATTGCTCTACATTTTGGCCAAGTTTCAAAAAAATTGAATGGATGGATCAAACGTTATGGAAGAAAAGGGTCATTTTTGCCATTTTGGGGGCTTTTGACCCCCCTGGGGGCGCGAACCAGATTTTTTCCAAGGTCAGCGATACTTATTTTCTATTAGGAACAATTGCCTCCACATTTTGGCCAAGTTTCAGAGAAATTGAATGGATGGATGAAAAGTTATGGGGCAAAAAAAATGTCATTTTTTGCCATTTCGGGGCCTTTTGACCCCCTGGGGGGCTAACCAGATTTTTTTTTTTTAAATCAGAGAATGTCACTTTCTCACCTGACCCAAGTTACAACTTTATGCAAAATTTCAGAGAAATTCAATGGATGGTTGCGGAGAAAAATCCGGACGGACGGACGGACGGAAATGCCTACAAACATAGGTCTCCCGATTTTATAAATCAGGGGGACCAAAATAAAATTCTTTTGAACTAACGTGCAGAAGAGAACGGTTTGAAAACCCTGGTGTTGACGGGTACTTCAGCTAATATATAAAGCAGCATCAAGATTAGCATTGCATACACTTTGAAATTTAAACATTTTTATTTAGTCAATGTATTAACTCAATTTAACGAAACATACTTGTTTTGTTGGGTGTTTTTTTTAAATTTAATTTTTGATATTTAACATCAAACCATTCAATACAAATTCTTCAATTGATCTACAGTATTATATGCCTTCTGTAAAACTTTATAACAGCAAACATATGTGGATCAAAGCTCTAAAGTATATATTAGACGCCTAGTTTAGAGAATAGCAGGCTTATTTAAATCTCAACATCTAGTCATGTAGTATATATAGGTGATCTGCCCTTGATAGCAATAAATGTAAAAAGGCAAAAAAAAAAACATGTACATCCCGATGTAAGATAAAACGTTACTTCCTATTTTAAATGAATTTAATTACTACTTCCTATCTCCAATGAATTGCTCAAAGTTATTAATTTTCAAGTTTCAAATATCTTAACAGTGTTTGCTTTTACTCTAGAATGTTTATGATATTCCACTGAAAATATAGACATTAAAACAGAAAAGTTGATCGGATTCTTCAACTTAGACATAAATAGCATTGTATCTGACAAATCGATATTTGATTCTTGCCTAGCCAGTGTGTTTGCAATTCCAATCGATTTCATCAATTACATATTCTATCAGCCCACTATTTTTAACAGTACCAGATAGATTGGTGTTGGCCGTTATAAAGCAATTTCGACTTCAATAGAGTTACAGAAACATCCATATTTTTAAGCCTTTAAATTGTAGGAAAAATAATTTCTGATTAAAATTAAAGTTAGCTTCATTTGTGCTTTTAAATATCATAGATGTACAGTATTTTTTGATGGTGCCACTATTGTATCAATGAGTTAGTGTATGTCTACACTGTATTTATAAATAGGCTTCAAGCATCGTACAGATTTTCTTAAATTTCATTTTTATATTCAAATTAAACTTTTCTTGTCTGTAAAAAAACAAATATATTATCGTTGTGCTTTGGCTCTTTTTGACCGCAATGATTTCCAGTGCTTGTAAAACTTCATAATCCTCCACTATAATAAAGACCAATGTGTATTTATTTGTATATAAATAAATATACTTCCATCCCGTCATATAAAAGTTAGCGAGTAAAACATGTGACTTATTATTAGGTTACATAAATATTTATATATAGTCTAATAGTAATAAAGAAATGCTCTGCTGAACTGGCCCCTGTCGGAAATAATAGCTAGCAAATGGAGGAAATTAGCAATACTTTGTTTTATGAAAAGATTGTGAATGATTATGCTGTAAAGGAAAAAAAGTAATTCAAGGTGGCACATATAAAGAGTTCTAAAATTAAGATAAGAGATTAACATTCTGTATGTGCGTATATGACTACGTGTGATAAAAATCTATACAACAAATGCCTTGCTGAATCTTGTTTCTCTGATAGTTGGAAAATTGCCTTTGTGGTACCAGTCTTCTAGAATTCTGGAGATAGAACTGATCCTCTAAGCTACTGCCCAATCAGTCTACTCTTGATCTTTGCTTAAATCTTTGAATCATTAATCAATCTAGCAATAGTCCGGCACCTAGTTAATGCTAAACTTCTTTCTGATCATCAATATCGATTTAGACAAGCATGATCTACTGCAGATATCCTAACGGTCATCACTGAATGCATATACCATACACTGGACAAGGCAGGTGAAGCTAGGGCGGTAGTGCTCGATATATCCAAGGTCTTTGACAAGGTCTGACATGAAGGGCTTCTCCTAAAACAGCACTCATATGGTATCACTGGACAAATATTTAATGTAATTAAATTCTTCCTAACAAAAAGAAAGATCCAGGTTGTCCTTGATGGCCGTTCTTCTAAGCAACATTACATAAATGCTGGTGTACCACAGGGATCCATCCTTGGACCTCTACTGTTCCTGAAATGACCTCTACTGTTCCATAAATGACCTCCCTGATGTCATTGAGACTCAGATAGGAATATTTGCTGATGACACCACACTCTACTCTCATCATGTGGGAAAAACCGATGCGCACATATCTGAGGCAATGGCTGAATCCTTAGAAAATGACCTCCAGTCTATAGTGGAATGGGGTCAAAAATGGATGGTAACTTTTAATGTCGCAAAGACAAAGCTACTTTCCTTCAATACCTACAAGAAACTTCTCCAACCACCGATTGTCATGGCAAATAACACCCTAGCTGAGAGTTCAACATTCATTCAAACTCCTTGTCCTAACCTTCACAGGTAACATGAATTGGAACAAATACATTGAAGACATTGCCAGTAAACTTCTCACACCTGACATTATCCTATATCTCTACAAAGCCACCATCCGCCCATGCATGGAGTATTCTTGCCACATCTGAGCTGGGACATCATCTACTAGTCTCTCCCTCTTAGACTAGATCCCAAAAAGAGTTGCCAACTTGATAGGTCTCTCACTATTCACCAAGCTCCAGCCCCTGTCCCATCGCCGCAATGTTGCTTCCTTGTACCTGTTTTACAAGTACTTCAATGGATTGTGCTCTGATGAGCTTGCTGCTTTGGTAACCCCACGACGTAAATTCACTAGACCAACCCGACAATCTGTCAAATCCCATCCATTCACAGTGGAGGTCCCCAGATGCCGAAGAGTTTTCTACTCCAAAATTTTTTTTTTATTCGTGCTGCTGGACTCTGGAACTCCCTTCTCCCTGTTTACCTGACGGTACTGACATGCAGAAACTTAAAACTAATGTAAACAGACATCTCGCTGTGCAGCTACCAATTTAGGTTGACCCCCCAAAAAAACTTTCACTCTTCTTCTCAATAGCCTCTTATGTCTACAGTGGCAGCCTGCCTTGTTTGGGGTGAACTATGTTAAAAAAAAAAAATTTTTTAAATGTGATCCTCCACTCTGTAATAAAGACTAACGTGTATTTATTTGTATATGTACTTCCATCCCATCATGAAAAAGTTTGTGAGTAAAACATCTAGCTCCCTGGACAAAAGCATTTCAAGAGGTGCGAGGAAGCGAGAAAGCAAATAGCAAGTCAGGCAACCACCTCAGACTTACCACGCCACCTGAAATGAATCCAAAAAGAAATCTTCTGCTCTATAATAAAAAGGCAAGGGTGGGTGTTTTTTTTCCTCCAGTTCATTAGAAATGATAATTTATATAAAAAAAATTAAATTACTGATGTTTCTATGATTTCATGTGAACATTTGAGTAATAGTAAGATAAATAGCGTGTGCAAACACTGATGAAGCATTTTTTTGTCATCATTTTTGACGGAGGGTGTACACTAGTGTTTCTATAGTTAATTGCAATGTTTTGCTGAGAAATAAAATTACAGCTGACATTTCATGGGTTCATTTAATATCTGCATGTTTACTTGCATTACTAGTACTAAACGTATAATTTGTACCAAAGAAACACTAACAAAATAATGGACATTATTTTGTTATCCCTTTCCCCCCAACATAACATTTATCTGGTCTTTTTTTTCTTTTCCTTTATGTTTACAGAAAAAAGTAGGTTACTGCAAAAGACAGTACAAAAACTTAATACTTTATGAAATCTGATTGTAAGAAAACAGAAATATTTTTATTTATCAAATTGCAAGACGAGAAGAAATCATTTCAGTTAATTATGTTTTTTTGAGAAATAAACTTCTGAAATTTCATGGTTTCATTTGACGTCTAAATGTTCAGTTGAACTTAGCATTTACTTTGTACCGAAGAAGTATGCAAAAACTAAGACATTTTTTTATTCACTTTTGTCCACATAACATTTCTCCTGACATTTTCCTCTTTAACAGTTTACAAGAAATTTAAAAAACTCTCATTGTAAATAAAATGAAAAAGAAAAAACTTCATGAAATATGATTTTAAGAAAATAAAAGTATCTTTATTTATCAAACTAAATAAGAAGTCTATTAAAAAAAATTACTTTACATTATATTATTTTTTTTTTGTGATGCAGTCTAACAATACTGTTTTTCTTTAAGAGCTGAAAAGAACCGAAATGCCTTACTTTAATGCTAGTTAGAAATTATTTTCACATTGGCAGGGTTAAAATTCACTTTCGTTTTTTTACATCATGACGACCATTTCATTTCGAAATTAAATCTGCCACAATGAATTTCTGTTTCATTTATTCATAAACAAATCAACCATTTTAATCTTAAAAGTTGTAAAAAAAAAAAGTGAATGAATAACTGACCTTTCGAAATCTGAAAAGGATTTGAAAGCGTTTAAACTTGAATAAACAGTCATTAAACTTGCATTATAATTCTTAGCAAATCTACATGTATTTAAAACATTGAAAATTTTGGAAGATTCAATAATTTTATAAATCTACATTAAAACATTCTATCTTCCAACATAATTTAACTTTTAAAATCCTATTTTTTTAAAATAATTTGGTAAAAAATTGAATGAAAAAAAGGCCTAGATAAGGGGGGAAAAAAAGCAAAAGCAAAACAAAAATGAAATTAATAAGACTCCCGGGCAACGCCCAGTAGGGACAGCTAGTATTCCATAAAACGATTTTGTTTTCAGGCAAAAAGATTAACTAAATGTTTTCAGTTAATGTCTGTACACACATTTTTTAATTTAAAAAATTGTTTCTATTAAATATAACACTGATCAGCTTTTATTATTTAAAATCAAGATTGAAAATCTTTAATGGCTTCAAACTTTGTTGGAAGTTTTTTTTTGTTTTTTTTACTAAGGTGTTACCATTAATCAAGGCTCAAAGGTCACTCGAGGATAAGGGTTGATGAGATAACATCGTGATGATTGGTAAGATGGTGGAAATTGGGCAGAATTTGATTTAAAAGGACGGCTCAACAAGAATTTGTTTATATCGGATTTGAAACGATCATGTTGTAGTCAGCTGGGAAGCATCTCCACAGTATTGTTCCACAGATGGGTAGTTCAAGGAAATAAACTTTTCTCATGGAATTTTCGTTTAGTTTATAGCACAGAGAGAGAAATTATTGACAGTGGTTGTAGCTCGATAAGTTTTTGTTGTGAATGCTTTACAGGGGTGGGCATAGATTGAAGCTCAGACGAGCACCTGCCATGAAAATAACGAGAGTTTGTTTGTTGGTGTTTAACGACCTTTCAGAAAGACTAACATCTCTTCTGTGAGAAAGAGGCAGTGGGGAGGAGAAAAGGACATCACCCACTAGATTTCGAAGTCGGTTTTGTACTCTGCAAAAGCAGGAAAAAGTGCTGTGAGCAGCACCTCACAGATCTTAGGACATATTTAGCTCTTATACAACTATAGGATTGTGTCAGGAGTGAGAAACCTTCTGGAGTGGTAGAATGATCCAACTATTTTTCCAACGACCTTGGCAATGGATTTGATGTAAGTCTTTTATTTCAGGTCTGGAGTGAAGGTCAGTCCTAGGAGCTTGTTAAAGCAGGGGGCTTTCTCAAGACAAGAGACATTTATTTCAAGTAAGGATCTGATCGTTGTTGGTGAAAAGAGAGAAGCTTGGTTTTGGATGCATTAAAAGTAACCAGTCACCTTTTTCCCCATTGTACCACATGCTCAAGGTCGGAAGAGAGATAATCAGGAAGATCTTGGTCATTGCTGCTCTTCAAAGTGTTGCCATAGATGGTTGCGTCATCTGCATAAATGTCCATGAATGATCTTAGAATGCGATTTGGGAGATCATTTATGAAGATCAGAAAGAGGGTTGGACCCAGAACGGATTCTTGAGGTATGCCAGCATTGATACTATGTGCTTCAGACTTTTGCCCATCAACAACTACTTTTATGAACCTATCAGAGATAAAGGATTTGATGGTTGAGACGACATTTCCAGATATTCCATAGCTAGCAAGCTTGTGAAGTAAACCTTTATGCCAAACCCTATCAAAAGCCTTTGATATGTCAAGAGCTATTGCTCTAGAAACAAAGCCTCCATCAATAGATTCACTGATCTTGTGTGATATTGTAGTCAGCACATCAGCTGTTGATATCGCAGGACGAATTAGAATATCTGAATAACCAATGGCACGGTACTGATATGAGTTTGTAGCTAAATCAAAGAACGAACCTGTTGTGAAGTTGTCCAACAGTAAATAATAAATAAAGGAAGTCAAGTCGAGGGTTGGTTTAACAAGTGTATTAACAAAGTAAGAAAGTGACTAGCACTTGGCTAGACAGTTACAAGACTGTGCTTTGTCTTCTCTGTGTCTCTGGTGGCTCGCACTATTTATAGTGACAACCGGTGTTGTTTCTCCTGTGTAAGAACGGCCGGTGTAACAGAACCTTAATACACTTGCATGATGAACAGACAGCCCTGTGAAATTACTCCGTCCACACACATATGTAATGGAGTGGATTGTGGCACCATCATATTTATAATTACCAAGTAGATTCTTTAGGGTTTTCCTACCATATAGATATGTTGTTTCCCCCAAAGAAAAGGACACTACTTTGGTTTTTGTTTCAAAATTAAAAAGTCAGAAGATATCGAGGGTAAAAATATTTTCTGAAAGTTTACTCAACTTCTAAATAATGTGATTCATTATGTTACAAAATGTATTTTCCCTATTCATCGGCATGAAAGACTGGAAATCTTAATTTTATTGTGTACTAACAGGACCCTGGTCCCAGCATTGCCCGGCTAAAATAGAAAAGAAAGATTTTAAGCCTCAGTCCATGTTGTAGAAAAACAACCTCTTCCTAAATACAGGTTTGTTTTTTTTTGACACAGACTTCCTGCAGGTGGTCGCTGTTTTAATGTAAGCAATTTACGTGATTAAAATAGGGGTTATCCATAGTCTGACATTACAAGTGGTGATGGGATAAAAGAATCCACGTGAACAAATTTGTATTCATGTAGGTTGTATTTTGCCACACAGAGTTAGGATTAGGTTAGGTCTTTTTTTTGTCACACGTAATTCCTACCAGAGGTAAATGAACATATAACAAATTAAAGAGCATAATAATGAACAGTCGAATGTAGAAGATTGCAAAAAATAAACCGTGTTCCGATATTTTCCTATAGTGACTGAAGTTGCACGGGGAAAAAAACGGAGTTTACTTTATTAATATAGAGAAAATAAAA
This sequence comes from Sepiola atlantica, assembly GCA_963556195.1. Classification (NCBI taxonomy): domain Eukaryota; kingdom Metazoa; phylum Mollusca; class Cephalopoda; order Sepiida; family Sepiolidae; genus Sepiola; species Sepiola atlantica. The sequence goes on from OY744519.1 coordinate 74,619,090, forward strand.
TCTTATGTTGTACCTTACATTTGTATAAAATGCCAGGTAAAAAAAAAAGTACTATCAAATAAGGTTCAGGCTTGGGTCACAGGGCAAACTATCTGATTTATCTTATATGATACATATTTTGGGGTGGTAGAACGTCTTAATCTATTCCCTTAATATCCTGAGTATATCTGGGAATATGATCTTTTTAATACACTCAAGTATACAGGTTTTGTTTTTATAACCCCAGTCACCCCTAGAGTTTTCAGCCCATATAAACCCGTTAACCGATCTCCAGTTTTCTATAATTTCCCGGTCACAGTAGAGTGTGAGCATACACATCCAGTAATAGAATAAGTTAGTACCTTTATTCACATACACTACAGCGTCCACCATAAGTAACTATGCATGTCATTACATTACAACAGCAAGATATTGCAGAGGGTCTGTATTTTCAACAGGATTACGCTGCACTTGTTGAGACTGGCTGGATGACAACCGGCCCGATCTATGGATTGACAGGCATGGAACGCTTGAGTAGCCTTCTCATTCATCAAATTTGACCTCTGTTGACTTTTTCCAGTGAGCGTTCTCAATGACAAAGTATATTCAGCAAAACTTAATAGCATCTTTGAACTTAAGGAAGAAATCCAAGAGGTCATTGATCAAGTGCCATTGTAACTGTACACCAAAGTATGCTGCCCAGTCCCCGAAAGATTAGCAACATATGGAGCTTTAATAAACATGTTTTATATTGCAAAAAACTCAAGTGTATCCTTTGTTAGTTTCAATATTGCAGTTGCATATTTCTTCCAAGAACATTAACTTAAACTCATAACAAGCTTTAGAAATATCTCAATCTAATCAGATTGTTCATCAACCACGACAAACAATAGAAATCATTGTTAACTAAAAGCACAAATAAACATTCTTCTGCTGTCTATGTTGAATAAAAATCACTTCATATAGGGTCAGCCATAACTAAATTTTTTTTTTGTTGCTAACTTTGTTGATACTTTTAAGCATTTCTTCAATGTGCCATTCGAAAGAGGAAATCGTATATTTTTATAGCATCATTGAATTTAAGGAACAAAGCCTGGCTACTATTGCTCAAGTGCTGTACGAGTTGTGTGTTAAAGTAGGCCGTTCAGTTCCTGAAAGATTAGCAAAGTGCAGTGAGCTCCATGGAGAGCACATGGAACTTTAATAAATGTTTCAATACACATGTTTTATGTTGCAAAAAGCTTTGTTAGTTTCTATATTGTAGTTGCATATTTTTTCCATGTTACATTTATTATTTTGAAATAAAATTATGTAGTTACTTATGGCGGACCCCGTCTTTATTGACTGAATCTTAAAAGCAGTTGTTTGATTTTTTTATATATATTCACTAATGTACAAATAATTAGGAAGAAAATTTTTCCCCATGAAAAAGAAAAAAATATGTTTTCCAATGGAGGATAATTATTTTATCTTGTTTTTAAAATAAAAAAAATAAAAAAAAAAATAAAAAATGAAAAATAAAATTTAAAAAGATTTGAAATTAAATGTTTTTGAACAGTCCAACTTCTTTGATGAAGTCTAGGATTTTGCTCGGATTTGTGTCGTTAGCAGGTCCATTAGATTCTTCGCGTTGTAGTATTTCTTTCGGCTTTGTTGCAGATCCTGGCAGTCTATTATAATATGTTTGACTGTATAAGATTCTTGACATGATATACACATTGGAGACTCTTCACTTTCCAATAAATGTTTGTGATTAATATGTGTATGTCCTATACAGAGTGTGGTTACTACAAACTCTTCGTCTTTCTGTAGCCTAGGAGCCACTCATCAATAGTGGGCCAAATCTTGTGTAATTTATTACTTTGGCATTCATCCCAAGATTCTGGCCATTTTTTTATTATCCTTTTTATAGAAGGTCGAAGATCAGTATTGGTAGGTATCATGTTCAGATTCTTTTGCTGCTCTACTCACTTTTTCATTTCTACGAATGCTGATATGACTCAATATCCAGCATAATTTAATTTTAATTCTAATAAAATTCATTACAAAATTTCATAGTAAAATTACTATATATCTAAATGAATAAATGCTAAATTTTCTTCCACCTATACTAACTATATTAACATCAAAAACGGTCTGTATTTATTTAATTTTATGATATAACTCAATATTTTGAAATGCTATATACATATATATATATATATATAGTAATCTGCAAACACCCATAAACAGTGATAGGTATTCCTAATTTGTATTTTATATTTTACATTCCGTATTTGTACTGTCATATTAGGCAATAGTTTTATCGATAGTAATATTATAATTATATATAAAGTAAAAACGTTTTTTCTCACCTAGAAGGATTTATCCTTCACTAACTGAGGAGAGAAAAGATTAAGTATAGTATAACAGACACTACACGAGAGACGGGGGTGAGAAAGGGAGCGAGAAAGGGAAGGAGAGAGAGAGGGAGATAAAGGAGAGAGAGAGAGAGAGAGAGAGAAAGGAGAGAGAGAGAAAGGAGAGAGAGAGAAAGGAGAGAGAGAGAGAAAGGAGAGGGAGAGAGAAAGGAGAGGGAGAGAGAAAGGAGAGGGAGAGAGAGAAAGGAGAGGGAGAGAGAGAAAGGAGAGGGAGAGAGAGAAAGGAGAGGGAGAGAGAGAGAGAGAGAAAGGAGAGAGGGAGAGAGAGAAAGGAGAGAGGGAGAGAGAGAGAGAGAAAGGAGAGAAGGAGAGAGAGGGAGAGAAAGGGGGATTTATACAAGACAGGGGTGCGTTATTTGATTAATTATATGTAAACAACACATTATCAGAGATTTGTCATACGAATTGCTCAAAAATGATTTACTTTGATATTTTTATTGAAACGTTTGTTTTCTGTTTTTTTAATCTTATTAGAAATTATGTTTTAAAGCAAGAATTTATTGAATCAAATTGTTTTATTTAAAAAAATAATCGATTTAAAAATAACTATTTTTTTATAAAAAATATTAACTGAGCAATTAAATAACTGAATTTAGAATGGTTTTCACTGCATTTTATTTATTTTATTATTCTTGATTTTATTTTTGGTACACTGTTTTTCGATTTGAAAAACTTCAAATATTATCTTTTTACGACCTTAAGTGAGTTTAGGATCAACATATTGTTGATACTCGAGGCCCATTTTGGTACGTTGCCAAAGGGGGATCAAGTTACGTTAGCGAACTGAACCTCCTCTTAAATCTAAACGGGTAAGTTAAACAAATTTTTCTTTTGACAATCTGAATTTTTGTTGCTTAATTGATATAATCCGGAAAAAAAAAAATGAAAAAAAATTGTATTAAGACTTTAGACTGGAGGGTGGGTCATCTATAGGTCCGCCAACTATAAATGCTGTTACGCCGTCTTCTGAAACAATAAAATAACTCCCAGTTAACAACTTTCTTCTTTATCGAAGAGAATTTAAAGATTTTGTTTTTTAAACTTTCCCTGTGGTTACCTTTTACTTAGTTTAAAATGTAATGTATGTAATATGTAACTTAAAACAACTAGCAAAAATATGCGACTGGAGGGAGCATATATTTGCTAGTATATATAATTGTTTCCCTCCATAAAATCTAATGTTAAAGACTAGTATTCAAGTGATGGTCTTTTGGCTAGGACCAAAGTTCTGATAGTACACTGCATCTGTTCTGTTCTCGGTCAGTGAGTAAAAAAATCCTTCTAGACTGGGGCAATTTTACTTTTTGTCTCAATACAGAGTCCCCTTTTTGAGGAGATGGATTTTCTTTACATCAAAAACTGACTTTGTGTCTGCCCTTGTAGGGAGGCAAGTAAATAGGGACTAGTATCAGACTCACCTATATTACAAAAACGGGGGCTAAAAGTTTTTCTCCTAGTCTGAAACAGAAAACAAAAATCCTTCTCAGCCAACAAAATAAATAAATAAAAATAAAATAGCTACCAAAGTTTTTCTTTTAATATGAGATGCACTTGAAGACAGTTTTTGTAATCTGCTTACAATCCGCCTAGTATGAAGCAAATTGTTAATTCTAATTCATCTTTCTCCTCTGATCAAGAAAGTGGAGGAAAAAAAAAACTTGTTGAGCTTGTCATTTTGATTAAACTGACAGACAGTGGTAGGGAGGGGAGTGGGGGGCTGACAAGTGCTAGCCATATAATTAACTGGGTTATCCCTGACCTGACAACAGACTGGCAGCAACAGCAGGATTGACTGGGTAAACCAACGCAAGGTAGATAGGTTAAAAGAAGTTGTGTCCCACTGAAATTATAAAAGCTACCATTGAGGTGACCTAGTTTCAATTCGGCTGGCCTCAAGTTGTCTGGCTAACTGCATTTTCTTCCACAACGCGTGTGTAAAGAAAAGAAAAGAAAAAGGAAAACAAATACAGTTGCTGTTGTTGTGGCCGAGAAGTTCAACTGGAGATTTCAAGATACTCGGCTCAAACATAACTGGTTTATTGCCACCCTTTTTTTTAACACAAGAAAGACTTCTTTCATAAATTTATTTATTTATTTTTTATTTTTAATTCCCTCTTCATTTTTGTGGGGAAGGGTGGAGGTAAATCCTGGGGAAATTAAATATTGACCTTCATTTTCAAAAAGATCAACCAGCTTAATAATCTCTGCCACAGAAGATCTTTGTTTTTCATGTGCTTTTGTACAATCTGGATTGACTTATACCGTTTACATATAACTATAAATTCAATGGCATTACATAGAAATATATTTCCCTTGATCTTTTGGATATGAGCAAAGTGTAGTATCTGTTCTGATATTGCACTTCATCTTTTTCTGGCCTCGGTCAGTGAAGGAAAAATTCTTCTAGATCGAGACAATTTTTATTTTTGTCCCAATCTAGAGTTTCCACTTTTTGAGGAGATGGATTTTCCCCACATTAAAAACCGACCTTGTGTCTAACTGTCCTTGTTGGGAGGTAGGGAATAGAGACTATATCAAATTACAATTGGGAAAATAATTTCGGAGCGTTGGATAGATTAATTGAAAAAAAAAAAAAAAAATCGTGTCAAAATTATCGAACCCATTCACAGCAGGAGTTCCTTTAATTTACAAGATTATTGGGTTCGTTATTTTTCACATGGAAATAATTAGGTTCGTTGTCTTAAACATGAACACTTCAATAGTAGACATTTCAATATTGCTTAGCATTTTAATGTACATTAATTAACCCCTATGAACTCTCACCTTAATTAAGAAATTAAGGGATAACGAATTTTCAATTTCTATAAACTACTACAAAACCATATCTTCTATATTAAATTAAAAATAATAAAAATGAAATATTGCAGTTATTGTCTGAATCTCAGTAACGTTTTTGTTTATGTTTGACCAGAGCGGGAACTATAATTTTTCTGACTTTTTTCAATAATTATGCAATTTTTAGTAAAGAGTAAGTACATCTGTTTTTAATTCAGTATCTTAAGACTTTAATTTACTAATTATCTTTGAAATAATTCCAGAAAACTGATATTTATCTTTCAAGAGATTTAAAATAAATTTCTTAAAATTTCAAATTTCACTGAATGTTTTTTTGTCGTCGTGAGAACAGTTTTCATTTTCAAATTTATTTTCACACGTAAAAATACATTTTCTTATTTAGAGGTTAACTTTAGGCTTGTATTTTTCAAACAATCAAATTTTAGCTGAAACGAAGACATATGATAAATATGTTTTAAAATATAGTCCGTATAAGTCACGCCTACTTTTGCCCATTACTAGGTATCATGTAATTGTTAATGGATTAAAATGTATTTAAATCAAGTTTCAGAAAAAAAATATGTATAAGTCATGATTACGTGCCTTTTAGAATATTTATTTGTGGTTGTTAGAAGGCAGAGAGATACTTGGCTGTTTTTTCAGCATATATACGCCTCGTCAGAAGATTATGCTGGAGTATTTTTTAGCTTTTTACCGACCCTGAATAAATGCTCCAACTTGTGACGTATACATATTTTTTTTTCTCCTGAAATTTGACTTAAATACATTTTTAAAGCAATTTACAATTATATGCATGTGCGTTTTATTTACATACTATACAATTAAGGTTCCATCGTATTGTACCTGAGTTTCACGAAGCCAACCATCTGTTAGTCCAAAAACTTAGAATGATGGGTCAGAATGTTCACAAGCCATCAAAATGGAGAACAAGGATCCGAAAGTTCCACAAAAAAAGGGGGAGGGGTGCTAATCGTTCTGCAGCAAAAAGAAAAAATAATGGTCCAGTGATCTTTAGTAGGAGTTACTGGATAATCACGTATAGGCCTAATACACGAGGTATCCACTATATATATAATTATTTTTTTTAATAAATATCATTTTTAATATCCACATACCTTCACTTTCATTAAGAATAATCAGTGTGGCTATATACAACTCTTCCATGTATAAATTATAAATTAATCAACAGTCAAATGTAAAAAGAATTTAATGTGACTTGTAGTTGTAAGTGATTTCATCGAATTTTCAGTTGTATTTAAATGGAACTATATGCAAATTCAAATTGAACTAACAATATTTCCATTTCAAACTGGCAAAAAGAACAAAACAAGTTATCTGAAATAATAAGTCAAGAACAATCTATTTAGATTTATTAATCAGACCTCCTCATCTTTACCTGGCATTTTTTTTTATCCATTCTATAACATGCAATGGATACCTGAATATTTTTTTGAAGTGGTTAAATTTGAATACATTTTGTTTTTTAAGGCCTACAACTTTGCATCATACATGAGCTTGACTGTGTGCACTTCCATTGAGGCAATTCTCATGATTCAGAATTTGTTTAGATGAGGATTGATAATTTGTATTTTTTTGATTATTCGGACTACTGTTCTCATCTTGGATGAATTACTCAATACTTCTACCTAGTCACGGCTGACGAAATGGGAACAATCTACCCTTGCGGATTAAATAAAGGGTTCAGTTAAAAATTTTGTACAGATTCCAGAGTTGGACAAGATGCTACTGAAGGTCGGAAATGAAAATAATATCAAAGATGAGAACAGGAATACAAATTCTAAAAAAATAAAAATTGCACTGCCATTAGTGAAACACAATGAAAATTACCTCATTGGCATTGCTTTATAAAACCAGTATGTTATTAAAAAATAATTAAAATTTTCTGTTTTGTTTAGTTTTCATTGCAAATAAAAAAATTCATTTGAGATAAGCAGATTTAATTCATAAATTGTCCAAAGTAAACATAAAATATTACAAGAAATCTCTGTTACGAGATTGCTTTACTGCAGACGACAACATGGTCGTCTTCAAATCCAGTGTCAATCAATACTTGTTATAAACTGTCCTCATAAGTAAGAAAAAATTTTGTTCATTCCATTCATCATTTTTAACCCTCTCATGATGTTCATCATTTAACTGATAATCAATCCATCTCATTAACCTTCGTCCTCGACTCGCTTTCAGACTTATTAGTAAATAACAATTTTTTTTTTAAGTTAGAATGGAATAGGGTGTCCGGTCACAAGATACTAACCCAAAGAATACCTATACTATAGCAATTTTTCCAGACTTTAGACCACTCATCACCCCAATAATAAGTATCATATTTATTGGTAATCAGGTAGTTCAACCTGGTACCCCTCTCACAAACATTAATCAATAGTGCCCTATTTTACCCGTCCCCAACCCCCAAATGAAAATTTTGTACCGAACATTGTACACAAATGTAGGATACCACAAAGTTTTATTTTACACAATAATATTGTTACTTTCAGTCTTTTGGTGATGAATACATGTTTCTTTAATGCATATATTTATCTACGAGGGCAAATTTAGACACGATCGTTTTTCAAAAATCCAGCTCCCAAAAAAGTGCACTGTGGATTGGGACAAAAATAAAAATTGCCTCAGTACTTCGGCTAGGAGTAAAATGTATCTGTTCTGATACTACAATTTCATCTTTTCTGCATATGTAGTCAACTGAAAAGGGGGAAAACACATTTTTGACTTCATATATATCTAGAATTTTATGAAATTTTCAGGAAATGTTTTGGCCTTTGAGTAATTTTTCATTTTATTTGAAAAAATATTTCAGAAATTATGAATGAAATATTTTAGTTTTTATTTAAGATTGTATAATAAATCTAATTTAAAGTTAAAATGTTTAATTACTGGTTCAAAAGTCTGAAATTTTAGCAGAATATCTTATTTATTCAGGTGAAAAGTCGGTAAGTCAAAGGTTTACATATTTTTGAAAAATCGAGGTTTCAAAGTGGTTACATAATTAATACGGATACTTTAAATTTTTATATTTTTTACTACTGAGTCACCACTTGAGAATAAGGATTAATGAAACAGATGGATTGCCAGTTGAATGATGAATATTATGAGAGGATTGAAAACGATTGATGGAATGAACTAAGTTTGTTACTTATGGAGACGGTTTATGACAAGTATTTGTTGACATTGTAGTCTGCAGGGAAGCAGCCCCGTGGTAATATGTTCCACAGATGAGAGGTTCTTGGAAGGAAACTGTTCATGGAAGTTCTCCTTGGTTTTAAGTACACCTAAGAATGAATGGAAATTTCTTAGCGGTTGTGGTAGCAAGGCAAGTTATTTCTGTGAACGTCTTACAAGATTGGAGCTTAGTTGAGCACCTGTCTCTGGTTCGTTCATGAAAATAACGATAGAGTAGAGAAAGACTAGGAATGCCTCTTCTGTGATAAAGGCGCTGTAGAGAATAGCAGAGATCATCTCTCACTAGATTGCAAAGTCGATTTTGTACTTTGTCAAGGCAACAAAAAGTGCTCTGAGCGCCTCTCCAGATGTGGCAGCAATACTATTAAATTGAGTTTATAATTTACCGTAAAAAACGCACACACACACACAACAACGACTAAAATACATGTTTCCCCCCTTCTTGAACTAAGTATGCCCAGCCATTAAATGAAAGTTTTACACTGGAAGAACCAGATGAATCACAAAACAAGGATTGTAAAAAGGTAAAGGCAATGGCAAATGAACCAACACATAAATTAAACGTTGGTGCTTTATGCACATGTGCCAAATATGAAAAACAAAAAAACTGAATTAAAATATCAGTAAAACATGTGTGTTCCAAATTCGTTGTAATGAAGTCCACTTTCTAAACAGAAGTTACTGCCTTTGTTACTGCTGAGAATATGGTGTGTCTTGTCTACATCTGCGTTTCAGAAAGTTATGTTTTTCAATGTTATCAGTCCATATCACAGCTACTCAAGGCAAGGTATCACTGTTTTTTTTTTTTTAGAAGTTTATAAAAAAAATAAAGTATTTCTTTATTCGCTGTATTTATAAATATTATTTATTAAATTGGACAGATCTTTAGTTACAACATGATAGTTACATTAAATTAAAAATAAATTTTTAAAAAACCAAAGGACTCCGTAACCCTGGGAATGATAAACAGGAACAACCAATGCAATAAGGGATGAAAACAAGATGAATGCAAGTATGAGCAAGGGGTTATGAAAAGAAAGGGAAAACGCTAATATGCCAACGTGATCGATGCAGAACAAAAGACATGATTGGTGAATGAGCATTTTTGCCCGCTTATATTACGCAAATGCTGTCAGTAATTGGTTGAAAGAAAAAAGACTCATCTGCATTTCTAGTGACACATATTAGTGGTACTTATGTGACAGTAAACTTCTGTGGCTTACTTTTAAATGAAGTCGAAGCATTCTGGCTAAAGGCCTAAATTGAAACTGTAAAACAGTAGTTAATTCATTGCTAAAAAAAATCTGATACTTTTTCAAAACAGAATCTTTATCTGTTGTGGCGAATTATAATCAGTTCTGAGTGCCAGTCTTCTGGAGATTGAAGGTTCAATACTCAGTACAGGCGATGCTAAGAATATAATTAAGAATTATATAACACTTTTACCCAATCTTGGCTGAAAGAAGGAGAACAATCTACCCTTGTGGATTAAATAGAGTTCAGTTCAAAATTCAATAAAGAGTTCAGTTCAAAATTCCATAAAGAGTTCAGATTTTCAACAAAACACACCTGAAGGTCAGATGTTACGTTGGTTTAAATGTTGTGAAAATAACATCCAAGATGAGAACAAATAATACCAACAGAATCTTTGTTTCTTCTTGAAGTTTTGCAAGAATTAATGTATATTAAAAATTGGATCTACCTTACTTGTTTATACATGGAATTTAATCTGTACAGATACCATTTTGAAAAAACATTTTCTATTAGAAGTTTATACCTTTGGCAATATTTGACACAATCTTCAATAGTAAGTCATTTTTACAAGAGATGAAAATTATGTATCCATCTTTTTGAAAAAAAAAATTAAAACTCGAGTTATCTACTTTTTTAGATGTTTATGGTAATCAACGAGAAATTATTCTAGATTCGTAATTTTCTAGTAATAGCGACTGAGGTGTCTATTCTGTGAAAGCCATACCTAACAGGCAAAGAGATCTAACATTTGGGTGGCTCTACTGGAGGCAAGATATCTTTTGAGGTACTAATACTTCACTTTCATTGCCCAAAGAAAATTTTGACAGGGAATTCTAACCCATCAAATTTATTTTAGCTGATGTTCTGTATTATACCATAGATTACATTTGGATTATAAGTTTGTGAGTATAATGTAAAAAGTCAAAATTGAATTCTACCAAGAACTATTTGAAAAAATTAAAAACAGTAGTTTACACTAGTTTATTTTATATAGTTTGTAAAAGTTTCATGTCAATCGTTTTTTAAGGTTTTCTTTTCATATTAATCTTGTTTAGTAAAGAAATACCATTTTTTCCATTTTTTTTTAATTAAAAAAAAAAAAAAACATTGAAAAACTCAATTTCTTGAAGAAAAAATTTCATCTGATTTAAATTTGATGGGTTAGAACCCCCTTTCAGCAATGAGAGTGAAGTGTTAACAGCTGAAAAAATATCTGCTGATTGACTGGAAATTGGACCTTCAGTAGAATCTCTCAAATGTTAGATATCTCAGCCTGTTATAGGTATGGCCTTAATTCTGTACAATGCATATATTTTGATCAAGTGAATCGTCAATGACCATGATAAAACAACCATAAGATATGTTCTTAGTGAGAAGTTCTCAAAGAGCATAAATGATTAATATGCTTATCTTTTGATAATCCTATGAACATTGTTAAACCTTGTCACGTTTTACCTTGCTAATTGGAACTGAGAATACAAGTATTGACATCCTCTGCAAAGAAAAGACACCTACACTCCACCAAAAACGGTCTTAACCCTCACTATAAATGCATTCAGTAGTGGAAGACATGAGGACAGTATCTCAAACTTACTTGTTACATCCAGGTGATCCTTTGAAAAGGCCCAGCACACATTTACCGAGTAACCAGAGTTATGATAAATGGGTTTCCTAGAATATATTTATACTCCTGTATTAAAATCATTATGCCATTGGGAAAATGTTGGTGGCTCCTACCAGGTTGAGGTGTTGCCTACCTTCTGACATCAACTTGGTAAAAAATGTACATATTTTTATAGAATCACTTCAGTCTCCAGAGTTAGGATTATATTAGGGTAATATGACATAATAACCAAACTACAAATTTGTGATGGTTTTTAATGCCAAAATCGTTCTCAGAGCACTTGAGAAAAAAAAAAAAAAAAAAACATCCCCCCCCCCTCCACCGATCGTTGACAGGAGAGATTCTATAAAATTATCAAAATGTGTAACTTAGGATAACTTTTCCATTTCTCATATTGGTCTTTGAGAGCCTAACCCTTAAGTCACTGATATTTACTCATTTCAATCGTGATTGTATGGAACCTACCATAATAAAAGAGATGGGAGGTGCTACGATGCATAGTAAAGAAATCCCAAAATGGTTATAAGTAGTAAACATTACTGTGCTGGAAAAAATGTAATAGATTTTTTTTTTTTAAATGATTTTACAACAGTTTAAAAGAAATTAAATCATGAAACTATAATGAAGCTTCAATGGATACAGCATAAATTTGCCACATCTTATCAGTCGAGCTTTAATAAAAGAGTAGACTGGACTTTCATTCCAAATGTAACAACCCAGGAAAACTTAGAGGAAAAACTGAATGGAGCAAATTTCAAACAATTGGTCAAACTAAGTATATATATATATATTTGAATTTTCAAAATTAAAAACAAATAAATATTCTTATTTTAGAGTTATTTTTCATTATAACGATTTAACAATTATATTGTGGGTTCAAAGAACACAATTAGGGTTTATGATTAAATTGAAAGAAAATAATTTTTTTTATATCATATCACAAGATATCTTTGTAAGATCAATTTTTTTTTTTCAAAAAGTTTCATAATTTTGCATTTGTACTAATTAATATTAATGTTTTTTTGTTTCAAAACTTAAATTTTAGTATTCCCTCTCCCCCACTAAAGAAACATTTTTTTTTTAATACAAAATAGCGACCCATAGGTAGTATAAGAAAATTCCCAAAAGTCAATATTCAAGAATTGAAAGTTACAATGATAATGAATTTCCCGTTCTGTGGTTATTATTTCCTATACACAAAACAGAAATAAATGCAGTCTTTTTCAGTTGTATAACTAATGATGCTAACAGTGTGCTGAGATTGATTTTTTTAATGAGAGATCGTTGCTGGTTCTTGGTTGGGAAGAATACTTTATTATCCAGAATACATTTTAAAAGTGGGTTGCAAGGCAATATGTCAATCTGTCTTGAATGTTTAAATTCTGACTTTTATAACAAACTAGACCCTCAGGGGTCTAGACGTTCATCTTGTAGATGATCTGTGACTCATTTCGATAAAAGATACTAATTTGATGGATGATATCATTTTGTTACGTCATCAAGTGTGCACGAGGGCAAACAGAATTGAAACAAGATCGACAGTTTCAGTAATACTAGCAAAAATATGTTCTCTATATTTTTTGCTAGTATATATGACAAACAAACACATACTACCCTCCCAAAGGAGGAGATAATGCCTGTGAAGATGGAATCATGATCAAAGAACAAATACTACACTACCCCACCCACCCTGAATTGAGCATTGAAAGATAGTAATAGTATTGTTTACTGAGAGAGAGGAGTATTACCACTCCAAGAAAAACATTATTTCTTTGAGAACATTACTCTTTGGCATTGGTAATCTTCTTTGTTCTCAACATGATTGACCACTGTCTTCTAATATCTATTTGGAGAAAAAATTAAAAAGGAGAAATCAGGTTTTGATTTTTTAAAGAATCAAAATTATACAGCTGGGGATGAATTTATATACTAGGGCATGACGTGATCAGCTGATTGATCGGATCGGGCCTCTCCGACCTCTTGTCTAGTCGAAGTAAGGGCCGAAGGGAAAGAATGGTCCCGCCTTAAGGCATCACGGATCGCCATCCACGACCTACAGGTGGCCCCGTTTTGGGGAGGAGGGGGGAGGTACCCCTCTGTATGGAGTTGCAGTCGGCAAATTTGTGGCATTGTCAACAGGGCAAAAATCTATTAGTAATAGATATACTGGAAGATTCTTGAAATCTGAAATTCTGTGCAAAACACGATTGGTTTAACTGCGTGCATGCACATTGTCATCATTTTAAAAATGTTGACGTAACTTTTGAATGATATGAAGGGATAACTCTGTATACCGACAAGATTAAGACATTGAATGATATTCCAGGTGTGAACATCAAAGGGTAGACGATCTACATCGATCTCACAATCTGGTTCACTGGGTTGATTGCAGCGACACAATCAGATTCAAACACTCCAGATCATTTTGCATACAAACTTATACATAAGCTGACGGCACGGTTTAAAGATGGTCTCATAAAAAAAAACAGGAAAGTCTAAAATAAGGCAATTCATTCAGAGTAAGCATAATCACCAATGGGATTGAAGTATGCTAATGTAGATAGTGGAGTGTTACTTCATTTTTTTTAATTTTTAGTTATTAATATACTAACGAGTCACCACTTGTCAAGGCACAAGGCCACTCGAGGATAAAGGTTAATAAGATTATCAATTGAACGGAGAACAATACTATGAGAAGATTGGAAACAATGGGTGAAAAGGACAGGATTTGATTACTTAAGGACGGTTCAACAAGTATTTTTTGATATTGGACTTGAAGGTTATTACATTGTAGTCAGCAGGGAATCACTTCCATGATACTGTGTTCCACAGATGGGAAGTTATTGGAAAAAAGCTCTATTCATGGAAGTTCCACTTAGTTCTAAGTACACAGAGAAAGAAAAGTTATTTGCAGTGGTGGTAGACAGATGAATATTTTTTGTGAATGTTTTACAGGAGGGGGGGGCATAGATTCGTAGAGCACCTACCATGAAACTAACGATAAAATAGAGAAAGACTAGCAACGTCTCTTCTGAGAGAGAGATGCTGTATGGAGCAAATAGAAAGCAAATCTGACAAAGAAACATGTTTATATACATGGACTAAAAATGGATTATCCATCGCGCAAGCTTTTGGGAGACTTGAAAGGAATCTAACAGCAATTCTGACACGAATGCTGGCAATAAAGGTAATGATTCTGACAAGGAAAATGATTTCTTGAACATCTTCAGGTAATCTTGCAGTATAGTTAACAGCTGAAATTTTTTTTAAATAAATAAAAATTACAATAACTTTCACCAAACGCATTAAAATTTTATTTCCTACCAACCAGTATACTTTTAATGTGTGGAAACTGATTGTAAGATTTATTATCTCTGAATTTTTTATCGTTAAGTTGACTTGTCGAAGCACAAAAGAAAATGACTTTCCCTACTACTAACCGTAAGCCGGGGGGGGAGGGGGCTAGACTTACTATTTTTGTAAAGGAATGAAGTACAAACAATAGCGGGCCAAGCAGCCATTTTGTTTCTCATGTGACGAAAGAATCTTTTCAACAAAATCTAGTTTTTAAATTTAAAAAAAACAACTTTGAAACAGTTTTAGAACGTTTAAAATATAAAAAAATACTTTTTAATGCGTTTGGTTAAAGTTATTTGTTGTATATATATTTTTTTTTCGGTTTCTCGGCTGTTAGTTGCACAAAACGTGATATTCTCAATAAATTTTCATGTCAGAAAACTTGCGACCTACTCTTTCCTGTAAGTTCTAATGTAAGATAATTTGAATAATTTTTCTCCCATACTTTTCCTGGAAACATTATAATTTGTATACGTGTGGGTCAAGAAAAATAATGGACTTCCAGGCTCTGCCTATAACATTTAAAAAAACTTATC
Organism: Sepiola atlantica; assembly: GCA_963556195.1. NCBI lineage: Eukaryota > Metazoa > Mollusca > Cephalopoda > Sepiida > Sepiolidae > Sepiola > Sepiola atlantica. The sequence continues at coordinate 74,634,296 of OY744519.1, forward strand.
AAACTTACAAATACATATCCCAAACCAAAATTTTATTTTCATTACATCTAAAAACATAAGTCTTTACAGAACATAAGCAATGATATCAAATTTATTTTAATAGCACTATTAACCACCGAATTAAATTTCGTTGGCAATTAAAAGATTTGCCATCTTGTGTGCTGTTGGTTGAAAAGCCAAATTACATATAAGATTCATTTCAGCAGCTAATACATTGAATCTTAATTTTAAGATTAAATTTTTAAAAAAATAAAAAAATAAAAAAAACTCAGATTTGGATCATGTAAAAACAGATGGAAACAATTTGATAATAGGGCAAAAATTTAATTCACTAAAGTTTTTATCTCGGATTTTTGTGTGTGAAAGACAACTTAAAAACCTATATTAAGTCCACTATACTGACGAGTGACCCTTTCTCTTTAAGATGGGACTGCTTTTATATGCATAGAAACACACAATACCGTGCGCATTAAGTTGAAAAGCATTCAAATAAATAGCCCGTCACTGAAAATAGTAATCTGGAAAAAAATATATATTAATGATACAAAGGAAAGAATTGTACATTTATAAAAAAAATTAAATTTTGTTTACACCCGCCCCCTAAAAAAATGAGTTATCACAAGTTGAAACTGAAGAGAATTTCACTATATTTACCCATTTTCGCACTCTAAACTGGGTTGTTCACGGCTCTAAAATATTATGAACAACAACATTCTTCTGAAAGATGCTTATAAAAAATCACTATAAACCCATAAAATCCTGTCAAACCAATACATCAAATGACAGGAAGTCAAATTATTTACAAGTTTATCAAGGTTGTGTATATGTGTATTGTATTTTTATAACTTATTGGTGGCAAGATAAAAGAAAAAAATGACGTAAATCCTAAATCGACTTTTACCTTTCTTATTTTAGTTTGATTGACATGAATGGTCCTAGTGTATTTCTCTTGTTTGCAACTCTCACAATGGTGGGAATCTGGTCAAATTTGGCTCCAGAATCAAATAAAGAATGCCATCTGAGTCTGTATTCGGTTTAGATTGATCAATTACTTTGATCGTAAGCCTTTCTCAAAATTCGACTTTTGTGGCCCAGTTAATTTTCAGTGAAAAAATGCTGAACATAGAAATCGGTAAAACACGTTTCATTCATTTTTCCTATAAAATTTTTTTATAAATATCTGTCCAATAAACGGCATAAAATTTTTAAAGAGTTACATTAAAATTCAACAGACCCGGAATTTTCATTAACACTAGTGTAATGGTGGTAGCATAAGCAACATTGTTTATATAGAAAAATAAAATTAAAATAAATAAAAAATCGAGCAAGATTTTTAAACTAAATAAAATCCATAAAATTTTGCTTCTAATTTCTTTCCGGTAATATCAACTTTGAGGAAGTACTTAAGAAATATGCTGCTCAGAACTATTTCAAAGAGATTTATCGCATACAAGCATTATATTCAATGTTTTTTTGTGGTGCTTCTTTTTTTTTTCTTTTTTTTTAACAAAAAAAATGTTTAATTTAATAAAAAGAATTTACTATAACAGTGTTTGCTACGCTAACTCGAGGCAGATTTCAAAATGGTTCTATCTTGTTTACACGTTTGTTGAAGATATTTCTAAGATAGCCGTTCATGAAGGAATTAAAAAATCTTTTTCCAAACTTTTCACTCTTCTAAAATTAGTAATTTTATTGTCCCTGCAAATTTATTTAATGCCTCACTCGATATAGAACGGCCATTGAGAATATCTTCAATAAGCATGTAAATAAGATAGAGGCATTTTAAAATTCGCCAAGACTACGCATAGAGAAACAATCATAGATTTTAATTAAATTTAACATTTTTTGTTAAATAAAAACAGATTGAATATAATGGTTTCATGCAATAAGTTGTTTTAAAATAGTGTTAAGTTTATATTAACCTTTCTTACTTTTGATGGAAATAAAAGACACAAAAGTATTACATAATAAAAATAAAGGCAACAAAGTTACTCAAATAATAAAAAACAGTTTCTTTTCGGAGATAGGTCCAAAATTTTCGACTTTTAACTTTGTTTAAGCGAGAGAGGACCTCCCCTCCTTCCAAGTACTGAATAATTTGTTGATATCAAATATTTACTTAGTTATTTCCTTAATTCTTTTAAAAAATCGTTTTTATCTACTATGTCCTTCCTCTCATATGGGAGATATTCCGGACTTTTAAACAAGATAAAATTTGTAATTGTGGAAGGAAAAAATGCTCTTTTTTCTTTGAGTAATTAAGTTTTTATTGCACAAAACTTGCGTAACATTTTCCATCAAAAGCAGGAAAGAAATTAACAAAGTTTTAAGGATTTTAATTACGGTTTTAAAACCTGGGTGTATTTTTTTAAGTGATGCTACTACACTGCTACTATTACAATAACTGTCAATAAATATAGCTAACAATAAAATCGTTGCATTTTCACTTATAGAAAAATATGAAATTTCCAGTATTAAAAGCTAAACATCATAACTATAAATTCTGAAGCAAAACAATTGTTTATTTAAATAGAACCTGCCATTATCATAGCTCTCAAAAAGTCTAAAAATGTCCTTTTTTTCCACAAAAATATTTTTTTTGTTTCTTTTAATTGTAATTGAATAACAGATTACATATTAATCACACATACTTTGATGTCTTATTTTTATTAAGAAAAAAAGTAAAAGCAAGTTATGTTATATACTGCATATGGTTGCCAGAAGTCAAAGAATGGCAGTAAATGTTGCCGGTAAAAAAAATCCCACACTATTTAAAAAAAAGTATAGGATTTTTTATTAAAAAAAAAGATACAGAACATAGCGCCTTCTTCATTGACTGGAAAAATGCCAGCAGTCTGCCAAGGGAAATAATTTATTGGTTGGTGAAAGATGATGAATTCAGTAACATTTGGTGATGTAAAATGTTTGTTGACTGTAATATATATACAGCATAACAATTTTAAGAGCAAAGCCATCACAATTATTAAGTTATAATTTCAGCTTAATACATACAATACACATTTTTTCGGAAAATTCATTAGCCCCCATCCCCTCCCCAGACTATGGACTGTGAAAAATGTTGCTCAAAACCAATGCAGAGAGGCATTTGATGCTAATCTACAGAGTAGTTCAAAAGTCTTATTACCCTCTACCAAAAGTTAATGGCAACAGAGAAACAAGTATTACAGCAATACAAAACTTGTCCCAGATTCAGTTCATTTAATTCAGTAAAACAAAATAAAAAACACCAGAACAATTCAAGTAATAAAGGAATAGAAAAGAACCTGTTATGTATTCATTTTTTCCCACTTTCATTGACACAGTCACACATCGAGAATGCCTGTATGAACACCATCTTTAAGTCATAAAATGATGCGGCGCTATTGCCTCTGTGACATTATGAAGTTGTGCTTTGGTGAGTGTTCCTCTATTGTTATTTTGGGTAGGGGTAACAAGTATTTCGGACCACTCTGTACATGAGATAAGCCTTTCAGCTGTACCAAATTTACTTTTTCAGTAACTCGCTGTACTTACCCGGCACTGCCCAGGATGCAGTGAAGTCATTTTAGTTTAACTTTTTATTTGTTTGCATATTTTTAAATTTATACAGAAAAAGAAATAAAACGGAAATTCCATAGGCAAAGTTTCTTTTCAAGAACTCATCTGTTGAACATGTTGCTGCCGGACTGCTTCTCGGCAAACTATATGGTCGTCTTCAAGTTCAATTTCAGCAAATGCTTGCTGGGCCCTCTTTAGTCAAATTTTGTCCATCGTTTTCAGTCCTCTTATAGTACTGTTTCATCATTCAACTGACAATCATATTGACTCTTATCCTCGAGTGGCGTGTGGTCTTTGTTAGTGGTAACAGTATTAAAAAAAATATATATATGAAAAGCTTTATTCTGTATTTTTTTAATTTTTTTATTGTTGTTTCTGTGTATTACACTAAAAAGATAACTTGAAAGGCCAGAATTGGTACATCTTACTACAGGTGATAATAACTAAGAATATCATAATTAACACTTTTATCCCATCATAACTCAAACTGACGTAATGAGCCCAAGTTCGAAAAAGATGCACCTGAAGAAGGTCGGAGGTTACATCAGCCAAAACGTTGTGAAAATAACTCCAATGAGAATAGTAGTCCAAATAATCCAAATTGTCAATCCTCATATCAAAAATTACAAAACATAAGTTACAAAAACAATTTTCTTTTGCCAACTTTAAAACAGAAAATCTTTGCGACACATACAATGGAATAATTATAATCAGGGTTGCTGAGTCAGAAGGTATAAAGTCTGACTCAGACTTCCAAAATATCTGACTGACTCATTATTTTAGAGTTTTCTAATATTCAGTAGTAATCGAAATCGGATTAAAAGATCCGACTTAGACTCCTAGGACTCTTAAGAATCCGACTCACTCCAAAACTTAAGACACTGCAACTCAGATTCTAATACAAATTTATACTAATGTTACAAATTATATAGAAATAGGAATTGCATACAAACTGACCTGAAATTAAAAAAAAAAAACCTTTAAAAAAGTTCAGAAAACAGAATTAATTATGTTGACTTTGAAATCTGTATTCTATCGATTGAATATGAAAACTATAAACAAAAGAGAAAAAACTTATCAGGAACACAATACAACATGAACCTTTATATAAAAAAACAATTAAATACGGTTTCTTTATGAATGAAAAGCAAATATGCATAAATTAAATGAATGTTGGATGCATTTTAATTTTTCAGCCTGACTGGAATTTTATACACAGATGAAGACTCCTCACGAATATCAGTGATATTTTGTATATCATCAAAACATGTTCTTGAAATAAGCAAAAACTATTGTCTGTAAATAAGGTGTTTTTGAATGAAATATTTCACTGAATAACTAAGGTTTACATGATGTTATACATATATATATATATATATATATATATATATATATATATATATACGCACACACTATATGGTTTGCTTCATGCTAAAGAATGTTATCACTGTCGACCAAGGGAAGTATCAGGCGTGTGTATGCAGTGTGATGATGTATGGAAGTGAAACCTGGCCAGCGAGGGTTGAGTACATGCATTGCATGGAGAGAAATGATATGAGAATGAAAGAATAGATGTGTAATGTGAGTATTAAAGACAGGCTCAATTATGATGACCTCAGAAGAAGATTAAATCTGAACAGTATGGAGAAATGTGTGCAGAACAGGAGACTTCAATGGTATGGTCACATTGAAAGAATAGATGAGAGTTCTTGGGTTAGTAAATGTAGATCAGCTGAGGTAGTAGGGTCAGTTGCAGGGGGGGGGCAGCCAAGGAAAACATGGGAAGAAGTGATAAGGATGTACTTAAGAGAAAACAAGATAAATAAAGACCTAGCCAGAGATAGGTTAGTTTGGCAGTCAATTTATACAACCCATCCAACACATGCGAGCATGTAAAATGAACTTGATGATGATGATGATTTTATTTAATGATGATATCTTTTCCAAATTTATAATTGCTTAACTGTACTCACTGTTTGCATTAAATTCGAAATCAGTTTGAAAATAGTAAAGATGAAGGAGCGGGGGGGGGAGAGAGGAGGAGAGAGAACGTGGAATTTTTAGAACTGTAAATTCCAGGTGACTCATGACAAAGTAAACAGGATTCAAGTAAGTAAAACTAAGCAGTAAATAACTGTTTAGATTAGCCAGAGTGATGCACTACAGCCATAAGTAAACGGCAAATCCTTTAGCAATCCGTCTGCAAAGGTAACTAAATCCTCTAGACACCGCAATCTACATGGATTAAACAAATACGTATTTATAAGTAATATAATGCCATGCTGAAATATTCTCTTGAGAAGGGTGGGGATGGAAAAAGAAGGAGGTGGAGGGGGTGGGTAGGAATCTCACCCACCCGACATACAATTCTATAAATGTCTTATAAATGCAGTTGGGACCGAGAGAAGAACTTTCTTCAATATTTACAAAAAGACTACTACTATTACTACTTAGCAATGTCTAAGAGGCTGTGTGAAGGAGTCTAAAAATGTGGTACCATGATGGAGAGGGAAGGCTGAAAGGGAGGGAGGGGGAAGAGATGCTACCATATATAATAACCTGGGTGCTTGCACCGAGCTTTAGGGGTCTGTTTCTTTGTTTTCAACAGAATTCTAACAATGTCTATCTTAGAGGGGGAGAGAAAAGGGAGGTTTACAAGAGGGAATTTATACCTACAAGGGGTAAAGTCATTAATTCTGATATAGTGTGGATATAGAACTATGTACTGATATCGTTATCATTGGGTAAACATACATGGGGGGGGGGAGGTTGAAAAGGAGAAATTAGATTTTTTTTAAAAGAAAATTCAGAAACCCCCCCCAAAACTGTTAGATTTAGTAAAATAATACCTATGCCGGTTCAGTTCAAAGTAGTTTTCAAAAGAAAAAACAAAACAAAAACTTTTATAGATATCAAACATATTTATCTTTATTTTAGTTTAAAATTTTTTTTTTTTAAATAATGAAAGATTTAGATTACTATATATTTGTGTTTCGGAATTTTTTTCAGATGAGAATTGATAATTTGTATTATTCAAACTACTATTCTCATTTATATCAGATTCTCACATTTCGGCTGATCTAACCTCTCACCTTCTTCAGGTACGTCTTGTCAAACTCTGGAATCTTTACAGTATTTTAAACTGAACCCTTTAATCCATGGAGGTAGATTGTTCTCATTCAGTCAGTCATGAGTATAAGAACAAAATAAAAATGACTCGAGAATTCTACTCGGTCATGGCTGACTGAACGAGAAAAATCTACCACCATAGATTAAATAAAGAATCAGTTTGAAATTCTGCATAGATTCTAGAGTTCGACAAGATGTACTTAAAGGTCGGAGGTTATATCAGCTAAAACGCGAGAATAACATCGAAAATGAGAACAGTAGTCGGAATAATCCAAATACATACTATCGATTTAGTCATCATACCTTTTCTTTTTTTTTTTTTTTTTTTTTAAATTAAAACAAAATAGCACTGTTACATTCAGCGTAAAAAATAAAATGGACACTTGTTTCTTTTTTAAGGGTATAACATTTTTAGACACCAATTAACGCAGAAGCCACTTTGTAAAATTAAAATGCATAATTTTAAAACATTTTATTTTGATAATTAATTGTGATTTATACCTTGTTAGCCTCCACCCCCCACCCCCACCCACACCTCCAAGACTGGATGTAACACAAGGTAGAGCTGGGCATGTAACTGGCCGGTAAAAATGGTTTCAATCTAGAAGAATTTCTCCTTTTAGTTAAGACAGAACAAATACTACACTCTACACCCAAAGCTGAATACAAATGTAATCTATACTTTATTTATACAAATCTCATGTCCGTTTTACATACTGGCATGTGTTGGACAAATTTTAGAAATTGACTTCCAAACTAACCTATCTCTGGCCAGGTCTTTATGTATCCCTTTTTATTTCAAGTTCATTCTTATCACTTTCTTTTATTTTGCCTTCCACCTGTGATCTGAATCCACTACCTCAACTGTTCTACATCTAACCCAAGAACTTTAATCTATCCTTTTTAAGTGTGGCCAGACTTATTCTGCACACATCTCCCTATAATGTCCAGATTTAATCTTCCTGAGGTCATCAGAACTAAGCCTGTCTTTACATTACACATTCATTGTATCATTCTCAGATCATTTCTCTCCATGCAACACATGTCCTCAACTCTCACTGGTCAGGTTTCACTTCTATACATCATTACACTGCGTACACATGTCTGATGGTCGACAGTGGTACCGCTCTGCTGGTTAGTAATGGTAGAAGGGGGTAGATTTTATTAAATATTCTTACATTAAAAAAATCCTAAACTGACACCGTAAACTTGCATGTCAGTGGTGCAGAGTTACTGCTGCATAATTCAGAAGGTACCACTCCAACGTTTTTGTTTTTTTTTTTCAAATCGTCTAGGCACAATTCAACCAGTGTTTTGTGCCAAAATTCATGTTTCTAGAATTTCCTATTTTTGTTGTCAGATTGAAAGATTCAAGACAGATCAGCAAAATATTTTGTGCAACTCGTTTTGAAAATCCATGCTGGATGATCAATCATTCTTTTCATGCACCCAAACCAAGAAAAAGCAACAATCTCATAATCAACAAACTCAATGACCAACTATACGTACAGATCAACATAACGTTTTATACAACTTGATAATACACACCGGATAATAAAGCATTTTCCTGCATGCCCAACCTGAGAACAAACAACAATCTCACGTTAAGAAAAACTAAACTTCCATTAACTTCAATACATGACTAAATGTGTAAAAAAAAATTTGAATTTCAATGATATACCTTGAAAGTGAACGAAACTCGCATACAACAATTGTCAGTGGCAGATCTCTGAATAACTGCTACTAACATTTACCCCTTCTCTAAAGGGAAAACAAAACCAAAAGGATATTTCTTATTTCATGAACTTGTATAAAGGAAAAGACTTTGACTAAAAACCTTCCATAACAAACACAAACTAACTGGGACAACATTGAACTCTCTACTTTTTCACTCAGTTAATTCTCATACCAGACTCTTACGAAAACTACACTCACTTGCATAAATAAATCTTGTTTGATGCAGCATTTATTTGCAAGATTTATCCATTAATTGTTTTCTCTTGAAATAGTCCTAAGTTAATAAAATTAAATTAAACAAAATAAAGTTGCGATTATTAGGATTATCATTTTGTGTGTGGAGTTCGTGAACCCACGTCCAATTAAGAAAAAACATTTTTACTATGAATACAGGTACCTCTGCGACAGAATAAAATAATTTTAACCCTCTCTTACTACTCATTAACAAAATAACATAGTTGAAGAGATAAACTTTCATTTTTCAATGCTTCAAAAATCTTTCAGGGAGGGGGGGGGGTAATCTGGTTCAATTTTATTATAAGGACCATTGGAATACCTTCCCTACTTTTATTATTTTTCACCCAAATTTTGGATAAATTAATTAGTCTTAATATTTCATGTTTTGAAATAAAATTATAATTTACATTGTAATATCTTGAAAATCTAACTTTAATTTAATGTTTTAGTCACTGGCAGTCATTTATTTTTGTATTTACAAAAATATTTTCACTTTTAAAAATATTACAGATAAAGAGAAAACTTTTTTACACAAAAATTAAACTTTCAACATTCTTTTTACACAAACAAGTTTTAATAAATTTTGACAAACTAAAAAAAATAAAAATTAAATAAAAAATTTTTTTTTAAATGGAAAAACTTAATTTGAAGAAACCCGTTAAGAATTTTTCGCTTCAAAACTGAAGCATGGGTATTTTAACCTAATTTGAAAGCTTGTTCATCATTAGTAAAAGGCCATAGACAATGATGGTCTTTATTTTGAATAATAGTTGTTGTTTTGGAATAAATTCTTGCATAATATTAATAAATTATTATTTTAACCTAGTAATATCTTCCCTTTTCTGGTTGACCAAGGGAGAACAAAAAAGAAAGTAAAATGTATAGCAAGATGAAAATATCATTGGTACATATTTCATACCCACATATTCCATCGGCCAAAGAAAGAATGAAATTAAAATTTTGAAGGAATACATGCTTAAAGGCAATCACTGAGCCATAATGATGTTTGAACTGTCAAATGAATGTGAAGAAACTGATTGGTTAACCCCCTACAAACACACACTCTTCATGAATCTGGACGAATTAGGGAAAAATGGCACAAAGTCAAAATTCCACAAATCTGTGGAAGATTCTCATACCTACATAGATCATAGCAAAGAATATTGAGAAAAGTATCATGCTTTCAAAATAATTTTTAAAAATAACTTAAGAAATCAAAGAAATCTTGTCTGATCAACTTTCAAAGATGGGAGAAGGGGCAAAATGGTGTTACAGAGAAGCAATTGTCCTATACATAAGAGTTGGGTATTTGAATTCTGATACTAAAAAACTAAAGCATCCATCAAACTCGATTCACAAACACCAGAACCACCTTTGTGCACCAATACACTGTTCATGGGTCAAAAACAAATAAACTTGCAGGCTATTGTGACATGCTTGCATCTCTGAGCATTACTTGTACTCAGATTCGCATACTGTGAACATTGTTTTTTGTTCGTAATATGGTGATAAACATAAGAATTATGTTTGTGCTACTGATCTCTCCAAGCAACATGATATGACTAAATTGATCTGTACTATCTTAAAGAACAAAGATGTGTTAAAGGCGGGGGCAGGTGTGGCGGGGTCTATGTTAACAAAGAAAAAGTAGAGCCATTAGTAATAGTATAGATTAATGAAAGTATGTTTCTGTAGAAAAGAACAGATTCATTTTAATGGAAACTTTTATTTGGGTTCACGACCAAAAGTATCATTAATATATTCAAAAGAAAACTTTTTTGTGATTTATACACAAAGAAAAAAATCAGTTTAAATCCTAGGGATACTAACAAATTCTGTATATTGCAGACTTAGAACTTGTATAAACCGACTTACCACTGGAAAATCCACATACAAAAGGGTGCTGAACTATATCTCTAGTGAAACATAAGCAGATGACCTGATCTTACATCGTGAAATAGAAAGGGGGATCATCAACTGTTTAACATGTAACCTTTTGGAGATTCAAAAACAGAACAATTATTAAATTCATGGTTCTCTCACAGTACTGATCAAAATACTACCTACCCATAACCAAATATTGACACAATTCAGTTATATAGTCAGTCATATATATGAAAAAAAAAATCTTGAAAATTGGAATGAAGTCAAATTGAGACAGCAGACTTTGCACACAAAAGGGCTCAATATACTTTCAGATAGAGCTTTATAACAATAATAAATGTGGCTTATCTTAACACTTCACTTCCAAAGTGCATTAATAAACTCCTGAACGTGTTTATACATTTGAACATAAATGTTTTAATTTACATTTAAATACGATCCGATGATCTATGAATCAGCAGTAAAATGTTAAGAGAAGCTACATACATTACTAGCTGTACTTATCCAGCATTATCTGAGAGTACAACAAAAAAATTCTTGTTCACTACGAAGAAATGGAAAGTAATTTTGGTGACTTGAATTTTGTCAACAAATTATTTTGTAAGACAAGAATTTTTTTTAAGTTTGCTTTAGTACTTGACAATAATTGATTAGTAAAAAAAGATAAATAAAATAATCTGTTCTTAGATATTTATTTTTGCAGAAGTCAAGGAAAATAACTCATAACATGGTTACTTCCCTTTAATGTATGAGAATGTTCAGTGAGTAAGAGAAAAGAGCTCTATGCAAAAGATTTTCTTTTTTGGAATAAGTATTTTAAGAAAGAAACTGGCACGAAATAAAATATATTTGTACCAATAACAGTGGAACGTAAAAACAAAAAAAAATAAGCTAGTTCACATCAATTATCAACATGTCAGACAAATTGCTATTTGGGTCTGACTATGAAAATCTGGCAGAAACTTTGTTAGATTTGTTACCTTTAAAAAGAAAGAAAATAAAACTTATTTGTCTTTAAAGTAAGGCTATACCTATAACAGGCCGAGAGATCTAACATTTGAGAGGCTCTACTAAAGACAAGATTTCCAATCAGTCAGCAGATATTCTTTCAGTTGCTAAAACTTCACTCTCATTGCCCAGAGAAAATTCTGAAAAGGACTTCTAACCCATCAAATTTATATCAGATGAAGCAATTTTCTTTCAAGAAATTATCAAGTTTTTTTTTTACAAAAACAGAAAAAAATGGTATTTCAATAAACAAGGCTGTCAATTTGAAAAGAAAACCTGAAAGATTATGACATGAAAAGTCTCAAAATATACAAAATTAATTAATATATATATAACATTAATTAGCAAATTTAACTAAAAAAAAAACAGTATGAACTGGGTTTTTTAAATTAATAATGGTGAATAAATAATTCTCCATAAAATTCCATTTTGACATTTTGCAGTATACTCACAAACTTATAATCCAAATGTAATTTATGATATAATACAGAACTTCAGCTGAAATAAATTTGATGGGTTAGAATTCCTTTGGAGCAATGAAAGTGAATTGTTAGCAGCTCAAAATATATCTACTGACTGACTGGAAATCTTGCCTCCAACAGAGCCTCCCAAATTTTAGATATCTTGGCCTGTTATAGGTATGGCCTTGCTTTAAAGTGAAACAAAGAAAAGATATCTCAAGATTATTTTAGCAAAAAGGGAGAAGACAGCAAACGCCTCAATACAATGGACTGAACTGAAATAGTCTATGGGAAAGAGAAGATTTATCTCAACATCTGAAGATTGACAATGAACAATACTTTATCACTTTCCATCAGGTGATCATTAAATGGCACTACAAGTGACCCATTGAAGACGATGAGGGAAGATGGAGGAGAGCCTAACGAGGACAAATACAAAATTGTTTGGGGATTGTCTGACAAGCTTGAAGTTTCTCAAACATTTAAACACTGTAAAGTCTTTGTTAACTGCCCTCATAAATAAAAAAGATAGTTAAACGAAAGTAATAAATTGTTTTACTTTTTCAATTTAGTAAAATATAATGTGTCCTATTTGCAGGGAAATGAACAAAAATAATGCATTATATAAAAAAAAATTATTTGTAGGATATCTTTTGCATTTTTCATATATTTACTTGAAATCAAAAGTTCTATATCTTCTAATATATAATATGTCTGCTGAATTTTCAATGTTAGACTCGTATAGCTATGCACCTGAAAAATTACTATTTGATTCTGACTAGCCACTTTTTTCGTTTTTATCCTTCCATCATGTTCCTTATTATACAAAACTTCTTTATGTATTTAGTTTCTTTCAAAAATTACTATATCTTACTAGGACTATTTCTCAGATGGATGCCCTATTTGTAATCAGCAAATTCAGTGACTAATAATGAACCTATAAACTAATACATTATTGAATTTTTTTACTATTAAATAGCATTTAAATATTACATTTTTTTCTATATGAAAAAAAAATGTAACAAATTTGAAAATATCCTTTTTTCCAATATTTTGATATGGTATTGAATGACAAAACTTGTGCTTTTATTTTAAAAAGAATTCTCACATATTTAAAGCATGCAGAGGATATAACTGTATATATGAACCTTACCAATTAAAAAAAAATAATCAGAATATTAAAATAATTAGCTTTGATAAGTAATGAATTCTTTTAAATTTATTAAAAATCTATGAAATAAATAGAATAGTTTCCTCAAAAACAGAATATGCTGCTATGATAGGAAAAACATTGCATCGCACCACCGCCAGTGAGACCCGCTACAAGAGTCACCCAGTTTTGCATGTCTCATTTTTTAACCTAGCAGCAATCCCAGGTCAATCTTTTAGAGGAATGCAATTGAACAACTTTAGATAAATCTGTCTGCAAAAGAATATTTATTTAATCTCTGCATCTCGAGCAACAGATGCCACTCTTTAAAATGAAAAATGATAATCCCATTCGATTGCGTCCCATCACCATGGCCCAGTTTGATATGGAAAGAGAACCACAGCTGTATCCAGACCTCTTCCGATGATATCGCTTTTTGATGCATATCTCAGTAATTGACTGGCACTCCGACAAGAAGAAAGTGGATGCAAACCATCATCACCATACTCAGTTTAATGTGCTAGCATACGTTGGCCGGCTTTTAGAAATTGACTTCCAAACTAACATATCTCTGTCAGGTCTTTATTTATCCCTCTTTCTCTCAAATCCATCCTTATTTTCTTCCATGTTTTCCTTGGTCTTCCCCTGACAATTAACCCTAACACTACCCAAACTCTTCTACATCTACTGACCCAAGCACTGATACATTCTTTCAATGTGACCAAACCAATGAACTCTCCTGTTCTGCACACATCTCCCTATATAGTCTAGATTTAATCTTCCTGAGGTCACCAGATCAAAGCCTGTCATTAATCTGATGACTCCAGAAGAACTTATCTCAGTTACATTGACCAAAGGTGGTATTTAAATGATTTCTAACTTCCTGTATCTTGGATGTACCTGTGCGAAAAGAATTATTGAAATAATTATTTTGAAGTTAAAGAATATATTTAATTTAATAAGCCCTTTTATAACTTTAAAATAGAATTGGATTAATATTCTTTTGATAAAACCGAAAATCCTTAAATTTAGATTTTTCTTGCTTGTTTGTGTGCACATTAAAACTTTGTATCAAGATTTGTTGTTTTTTTTAATTATCCTGGAGTCACATCAGACATCAATAAGCAGCAAAAACAATGTCTTACTTTATTTTAGAAATTTAAAAATGATACAAATAATAATTTGGGCTTCATACTGAGAGCATCAGTACACGGGGGGGGGGGGGGGTAGCTTGTTATAATTATATTTTGATATTTAATAAAATCCTAAAAACTCTGGTCATATTCACTTTTCAGAATAAGAAGTTCCAGCCAAATGTAGTGGTTCAAAAAAAGTCTCATTTTTTTGTTAGGCATTCAAAAAAAAAGATTGCTTTTCATCATATTGTGACAGTTGTGTCAACTGTCACAATATGATGAAAAACAGCCTGTAAATGATCAGCAACATTTATGGCAAATAATTTTTCACATTTCAGAATTCAAAAATGAAACTTAAATTGTAAGAAAAAAAAATTGCATAGTTTATAAAAGAAACGCATTAAAAGGGGTAAATTACGTTTGATATGTTTGCTCAAAGTTAGGTAGGCAAGATTGAAACCAAATCAACATACCTTATTTTTAAGTAATCTTATAGAAAAATAGCCAACATGCTAAATTAAAATGGAACAAAATGATAAATATCGCTATGTTCCAAAATGCATGATGATCGGTTAATTAGTTTATCAGTGAATCCTGTACATACGAATATATAAACATAAACACATACCTAACTTTATATAGATAGAGATACTTGAATTTTTACATGTAAAGATTGACCAAAGTTCTTCATAGGTTGATTCACAAATTTAGCCACTTATTCTAAGTACTAGTAGACAACCTCCGTCAAAAAATAAGGGGGGGGGGCTTCAATATTTGCATTAAAATTCATTAAAAAAATCATAGAATTACGTCAGTAATTTGATTTTTAACATAAATTATCATTTCTGATGACGTAAAGAAAAAGAACCCACCCACTGTTGATTTTTGATTTCGAGTGGAAAGTTTCTTAACAAATTTATTTCTAACGTGCTATTTGCTTTCTTGCACCACTTGAAATGGTTCGTCTGGGGGCTAGAAAAAGGCACGCTTTTTACTCAGTAACTTTTGTTCGACTTGACGGATTTATATTTATTTATATACACATTGGTCTTTATTATAGAAGATGAATATTATGATAAGGAAATTAAAGTTGTATGCTAATATTCTGATATATTTATCAACAATTAAATTAAAAATTCATATTACATAATAAATCCTCATTTAGCCAATTTAAGAGAGATGACTTTAATATTTATCATTTTTATGAGTTTGTTTCGGAGACATGTTTTGACGTTTTGGATGTGTAGAAATATTGGTATGATTATCATAATTATTCTTCTTCCTAAGTATTTATAGATCATTTGGGCTTTTGTTTATTCACCATCAATTTAATCATCCTATTTCCCTTAGTCAGGGGTCCGACGTTTTCCGGCAGCTGCAATCTGTTTTCAAATTTGGCGGTTTTGAAGATTGATTCCATTCAAATTGCATTGTCTAAGATCCTTGTTAATAGTTTGCATCCAAGTTTTCCTGGCTTGCCCAACTTTCATCCGGCTTTCCACCTCAAGGTCTCTGCATATTTTTTTTTCCAAGAATTGCTCTTCTCAATGGGGCTAAACCAACATAGCTGACAGATTGTCAGGAGCTCATCAAGTTTTGATATATTCAGCCTTGCCCACAAGGTATCAGAGCTGATATGCCGGGTCTGATTTGACCTGACAGTGCACCATCATTATGCTGAAGACAAGTGAGTGATGACTGAGTGGAGGCCCAGCACTCACCTCCATGCAGCATCATGCTCCTAACAACTGCTATATACCCTCCCCCATGGTAGAGAGAGCTTGCGATGTCAGGACTGGTAACAGTTCATGGAACTTACCTCATGCCGATTTTACTCTAACGGTAGAACTAAACACGCAACCACCTCCTCCAAAATAACAAAAGGAGTCCACCACTTATTAAAAAAGGGATTTTGTATTTTAGTGTACATTTCAACAGCCATGAAACTGTAGGATGCATGGAAGAGTCAAGTTCATAAATTTAACCCCAAACCATTATTATTTTTAAGAATAGCAGACATTACTGGTTGATTTCAATATAGTAGAAGAAAATGTTTGTAAAGAAAAAAGTGAAAAACAGAATAATCACATTTAAGCAAGATATTGATCTAGAAAGAAAATTTTAATTAAGATCAAGAGCTAATTCTAATCGTTTAATGGAAGATAGATTAAGACTGGGTGAATTCAGATTAGCAGTGATTAGTTTATAAAGCTGTGAAGAAACACGCACACATGAATAGAGAATTTGATGGGAGATGAGCTGGTTTATTATATTTTGTGTAACATTACGTAGACATGAAAGTGCAGTATCCCCACGTAACACATCATCATATTCGGTTTAACATCTATTTTATATGATGGCATGTGTTAGACAGCTTTTAGAAGTTGACTTCCAAACTAACCTATCTCTGGCCAGGTTTTTATTTATCCCTTAAACTCCATTCTTATCGCTTCCTTCTATGTTTTCCTTGGTCTTTCCCTGTTAACTAAACCTGCTACCTCAATTGTTCAACATCTACTAATTCAAGAACTCTCATTCATTCTTTCAACGTGACCAAACCTACAAAGTCTCATGTTCTGCACACATCTTCCTATACTGTTCAGATTTAATCTTCCTCTGAGGTCATCAGATCTAAGTGTCTTTCAGACACACATTTCACACCCATCGTATCATTCTCATATCATTTCTCTCCATGCAGTGCATGTCCTCAACCCTCACTGGCCAGGTTTCATATCATGCCTGATAGACTCTCCCCTTAGTTGACAGTGGTAACACCTTCATTTAGTTTAGCTACGCAATGAGAAAATAAGCTCAACTTGTATCTATCAGAAAGAAAATGTTTCATAAGTAGGTTTATTTAGTTGGGGTTTTTTATAACATTTTCTAAATTGACATGATTTTATTTTCAGATATGATCTATTTGCATTATTCCTAAGTATGTATAATTTGAATTATTCGGATAGCGGGGAAATTGTTGATTGCCCATTGTTCACCACACTATTGAAGATTTTCCAGAAATCGCGAGTACTTAGTTTCTGCGACTGAATGCGTTTTCTGGTCATCTCTGTATACCTTCTCTTTGCTTCAGCTATCACAGTCTTACAATTTTTTCTTGACGCTATAAGTTTCTGTCTATTTGTAGTTGACTTATGGCGGTTGAATTGTCTGAGTTCTTTCTGCTTCCGAGCAATAGCAGCTGCACAGTTTGAGGTGAACCATTGTGGAGAGTGGGGCTTCTAACATTTTTGCATGGAGACATGTGCTTCAATGCCTGCTTTGACTCATTCAGTTAACTCATTTGCACACTGATCAGCAGAGAGAGAAAAAGATGCACTCCATGGGGCGTCTCTGATGGATTTATAGTATCTCATAGTTTTGAGCAACGGCTCATCAGCTTTGGGACAAGACTTTTGGGTTATAACAATCATTACAAGGTGATCTTCTTCGCACAAGCCTTGGGCAGTGAGGTAAAGAACAGGTCGAGAAGTGAGGCTTGTTAGTCCACATGATCAAGGAGGCGGGTCGAGGAAAGTGACAGTCTGTGAAAGGAAGTGTGCTATGGAAAAACTATACGTGGAGTTACCAGCTGCATTTGTATAGCTTGAGAATCCAAGCCAGTCACGGTGATGTACATTTGAAATCCCCAAATACATGTATTTGGGCACTCGAGTCAAGTGAGAGTACTGTATCTATGCTTGTATTTTGGCCTTCGGGCTAGGATCAAAATGTAATATTTGTTCTGTTCTCAAAGGAGGGGAAATCCTTCTTGACTGGGGAGGTTGAGAGAGAGAGAAGTTTATTGGGTTGGTCAGGGGGTAGTTATGTTGAGGGGGCACAAGTGCAACAAGTTCGTCAACACATTCAGTTGAAGTACTTGTAAAACAAGTACATGGATGCAACATTGCAGCGATGGGACAGGGGCTGGAGATTGGTAGACAGTGTGGGACCCATTAGGTTAGAGATTCTTTTTTTCGACTGTCTAAGAGGGAGAGACTGGTGTTTGGTGCACAAGTCCAGATGTGGTTATAATAATCCATGCATAGGCAAATGGTGGCTTTGTATAGATATAGGATACTGGCAAGTGTGAGAAGTTTTCTAGCCCAATAGAGGGAGCCCAACTTTTTTACAGCAGCTTTGACAATGGTCCTCTATGTATTTATTCTAATTCATGTTACCTGTGAATATTAGGCCGAGGAATTTGAATGTTAAACTCCCGGGAAGGGTGCTATTATTAACCATGGCAATCAGTAGTTGGTAAGGTTTCTTATAATTGTTAAAGGAAAGATAGTATTACATTTCACCATCCATTTTTCACCCAATTTCACTACAGACTAGGATCATTTTCTAAGGATTCAGACATTACCTTGGATATGTGTGTTTGATCTGCTCACATGTCGAGAATAGAGTGTGATGTCATCAGCAAATGTACCCATCTTAGATTGCATCAGGGAGGTCGTTTCTAAATTCAGGAATAATAAAAGTCTATAGATTGACCCTTGGAGCACACTCGCATTAATGTGATGTTGTTTAGATATCCGGACATCTAGGACGACATGAATCTTTCTTTTAGCTAAGAAGGGTTTGATTATATTAAATCTTCCATCTTGAGGATTTGCTATGAATGTGACTATTGTTTTTTTTTAGAAGCTGTCTAATGCTATAATTTTAGTGTACATAACCAATGTGCTGGCTTATAGCACTTTGATCTGATAAATGATAAGTTTAGAGGATAGGGGTGGTTATATTGTGATATTGGACTGGGTGTAGAAAAATAGTATTAAGAATATAAAATAAAAAGAATTTTTAACATAAGGTTAAATTAAGCAGAGGAACGGAAAATTTCATTAGAAATTAAAAATTAGAGTTAAAGTTAAGTGTCAGGATATGATGTCACGAACAGGAACTCAGAAATGAGACGTGGCGAAGAAGAGGGGAAGATCTTTCGGAGCAAGAGTACAATAAGGACCCCAGTTCATTAACACAACACGCGGAACATGTTCCGGAAGTCACCAGCGTCTTCCGGTTCGTCTTCCGGTTGACCTCGCAATACACTTTTTCTTAAAATACACAACACGAAATATAGAATGTTCTGCGTTTAAAATTTGTTTTGTTTTTTAGTAAATAAAAGTAAAACAAAAAAATATGGTTTGATCTCGTTAAAGAACTGTATTTTCAATTACACTGATAGACAGAGACAAAATAAAAGATTATTCCTTTAGTCTTAACATACAAACACGCCATTATTCTTACAGATGTTATTGCAAATTCTTGAAAATTAAGCGCTCCAATTGAATAATAGAAACCATTTGCAAACTATTACCCTAGAAAAGTTGTCTTTATTTTTTTTATAAATAAAATAAAACGCTGTCTTTGCTGTTTATGGATGTTCGGTGCAAATGCAGACCACACGCTATCACTGTAATACCATCATAATACAAAAATATGACCATTGAATTCCTCATAAAATTTTAGTTGAGAAAAAATGGGTTGATCTAGTTATAGGGCTTCGTTTTCAATTGCATCCTCGGACAGACAGAGATAAACACCATTTATATTTCAGAATTTTTGAGGTGAGGATTAATAATTTGAACTACTATTCTCATTTTAGTTGTTATTTTCACATTTCAACTGATGCAGCTTTTCGAACTCTGGAATCTATACGGAATTTCCAACAATCCTTTTTTGGGATCCAGAGAGTATATTGTTCTTGTTTCGTCAGCCATGACTGGAAGTGTTAATTAATTATGTTATTCTTAGTTATTATCACCCGTGGTAAGGATTGAACCTTTAACTTTTAGAAGACTGTCACTTAGAATTGATTGTTAATCAAACCATTATGTGTTGTGCCACAGGTTCAGTTCGAAATTCTGTATAGGTTCCCGAGTTCAAAGATTTCCAAGTTCAAAAAGATGCACCTGAAGCAGATCGAAGGTTAAATCGGTCGAAACGAAACGTTGTGAAAATAACTACCAAGATGAGAATAGTAGTCCAAATATTTTACCCATAGCTGGAGAGTGTTCATACCTTTGAACTCTGCTTAGCTGATTACATAGTCCATGTCAGTATTCATTCCATCACTCATGTACTCCAAGTTCTGAATGAAGCACAGCAGCTATACAAGGCATGAAAATAGAACTGGGAGTTAGGGTTAGGTGTGCGATTGCACAGACTGGAAGTATGCACTGTGAACTACTCAGCAGAGAGAAAACAGAAGATCAGACAGTAGCATATAATTTGCATAATTCGAAGCACATACAACCAGAAATAAAAACACTTATGCATATAGTTATGGCAACAATGTCATCGCTAATAATTATCATCTGATTAAAGCGATTAAGATAACACTACCTGCCCTTACTTTCTTTGAGTGAAAATATTTTGTAAGTACATAATCATTGGCACAGGGAAGGGTGGGGGGTGTGGTGAACTGGATCACAACTCACTAACGACCTGGGTGTGTCAAGTTCGAATCCAGTCGGTTCCATAGAACCACTTTCATTTACGCATGTTAGCAATCGTCACATGGTGCCTCCCCTAAGTACCTAAAAAACAAAATCAGAATATCAATGCCAACAGAATCAAGCCGATCAAAAAAATGTCTTACCATTCATACAAATTTCTTTCTATTAGCATAGGTAGTTGCGATAGAATCCCAATTCAATTGCCTCCCCACAAGGATAAAGTTAGACACAAGGTGAGGTTTTAATGTGGAGAAAATCCATCTCCCTAAAAAGGGGAATTCTGGATTAGGACAAAAAATAAAAATTAATTCAGTCTAGAATGATCTTTCCTCCTCGACAAAGGACAGAATAGATACTACAAGTTGATTCTAGCCCAAAGGCCGGTAGTCTAATAAACTTACTATACCATAGTGCCTACGGCAAGTAACAGGGGCGTTTATTAGGCTAGTCTCACAAACTGAATTCAATGTTCTATGTGAATTAACTTCAATCACATGTATATGGACAGCATGAGACAAGTCTTGTGAGTTTCTTCCCATCTTAACCTGTCATTCACTTTCACTTGTTACTCAGAGTCGAGTTTTATGTCTGTGGTGCCATGTCACATGCAAGTGAATGTTAACTCGATCTTTGAGGATACAGAGGAATGACAGGGTTATGGTTCGCTGGATTTGTGGTGCCCCGCCTTGACGACAAAGTTAGTTCAGACTACCTGCTATTGAGGCTGAACGTTCCCAGACTGGAGTCAGCTCTGCATTGCAACCGTCTACAGTGGTATGGACATATTGAACGAAGCTCTGGTTGGATAAACAAATGTACACACATCTCGATTGAGGGTAAGCGAGGAAAAGGCAGGCTGAGAAAGACTTGGAATGACTCAGTCAAAGATGGCCTCAAGCAATACCACATTGAAATCAATTTAAATAATAGAGAAAATCTGCTGCCATGGTTAACATACAATCCACATTTGATGTGAAAGAGACATGTTAAATGAAGAATTGTGGATTTTGCTAGGTTCAACTTTGTGTAGTATGGCTGCAGTATACTTGAGATTGTATGTAGTAAATTAAATGAGACAGAGATAAAGCACACCTGGTAAGTGACATTTTGTCCATCTTTATGACACTGAATTAGACTTTAAAAATCAAATAATGCTGAAATAAATTTATTAAAAATAAACTTACTTTTCACAGAGATTCAACACTTTATTGGAATATCTAAATAATATTTAACTCATTAAAAACGGAAAAATAAACATGACCATCAATAGGTCATCCAGTTAGAGGGGAAAAAAGTTAAACTAGTAAAGACAGTTGAGATTTCAGTCAAAAATTTATGTCCATTTTATATCAATCTCTGAAAAAAGGCATGAATCCACCAAAGACCAGTGCAATATAACCCCTCCCTCATGGAGGCAAGCAGATTAAGCCTTATTAGAGCCCTAGAGGGGCACTCTGCCATTATGTAAAAAATATACTTGATTTCTATCTACAATACATTGTTAACCATCAACTATAATATACCACATTTATCTGCAGGGATGCTATGCACTACTCCCAACTAAATAGCAGCCATCAATATTTAAAAAAGAAATGGTTTCCCCTGTTATTTAAGGCCAGTTTTTGTTTTAAGGTTTTTTTTTTTTTGGGCTGGGGTCTATTTTTTTTTTAATTGTAATAAAATTTACTATTAATTCAAATCCATTTCAAAGACAAAAACATCATCAACATTAGAAATAGAATAAGTAAATAATCATAAAAATCATCTTGTACAGAAGTGACAGAAAAATTTGCTTAATAAAATAATCTAACGCAATATGATTCAGGATGCATTCCTCACAAGAAAATTATTCTTACGACTACCCAATACTACTAATTACGAAATACCTTTAAGTAAGACAGTTCCCCTATCGTTAGCATGCAAAGTACTTCATTTTTTGTCTTTTTTTTTTGTTGTTTTTTTTCTATCAGAACATATTTTACAAAAATAACTTGCTGTTTCTCAAGAATAAACCCCCTACCATGATAATTGGTTTGCATGGCTGTATGAACCTTTGCAAAAGTGTATTTTCTTTCTATTTTAAGTGTTTTTCGTGAGAAATGTGTTAACTAATCCTTAAATAAATAAATAAATAAATTTTCTTTGAATAAAATGTCTATGTTGGATAATTTAGTAAAGATACCATTAAATGTGCCTATTGCTCTGAAACCACAGTGTGTCAAGATGGAAATCATTCGATTCTGTTAAACCATTGCGTGTTCAGCTTAATATTAGAAATAATCAAAAAAAAAAAAAAAATTACCTGTCATCTCATGGCTATTAATCTAGCTTTAGTACTCTTTTTAAATCTAGAACTTATATTATATATTTTTAATATAAATCTATTGTAATTTTTAAAAATAGTTTTCATTTAAATTACCTACTTTGAAAATTAATGAACATACTATTTTAAGAACTTTTTATTAAATCACTTTAATTACTGTTAATATCGACAAAACTATTACATACATATATATAAGAGAGAGAGAGAGAGAGGGGGGGGGATAATATAATTACAAATGAATAACATCAAACATTAATTCATAATAAACTGTTTAAAATATTTATGCAAATTAGGCATACAAATAACTGCGTTTGTGTCTTTACTCTCTACTATATATACAGTATTTCAAAAGACTGTTGTATTATTGATTTAAATAGCTGTGAGCCATTTCGATGGTAATTTAGGTGTGATAAATGAAAAATATTTGGCATTTTTTTATGGAAATCACTCCAGACAAAGCTTGAAGCCACTTGATTTAAAGAGCTAAAAAAATAAAAAATAAAATAATTACCACTTCAAGGTAAAAAAAAACTAGCCAATGATAAGTGTTAAGTGGATAGATTCCTATCCAGAAAACAGCAATTCTTTCCCCCTTTGTCAAAAACATCGCTCATTGAATGTGAATACTAAAGGACAAAATAAGGGAAGTGAGAGTTACGAGGCTGTTAAAGTAAACCCAAGTTCCACTTTCTATTCTCTGCAAGTCTTTGGAAAAGAGAGATGGTGCACCAGCAATTAAAGCAACATCACCATGCGATGATGATGAGTCTCTGTTTTTTTAATGCAATAAAACTATCAATTACAAAGTTTTGTTTATTTTTAATACAAATGTGAAATAGAAGATTGACATTAATTCCATCCTTGATCCCTTTTTCTTGTTATGCCTCTTTATGCATCTTCCCTTTTAAGCATACTCTAAACTCAACACGTGAAAAAGAAAACAAAACATTGAAAGAATTGATGAGAGTTCTTTGGTTAGTAGATGTAGAACAGTTCAGGTAGTCGATTCAGTTCACGGGGGGGGGGGGGGGGTTAGATCAAAGAAAACATTGGAGGAAGTGATAAGAATGGACATAAGGGATAAATAAAGACCTAGTCAGAGATAGGTTAGCTTAGAAGTCAATTCCTTAAAGCCGTCCATCACATGCCAGTATGTAAACCGGATGTTAAACCAAATACGATGATCATGATAAATTTCCAGATTGAGGAGAAATATCATGTCTGAGCTTAAACTTTTGCCTCAAAAGAAAATTTAAAGAGTTCCAGTGAAGCAACTATTGAAACACCGAATGTCTGTCTGAAATTAACGCAGACAAAAAATCAATTGAGAAATAAGCAATGAATGGAGAGTTACCAATTTATTGAGCAATGAGTCATTGCCAAATAAAGATTACAAGGCTGATGCTTCCAGACAATACTTTCAGCTCTATCAATGGAATGGAGGTACACATCAAACTATCAATCGGATAACAGAAGTGTGGATGCCTGCTTCTGTGTGCCTTGGCTTATCAGCGGTTAAAACACATCTCCAGCTTTACTATTAGGTTGGTGCAAAAACAATGGCGTTTTCTCACATGTTATATTTATATATGTTTTCTGAATTAATTTATTGATAAATATAGCGTTGTTATAGGTAATTTTAAAGCGTGTTTTTCGCTCTATCGAATCGTGTTATACGTTTCCATTTTTAATCTCTTCATTTATTGTTTTTGCAGGCTTTTCGACAGCATGGGCAAAATTGAAATCCGCACGATATTCTTGTTCCAGTTCAAACTAGGCCGAAAAGCTGCCGAGACAGCTCGTGACATCAATGATGTATTTGGCCCAGGAACCACTAACGAACGTACGGTACAAAGGTGGTTCAAGAAATTTTGCAATGGTGACGAGAGCCTCGAAGATGAAGACGGTCAAGGCCGGCCGACTGCGGTTGATAACGAAGATCTGAAAGCCTTAATTGAAGCCAATCCTCACAAAACCACACGAGAAGTTGCTGATGAACTCGATGTCGACCACTCAACAGTCGTTCACCATTTGAAGCAAATAGGGAAGTCAAAAACGCTGTATAAATGGATGCCGCACGAATTGAACGATAATCCAAAAAAATTTAGGTGTCTTCTACGCTCTTGCTGCGCAACAGAAACTGCCCATTTCTCAAGCGAATTGTGATGTGTGATGAGAAGTGGATCCTCTATGACAATCGGTGACGTTTGGCACAGTGGTTGGATGCCGGCGAAGCTCCAAAACACTTCCCGAAGCCGAAATTGCACCAAAAAAGGATTATGGTGACTGTTTGGTGATCTGCGACCGGTCTCATCCATCACAGCTTCTTGAATCTGGGCGAAACGATTACGGCGGAGAAGTACTGCCAACAAATTGACGAAATGCACCAGAAGCTCCAACATATGCGCCTGAGATTGGTCAATATGCAGGAACTAATTCTCCTCCATGACAACGCTCGCCCGCATGTTGCACAACTGACCCTGCAGAAGCTGAACGAATTGGGCTACGAAACTCTGCCTCATCCACCGATTATCACTTTTTCAAGCATCTCGACAGCTTTCTGCGCGAGAAATGCTTCAAAAGCTGAGATGATACCAAATCGGCGTTCAATGACTTCATCACTTCCAGAACTTCGGATTTTTATGATAATGGAATAAGTAAACTTGTTTCCCGTTGGCAAAAATGGATCCCACCATCTGGTATAAACTTTTGCAGTCAGTTTTTGTGTCCATAGATTAGCAGCTGATAAATCTTGAGTTGTCTTGTGGTGTGGTCCAAGTGATATTTATATATATATATATTCCAACAGGACGGGCAAGATGTGTTAGTTGGTTTCTGTGGCCTTAAGCTGATGGACAGTTGGAAGATATGCTTGTCCCATTTTGCAAGTCTGTCGTTCAGTGAAGAAATCAGGTATCATTGTAACTTCAAAATAAAACATTATTGCTTGTTTAGAGCTTGAGTTGCAATCTTATTTGGAAGAGAAACCCCTTTGTTACAGCACTGACTGAGACGACATGAATGATATTAAGGCCAGTGTTAAAATAAAGCATGGAATTTGGATGAAGACAACAAGTGGACGATCCCAGCCTGTACAGTGAATGCACACAAACATAGGTTCACAGAACTTTTGTAATTTAAAGGTAAATTGGTATGAGGTATAGTTAGTAGAATGATGACTATTTCACCCACTTTCTAATATGGAGCGACCGTTCTCTGCTCTGAAAGTAATCAAATCTCAGGGTTTCTATTAACAAAAAATATTGCCCATGTCATTATAATTCCTAAGAATTTAGAATACATTTTCTTTTTATGTCTATGCTATTTTTTTTTTTTAATTTGAGCAACTAATATTTTGGCTTTAATAACATTTACTATGTATGCATGAAATCCTGCCAGTCAGCACGAATGCTGCTGCTGATGATTTTTACAAGCAATTTTTATGCCCATCATTTGTAAACACACATTTTTGACTGACTGATTGCTTCTTTCAACAATTATACAACATTGTATATTTTTTCAGCACTAATTACATATTTTTCAGTCAAATTAACTTTTCTTTTTAAGACTTTCACACTTAAGAGAAATTGAATAAAATATTAGTCAGAAAGGCGTTTTTTCTCTTGCTAATAATACTTCAAAAAAAATAAATAAATAAATGAATAAAAAATAAAATGAACAATTTCTAATTTTAGCATTTGATCGAAGCTGATAGATTTTGTCATACAACAATTTTCCTATTCCCTAGTGTCTCACAATTATTAATTATAAATTCTGACCTCTTTTCTTATTTTTTGGTACTTCTCCAGAATAGGACCCAAGCTACTCCTGACCCTAACCCTGTAGAGTCGATTTTAGCTCGGGTCCTAATTTGGAGAAGCACCATTTTTTTTTAATAGTCTGAAAAATGTGTTTTCTTTGTGTTTTTGTTATTAAAGCCGAAATTTTAAAAAATTTTAGTGCTACATAATGAGATATATTAATATATATTTATATAATAAAATGAAGTCTATTTCTCCTCTAAATCAAAGTTAGCCCGGTTTATTTCTGAAAGTTTGTCATTGATAGCCTTGAATCTGAGAAAGCGATATTTGATACTGCCTAGCCAATCTTCTTTAAAATAAAATAAAATTTCGATTCAGTTTCCTAAAAAAAAAAAAAATTATTCTGGCTAGAAAAGTTGTTAAATTAGACATTTTTCAATTATGTCTAAAACAGCAGACATTAATAAAAAAAAAAATTTTTTAAAACATTTTGAGATGGCTCTACCTATTTCAACTATCAGACAGACAATCATGTGTTTACAATAAATATTAAACTATTTATTTCTTAAAACTTGTATATCATAATAGTAGGTAAAATTATTCTCTTTTAAATGTCTACTTATAATTTGATATTCATAAGCAGCCAAAACATCATTTTACTTTATTTTTTTTTATAACTTAAAAAAGTGATACTTACTGAAATTAGAAAAGAAAAATAGTAATATTTTGGCTTGGAGGAAGAGTTTCTTAGGTATGTCACTTCTTACCGCTAGTGTGTATATGTATATGCATATACATACAGGACATGAAAAGATAAAGGGAGAGATAGAGATAGTAAGGAAATGAACAAAATTACAGAAGAAAAAAGATAAAAAAAGAAACCTATACTTTGTCATATTTTTAGCCACAGTATTTATGAAGAGAGTTTAAATAAAATCTGTTTATTGGGGTTTTCTTTTTTCATTGAAAATAGTACAAATACCTATCCCAAACATCTACCTAATTTTTGACAGATTTATAAGTTCCATGTTGAAGTAATCCTTTTGTTGTTTAAGTTTTATTATGGGAGATATTTTGTGCAATCGAATTAAATGATTAAACTAAATAGAGTTGTAAAAATATCAGATTTCAATTTAAATCGTGAAAGTTTATTTTTCTTTAAATACAAAAATTGTACCCCATCTAAATCTTCCTGCTTGCGATAATAAAGTTATCAAAACAATTTCAATATATACATATATACTCATAGTATATAAAATATAGTTATCCACAGGCACATGTTTGGTCGTCCCTACAACTCCAGTGTGACTAAAACTAGAGAGATTTAAAACCGGGACCCTAATGACTGACGTCCGGAGCAGAGATTGTATTGCATTATAGATGATGCCATTTATTTATTTATATTTACGAAACTGAGTACTGAAAGTATTCAATTGGGATACTGCTAGTACCCTGACTCCCACAAACGGAACCTACAGAAAGCCAAAGGTTGAGCAGCCTTGATCCGACTTAAACTTCAACAAACGAACAGACCTAGGGTTACAAGTCTTCATTGAACATTAAGCAAGCTTACCAGAGAGACTGACTAGAACTTAGTTTGGCAATTAGTTTGCCGCTAACTGAATAGGCGAAATACGCCTGATCATATAGAGGTTAAAATGTCATTGATCGGTCATCAAAAGAAATTTATTTGCATAACTCGGCTCATTCCGTTGTCCCAGATGTTTGTTTACAACTGCAGAGGTTGCATATTCTTGCTAATATATCACTACCCCTCCCCTCCAAAACAAAGGGGATGGTAATTCCTGGGAGGATTGTATCATGACCACAGAATAGACACTACACTACCCCCTCCCCACCCCCAAAAAAGAGGTAATACCTGGGAGGATCGAATAACAGAAGATACCACACCAACCCCCTCTGAATTGACCATTAAAAGATAATACATAGTACAATTAATAAAATTGTACAGTTTTGGCTTCAGACAGACCGATACCAAATCTCCATTAGCAATAAATATGAGAACTGGGATTACTATCAATTATGCATCAAATTTTCAGATAATAAATATTTACGACCATTTTCATTTTGTGCTTTCTAAAATATAAGGAGTCTGGTTTTATTTATTTATTTTTTGTGAAAAGGCTAAGGTTAATAATTACCTTCCTCCTTCCACCTACAAACCACGAGATGAAAATGGCCAAAGGGAGTTCTATTTACGATAACATTAGAAAAAAATTATACGTTTCTAAAATTAGATCAAATTTAGAGCTAGATTGAAAGACGCACAAGGCGAGTTTATTTTGGGTAATTTTATAGAATCATTACCATCTCAAATCAGGTGTTTTTCAAACGGGTTTTTAAAGTACCCAGAGAACGATGTGGGTACTGAAAACTACCAGAAGTAGTTTGTTACAATTATATGACTCAGAGGAAAAACCTAACTTTAAAACGTAGGAAAAAACGGGAGTGATTCTATAAAAATTACGTATTTTTTGGCTTATATTTAATAAATGCAGAAAACAAATCCTATAACATTATAGCTTATCAAAATCTATATACGTTCTTTGTAATGCACAATTTACAAGGGTATTTATTTTAGAATGGCTTCCCATTACCAATGCTCGAGATTCCTCCAGGCTATGATGTATTTTTAGTGTCTTACTAATAATAAACTAACAGGTACACCGTGTTTTGGCTGGTTCAGTAAAACTTTTAACTGCAGTATGGAGGGATACACGGTTCAAAATCAACGTTGCAGGACTGAAATGGCTTACTGCCACTGGTGTCTTCAGTAATCCATAGATAAATGATCAACTCAAATCCAAGATCTACTAGACTGTAGTGTGATCTGTTGCTTTGTATGGCTAAGAGTACTGACTGTGGAAGGAAGCAGAAAGACTGTCCGTAAAAACGCTATCTGGTCCGGAAGAGTGACTGATAATTACTGTAGCCCGGAAGTAGGTGATCATTTTATGTTAAATTTAGATGCAAAAGTCTAAAATGCTTTGTTTTATTAATTTATTTTTACCACCTACATATTCAAGCTGTTTACAAGTCATCACCTAAAAAAGTAGAATCTCTTATTTTTAAGAGAATCAGCACAGGATGCAGGGCTCCAATAATACCTAAAATGCGATTAAAGTATGCTGTAACTGCACGTGAGCAACAGAAACATTGTTCATAAAAGTTAAACTTTAGCCAGAAACAAATCATGATTGAGGTTATACCTAAATCATGCAGAACTTGTGAATGGATTTTATCACCTTGTGGTGGTAGTAGTACCTGCTTGTAATTGTGTTGGTTATCACCCAAGAACGGTTAAGCCAGCCCCTTTTTTTTGATTTGGAGGGCATCTTCAATGAGTGGCATACGGTTTTATATGTCTGACTGAGTAATCCCCAGTCACTCATAATTCTACCGTCGAATACAGCAGATCCAAAGATGATTCCCTTTCCTTCTTGTGCTTTTGTAGCAAAATAAAAGGCTGATATCCCATAACATCAAAAGGACGTCGTTGGGAAGTCTGGCAGATATTTATCTGTCATAACTTTTGTGGGCATGATAGAACGTGGTGGAGCCCATGTCCTCTCCAGGCCACATACAGCACCTGGTATTCCCAAATGGTCACCCATTTTAGTATTAGCCAGGCTCAACGTTGCTTAACTTCGGTGATCTAACAGGAACCGGTGTCACCGTGATTATGCCATATATATATATATATATATATATATATAAATAAGAGCCGAGTGTGTAAAAAATAATATTAGGTAAATTTCCACGTAAGGTTAAAAATTAGATAGAGTGGAATTTTTCAATAGACTTCAATGAAGGCTATGTGACATGGTATGCAAATGTGTCAAATTGGTAAAGAATCGTTCTGTTCAGTAATTTTTCAGATGAGGATTGATAATTTGGATTACTGTTCTCATCCTAAGTATTCTTGGTTATTCATAAAAAGGGGAGAGGAGGTGAGTCGTTTTGTGTGTGTACATGCATACTCTAAAGAACGAATAACACCACATAGAAATTTTTAAAGCCCAAATGCATTTGTCAACGTTTCTTTTGTGTTTTTATAATGTTTGCGAAAGCCGATTCTGTGGACGAACTGTGGGGATCCAAGAACACCCCATTAGGTTATACTTTCGTCAGTGTTCAGGTGGATCTAGAACTCAGCAGTATAATGTAAAACATTGCCAACACAAATATCTGGATAACAGATTGCTACCAATTTTACTTTGAGGTATCGAGCGCATACAGTAGCATTGAAGAAGAGATGGAAGCAGAATATTCAAGAAGCAACAAAGAGAGTAATAGTTGAATACTTTTAGTCATTGCAATTCTTCAACTTGAGCCAGAAACTCTTGGGTCTCAGACAGCAGCACTGTTTGGACCAGAACTTGGTATATTCAACACTTGGTTGACAGCTTGATTACGGAGCCAATGTTGCAATCAATAGAAAACGGAACTGGTAGAGTCGACATGCATTGCAATTGTCTTTGCCTTGACCTGTAGCAGTAAATCAGGCCTCAAAACATTTCAAGGTTTCTCTATCTAGATAGATTTATGTTCATTTAGATCAGGATTCCCAACCATATTTTGCTTGTACACCTCTTTGAGGGCTATTTTATTATCCATGGACCCCATATATGCATTATTTAGTTATTTTAATCAAATATTTGTTTCAAGGTTAGTAAAAACTAACAATGAATGAATTTCATTATATTCATAACATAAAATACAAATCTTAAATATTTCAATACACACACATACATCTCTTCATAAACAATAAAATAAATAGAAACTAGATAAAAACAAATTTTTTCCCCCCCCCTCACCTTGTGAACCCCCACCCCGGTTATGAATTCCTGATTTAGATAAAAGCAGATTAGCTATCAATATCTTAGTCTTTGGTATGTTTATTTTCATGCCACTCTCACTAATGGCTGCAATATCGTCAGTATAGTCATGGTCAGTCAGCGAAAAGGATCTGCTGACGGTCTTGTTTGAAAAAACCTGTAATTGTCTCCCTTCTTGTAGAATAGGAGTAGGCTAGCATCCTGCCAGTCTTGTACTTTCCCATACTCCATATGTGGTCAACTATTCAATGCATCCAATGAGAGTAGACAGTTATACCAAATAGCCATAAATCAATGAAAAAATGCTACGACAATAACAACTTCTAAGGAAACTTTTGTAACATATGGAATACCTGACATTGATACAATGACACTCAATTTATGCCCGAATACAGCTTATTAATATGACCTAACCTATCATGTTACAGTCTAAATTTTAACAGGTTTATTGTTTTATAATCAATTTGTTCTGCTTTTTCTCTTATAAAAAGATGTTAAAAACCGTCCAATAATGCATAAAGATTTTTGTTTCGTTTTTCATGAGATTTATTGGGAAAAGTAATTGTAAGAAAATATGAAAAAACGAATTTATCGTTTTTTTAATTTTGTCAACAAGAAATGACAGCCATTGGTAGGAATATTTGTAATAAACCATTGTGACACTTTCTCTTGAAAAATATTTTTCTCATGGTTAACCTTGATACTAAACAAATTATAAATACAAGTCATTTACAAATTATGGAACAATACAAGAGAGAGCCATTAAAAAAAACAACTAAATTATTAACATTTTCTATATAGAAAAATCTTGAAAAGTAAATAAAATATTTTTCAAGATTCTTCTATATAGAAAATGTTAATTTACGTTTTTTGTTGTTTTTTTAATTTGCAGTATTTAGAATCTCATCCAATCATTTGTTGAAAATATTTTACTCTTTGATTTTTCTTGAAAACGTTACAGTATATTTTCGAACTTCATCCAATATAAAATCTTGTTTGTTTACAGGGTTGCTGAGTTTTGGAACGCATCGAAATCAGATTTGTAAGAATGCTAGGAGTCGAAGTCAGGTTTTTTAATCCCTGAAAAATCAACAGAATCTGAATATTGGAAGACTTTGAAATAAGGAGGCAAAGATTTTTGAATTCTAGGAGTTGAAGTCAGACCTGATACCTTCCAACTCTGCAACCCTGATGTGTTGTAAAATATGTTAACAATTTTTCCTGCAAATTTATAACTATTTTCTGTGGTTTTAGGAAAACCATATTTTGGAGAATAAATTTCACAATTGTGGTAGACTCATCATATTTTACAATAAATTTAACTGTATAGTTCAGAACAGCAAAACTAGCATAAATGAATCCTGCCATTTGGCAAGATGGAATCGTAAAACCTCCTTTGAGAAAGTATATCAAAATACTGCTTCTCCATTGCATCATCACTTGCCATGAGCACAGAACACTTTTCACATTCAAAATGCTTAATTTTTTTGCAACATGTCCTGCTACTTTGGTGTATGTTGACAAAGAAAGTTCATGTATTTCTTACTTGAGCTTGAACAAAATATCAACTTCTACACTGTCATTCTTTTACATTGGCTTTAGGTCTCCCTCCCCAAAATAATATTTTCTTTTAAAAGAAAATGACGGGTCAGTATTCTTTCAGCACTCCGTATTTCACAAAAGTTCCCAAAAAACTTATCACCACTTGTCTGTCGATATTGAGACAATCTATTTTCAAGTGGATCACACAAGTGAAAACCAAGTATATTATTCATCTGCTTTTGTAACGGCTGATCGGGTTGAGCCAGGCCTCCTTCCGAGCAAGTACAGTGTCTCTGACCATCGTAGCCCACTTTTACCGATCCTGAGCTAGGTCACATGATATAACTAGCCATTCCAATTCCGTCGTTGACGAATAACTACTTGTGGGCCTGATACTGCTGCTAGGTCACCTTTGATTGTCGCCTCCGATGTCTTCAACTGGCCAGCAGCACATTTGCACCACACAGGAAGAGAAGGGGGGGGATAAGGACCTAGCGGATGAGCTCTCCCTCCGGGCACTGAACTGCATGCTCGTACCATCTTAAACGACATTGAAGAATAATAACGGTTGAAGATTTAATCAGCGACAGAGAGCTTAAGTTGGTTCTTGATCCACATGACGGCAGCGCAGAATGTAGCGAAGACTGTCGTTCACTTCAAGCCTATGCAGATCAACTGCTTTGATTCATCTAACAGTTATTGTATTATGCATAGCATGCACTCTTCAGGTTAGGAAAACTTCAGTGGTTTGAGATATAAGACAAAAGCCTGAAATACATGCTCATGGCTCAAACCTAATTAGATAATCTAATATACAAAGTGCAGTTAGTATTTATTATTTCGTTGTCATCGATAGCTTTCTTCCTACATAATCATTATTTGATTCTGGACGTCAGTTTTTCTTGAAGATCTTTGCAGAAAAAAAAATGGTATTGTTTAAAAATGAGCAAAACAAATTACAAGTAAATACACTACCAACAAAGCCAGGTAGGTACAGATAGTTTATTTATATATATAGAATCAAATATGAAACTAAAAGTAAACTTTTAGTAGATAGAACCTATAGTGAAATGGTTTAAGCTCAATATACGAGATAGAGCAATTATAAAGATAGATGAAAGAAGAGTGATAAACATGTACGAATGTCCAGAGTTATTTCAAACTTCGATTGTTCAATGCAAGGTATATTCTGTAATAAAATTAAATATATATACACACATACATACATATATCAATTCAATTTTACCATCATTTAAAGTTACTGCATTGTAAAAAAAAATTTTAATTAAAAAAAAAAAAAAAAAAAAAAAAAAGGTATGAACCATCTTATTTAAATTTGCTATTGTTCACCAGCATAATTTCAATTTTAGTTTGACATGTCAGTTCAATCAAGAAAATAATTGTCAAAACTTGCAATAGTAGTTTTATGAAAAAAACAAAATGGCAATAGCTAAATTAACATTTTGTTTGTCCGGATGCAGTTCTTTGTATGTTAGCTTTGCTTCCTTACATAATTTAGCATCTCGTATTTTTTGTATAGGTCAGTCCAAGCAATATACTGCCTCAAAAGATACATAAGTAGGTGATATTTCAAATTCAAAAGCAAGTAACAAACTTTCTGAGTAAATTATTCTAAATATTTTATTTTTAATAATGAGGAAAAATCAGGAATCGTTATGTAAAACTTTTGTCACTCTCAAACTGATCCAGTAAAATTTAAACTGCATTTACATTGTCAGAAACTACAGCTCTAATTTAAATTTATAAGTTGTAAAATGTAATTTATAATCTCCTTGGAAAGCCACTCCCCATCGACCTTTAATTCAGGAACGACTTGAACGACTGATGATACTGCCTATTTAAGACGACTGACCAGAAATCAAACACAAAGATTCCTTTGTAAAGCCCAACATCTTCATTGCACCCATGTAACGATACCATTATTCCAATAGAAAAATCTGTATATCAATAAAAGTATAAGACTTCCCGTATCGTGAGCATTCCACCTTTGATAATTGCACTTTTTTTATATATTTTTTATTTATTTATTTAATCGATTATTTATTGAAATACAATAGCATACAATAAAACGAAACTTTAAAAAATCCGACTTAAAAAATAATTTAATTATGAAGTTACATCCATCAGAATGAATTTTGGTATATTCGTAAAAAAAAAATCAGCCATTTTAATTTTTGTTATCAGATGAAAAAAAAAATGATTTTGTAACCCTTCGAAAGTTAAAAGGAATTCGGAAGCATTTAAACTATCAAAGACAAAGACATTTCTGGCTTTAAAATTCTTAAATCATTATATATTAAAAAATTGAAAGTTTTAGAAGCTATTTACATCTAATAATTATATTTAAAAAAAAACTAACCCCCACCGCCCCCACCCCGCTCCTGGCAGCAATTAATCTAGCTGTAGCATTTTTTACAGAAAAACAAAGAAACAATTTTCATTTCAAATTTCGGTAATTTGGTGAAAGACAACAAAAAGATGATTGTAAGAGCGTTATTTGATATATTCCAATATTGAGAAAATTTACTGTGTATGAATATAGTCATATTTTATTAATTAGGAAAAAACAAGAAAAAGGTTATTTTATATGGTCTTTTCGATATTCAAAGTCGAGGAATTTGATTTTGTATAAACATGAAAATGAATTCCATTAAAAATTGGTTATATAATGAAATGAATAAACGAAAAAGCGTGACATCAATTTGCCAAATAAAACAATTATATATTCCTGAGTAATTTGAAATGGTTGCTTTGTGTTTTTGATCTTAATTAAGTTTTTTAAAAAAATGTTTTTGTTTTTAATAATAATTAAAAACGAAAACATTTTTTTTAACTTAATGAAGATGTTTTTTTTTAAATATGAATCTAGTTTGTTTTTTTGTAATTTAGGAAAATGAGGAAGGGTGTATTTTTCTTTTTCATGTCAAATGTAATGGTTGATATTAAATTTAGTTTTAAAAATGAACGTATCTATTTAATTATTCAAAGAAAAACTTAGTCATTGTGTTCAAAATGCAGAGTTTTTTTTAAATAAATTATTCCAAGGTAATCTAAGTATGTAAACGTATGTGTGCGTAAACTTAACCAAAATTTGTCATTTGAATTTCAAAATAATCTAACCAAAAATTATTTTGAATGTTAAACTTTTTTTCTTTTTTTTTTTTACTTAATCGCTTTAATATTACATTACTACTACTACTACTACTACTACTAATAATAATAATAATAATAATAATATCAACAAAACTATTGCATATATAAGAAAATTACAAAAGGAATTTTTCAGAATATTAATTTATTAAAAAACTGAAGCATATAGATAGCTGTTAATTTTTTTTGGGGGGGGGGGGGCCAATCGGTATATATAGAGTATTTTAAAATATTTTGTTGTATCATTGAATTAAATAAGCCTAAGGTGTTTTGATATAAATATAGTTCTTATAAATGGAAAAAGCTTTCGCATTTATTAATTTAGAAGATTCAAACATTATTTTAACAAAATTAGTTATAGTTTTATAACAATTTGGTTGAATTAATAATATAATGATCAAACGATACTGTAATAATTAGAGATTTTTTCCTCAGTGTTAGTGTTGCGTAAATTGGAATTTGTATGTTTTAGAAGCCAAAACAATGCAGATATTTTTTTTAAATAAATATTTATTTAAAATAAACTTAAGTTTCGATGCTAAACGTCTTCTTCAGGCATAGAAACAATTTTATTTTTCTCTTTTCTTCCTCGTGGCACAGTGTCACTAGAAAAGTAAAATCCATGATCTTCAGTGATTTTTTTCTTCAAAAAACATTGTGCTCTAAAACTTTCAAATTCCAATTGTAATAATTAAATTTAACCTTCTAAAAATCCTACTTTTATTAAATAATAAATTGGTAAAAAAAACAAAGTATAGTTTATAAAAAAAGAAAAAGAAAAAAAAGACTTCTTGGCAATGCTGGGTGAGAACATAAAATTGTATATAAATGCTGCATCTTTTAAATGATTACATTACCAATTGTTATTTTACCAAAAAAAAGAGCTAACACATCTAAAAAGGTAATATTTAAATTTAACTCTCAAAATCCTTTTTTTTTTTAATGATTTAATTAAAAGAAAAGAAAAAAAATCTTGTTTAAAAAGAAAAGATAAATGAAAGTAAAGTCTTCTGGGCAATGCCGGGTAGATATAACTACTTTTTACATAAATTATAGTGAGGAAGCCTTTATTATAGATATTGAAAGTTTGAAATGGCTTTCAAGATTAACCTGTTAAAAAAAAAAAAAAAAAAAAAAAAAAAAAAAAAAAATCTGAGAACCTTAAATTACCTTCATTTTTTTAATATTTACAGACTTTTTTGGTTTAACGTTTATCTCTTAATAGCTTTTACAACTGATTTAACAATTAATTCGCCATTACACTTTGGTAGGAACCCAAGCAATTACTCAAAGGATTATAATAGATTATGTGGCCATTTTTTTTTTCAAAATCCCACTAGCCACACGGTAAACTAAGATCTGATTGCCCTGCTTAGTTGAACCAATCATTTTTGTTTGTTTTTAGAAAGATGGACATAAAGAATGCTTTCTATTATGTGTTGTAAATCGAGATAAGAATCAGAAGTTGCCTTAAATACCACCCCACCTGTTCTATTGTTCATCTACTTTCAAGATGAAATACATCTTACAAGGCAAAAGACAATAGCTTGGTGGAAGTGACAACGGTTACCCCCTAAAAGTGGTAATCGTTGTCACTTATACATTTGTCTCTAAAAATAAAAAAATTAAAAAGTCTTCAAAACACCATAGAATTTCCACGCCGCTATTTAATTTAAAATAAGGAAATAATTCTTAACATTTCAGAATTTAAAAATATCTGAGATGATAATTATTATAATAAAACTTCTGAGTCCTGCCTTTTCTTTGGGTTATGACTAAATCAATAGTTGACCACTGTCATCACATGATCTGGCACTTAACAAATTAAAAAAAAAAAAGCAACTCCAATCTAGGGGAAGCGGCAATTCCTCAAGTATATTAACCCGGTATTTACATACTTCCCACATAAGTATGTGGCACAAGGCCGGAAGGTAGGGAGAGTAGGTCAGCATTCTTAAAGAAGGAGCACTCTGGCCTTTTAAAAATTGCCTGGGAAGCCCCGTCGGGGTGCCTCAGATGGAAGGCAAGGAAGGATTGACCTCCTAGGACTAACCAGGACTAATACCTCAGCCAGACAGATAAAAGGCCACCGAGTTGGCCTCGTCTCTGTCGGACTGATTGTCGAGAATGGAGCCTCGACTGGTACATACCAGTTTGAAGTCTTTGAGCAACTTTGAAAGAAGCAAAATCCATATGTATATTAAACCTGACAATATTGCCAGACTTCTTACTCATTAGGCTATCAGCACAAAGTAAGTGAAACCTTTATATTAAGCATTATCAGCGGCCGAAAGTGCTCTATTCTTTTATGAAAAGCTAGATTAATACCTAAGTAAAAATGCATTCAAAACGTTTAAAGTATATGAAACAAATACTAGCGCTACTGACAGTTTCACATCTTTTTTCAACCAATTATCGGAGGCTTTTTTTTTGCGATTGTTATTTTTCCAGTTTTTACGGTTTTATGGTTCACTAAATTTCCTGTTCATTAAGAACTCATTGTCATCTCTTAAAATTGCATGAGGGTGTAACTAATAAATTATCATTTGTGCAGAATCTTCCGGGTTGTGCCTTTTGTATTATTTGCTGTATATTTTCTGTGCAACTAAGTTTTATGCAGCTTTTGTTCATATTTTAGTTAGTTCCTACAAAATCATTATTTGATTCTGGCCCGTCAGTTTTTCTTGGAGATCGTTGCAGAATGTTGTTAAGAAGAATAAAATTTAATTAGATTTAATTCCAACAAGAAAATACTTTGTTCAGGTTGGAATTATTTATAAAATGGTAACCATCGTGAAACAAAAAAAGGAGGAATGTAACTATTCATCCATACAGAGTTATTTAATTAAAAATTATTTTGAAAAAAAAAAAAGGCATTGTTTAAAAATTAGCAAAACAATTTGCAAGTAAATACACTACCACCAACGCCAGGTAGGTACAGATAGTTCTTTTTGTTCTATAAACTAAACTTTACCATCATAAAGTTAAAGCATTGTTTAAAAAAAAAAAATAGGTATGAACCATTTATTTGAATTTGCTATTATTCACCAGCGTAATATCCATTTAAATTCAATCAGGAAAATAGCTCTCAAAACTTGCAATGGTAGTTTTATGAAACGAAATGGATAATAACTAAATTAACATTTTGTCCGATTGCAGTTCTTTTATGTTAGCCAAGTTTAATGCAGCTTTGGTTACCTTTTTTAGTTAGTTGGTGTCCTTCATAGAAACGTTTCCCAATTAGATAAGTTTGTCGATTAGCGTGTCTTTTCCACATCAGATGTGGCTTGCACGTTGGTCATAGCAGCAGTACAAAGTGATTTTCTTCATTTACATCGGCTCTGATGCATCATAACTTGAGGCCATTTTTGACAGAGTCACTCCAAGTTTTCCTCAGCCTGCTTTTGTCTCAGGTACTCTAAACTGAGATTTGCATACATCTATTTATCCATCCAGATTGGTTTGGTTTGTTTTATGGCCCATCAACCTCTTATGGGGCATTTAATGCTGAAACATAGTGAAAAGTTTTAATGCTTCAAGTTCTTTATATGTTCAAGTATTTATTCATCGTGTTTGGTTTGGTTGTTTTGTTTTACAACATATCAACTCTTTTCGGGGTTTTTAATGCCGAATCCTGTCATTTTGGTAAGAGTTTTTTATGCTTCAAGTTTTTTTTATCTGTTTAAGTATTTATTTATAGTGTTTGGTTGAGTGAAGAGGGAGAGGGGGGGGGGAATGGGAGGGAAATTGTTATTTTGGATTTTGCAAAACTCAATCATGTTCTTCAAAGAGAAAAAGCAACATCAATGTTCAGTGCATTTTGGGTCAGGAAGCCAATATATTCAGACAGCCTGATCTGGTAGCACCATATATATCCAGAGATTCTATCAACATGTTCATACCATTACAAATGGTTGCAACACAGAAAAACTTTTGGATATAGTGCAGGCCAGGGAAGAAGCCGACTCAAGCCAACCAGGGTGAATGCTGTTGCAAAAACAACAGCGCATTATACTCCTTGTGAACTGCGCAGAATACAAATTTGCTGCCAACACCAGATCTGCAAATGGTGTTACTAGCTGGCATCCCCGGTATTGCCTGGGAATGAACAAGTACACAGCCCTAAATCTCATGTTACCACCTTTATATTTACAATTCTTAGTTTTCAAAATCATAAATAGAAATAAAATAAAGTAATATGTCATCTTTGCTGTTTATTGGCATCCGATATGCATGCAGACCCCACAATATGTGAATCTATAAACAAATCT
Source organism: Sepiola atlantica (assembly GCA_963556195.1). Classification (NCBI taxonomy): domain Eukaryota; kingdom Metazoa; phylum Mollusca; class Cephalopoda; order Sepiida; family Sepiolidae; genus Sepiola; species Sepiola atlantica. The sequence continues at coordinate 74,674,990 of OY744519.1, forward strand.
ATTGCCTGGTCAGTGGTTGAAGCAGATCACAAATAATGATTTTTTGTTAGGTTACTATTTTCAGTAAGACCGATTTATTTTTAATGTTGATGTCTTTCAACTTCATGCACACAATATTGTGGCTATGCATATAAAACCAGTTCATCTTAAAGAAAAATGGGCACTCTTCAACATGGTGGGCTTAATATAATTTAAGTTGTCTTTCACTAAAAAAATTCTAGATTGAAAACTTTAGTGAATGAGATTTTTGCTCTATTATCAAATTATGTCTGCGTCCACCTTTACATGGTCCAAATCTGAGTTTTTATTAATTTACTATTAAAAGAAAAATCTGGCTTGATCTCTATTGTGCTATGAATCATATGAAGATTGAGTGGGTTAGCTATTGAAATGAATCTTATATGAAACAGTCAAATTTGCACTTCAGTGTCATTTTTGTATGTTCTTGGAGAGGTAATCTTTAGGCTGGCTTGATCTACTAATCAGTTCTCATTATGATTAATTTTAATTTACCACAAGATGACATTACATTTGTAAGGATTTTGCATTTATTCAGAGCCTGCATTTTTAATTATATGCTGAAAATCGGCTTGTGGACCACACAAGACAGCAAATTTTCTAATTTCCAACAAACTTTGAACGGTTATAATTTGGTGACTGATTGTGCTACCACAATTTAATATCATTGTTTACGACTTGCAAAGATATATTGTGCCCACATTAAAAGTTCTTAGATATGATAAAAATAAAATTTTGGTTTTGGATACTTAATATTAAAGTGAATACCTTATTTTGACACTGTTACTAATATGAGGTAAATATGCCATGAAGTTTTTCAAAAGACTGTTGGCCTTTTGGCTAGGAGCAAAGTGTAGTATCCGTTCTGATACTACACTTCATCTTTTCTATCTATGAAGGAGAAATCCTTGGTCAATGAAAGAAAAATCCTTCTCAACTGAGGACAATTTTATTTTTGTCCCAATCTAGAGTGTTCCCTTTTCGAGGAGCTGGATCTTCCCCTCACACTAAAAACCGACCTTGCGTCTAACTGCCTTCGTGGGGAGGCAAGTAAATAGGGACCCTTATTTTTATTCAATTTACTCAGAAAAACAAACACCATCCCCATCCAGTCACTAATTTGGCCAATGATGACCACAAATGAAATCGGGGAAAAAATATAAATACCACCACTGAATTCCCCATAGAAAAGTTTTTTTGTTGGTACATGACTGTTTTCACTTACATGGCCGGACAGAGCTGACAGACACACACACATTATATATAGTATATTTATTTACTCCTCTGCAGGAGTTAGGCACAAGGCCAGTTTTATCTTACTCCCACAAGTAAGATGTGACCACAGCTTGGGTCGAGTAAGTGGGGTTTGAAAAGCCAGCGCCCGAGAAAGTGAGCACTCTGGCCATTAAAAATTGCCTGGGCAGCCCCGTCGGCATTCCCCGGTAGGGGCGCCTCAAGCAGTAAGCAATAAACTTACTCCTCCCCAAAGAGGGGAGGCGAAGCCTGGGAGGGTGGACCTCCTAGAACTGCACAGGACAAACCCACAGACAGGTGGAATCAAGCCCCGAAGGACAAGACGACATCCGTCTATAGGGTGCAGTATCCATCGGAACAGATACTACACTTACTTAGATTGAGCGATTTGATGGATACTATACATTTGATTTTTTGAATTCTATGCCTTTTTGTACATTTTTGTTAAAAACTTTTCACTATACCAATATTATTATTATTTATTCTGTTCCTAAATAGAAGTCTGAAAGAGTAACCGATTTCAATGTCTTTGAATATACATTTTTGATTTGTTGAATTCTATGGTCTTTAGTGAACATTTAAGTACTACCGAGGGAAGGGGGTAATGTAAATCGGAATGCTGTTATCTTTAGTGAATGGTGAAACTGTCCCATTTACAAGGCCGGATCTGACATCAAGGTAGTCCACTACTTAAAGTTAGTTTTTACACCAGAAGTAAAAACTGTATATCTTGATGAGGGGAGGAAGTCAGAGGGGAACTACTTTTTCTAGCTTTTATAAATAGTAAAAGGTCATCTCTGTATCCTTTCAGATAAATTACAGAGAAAACATTTTAAAAGATTTGCATAATGGGTGTTATCTTGCTATAATGGAGGTTTGGTGTCTGTAACCGACAGTCTCATGCTCACAGAAGAGGCGTTGCTAGTCTTTTTCTACTCTATCGTTATTTTCATGGTAGATGCTCGACTGAGCTACAATCTCTGGTCCCCAGCCCTGGTAAAACATTCACAGCAAGGACTTATCGAGCTACCACCACTGCAAAGAACTTTTCTTCCTTCCTCTGTATCTAAAACAAAACTTAATTTCCATGAACAGAGTTTCTTTCCAAGAAATTCTCCTTTATGGAACAATATCATGGGGACTGCTTCCCTGCTGACAACAGTCTTCTTCAAATACAATGTCAAATACTTGTCGAGCCGCTCTTAAGTCATTCTGCACTTATTTCCAATCCTCTCAGTGTTGTTCATCCAATTGACAATCCCATTAACCCTTATCCTCAAGTGGCTTTTGGCCTTGCTAAGTGGTGACCATAGTATATAAAAAAAAAAACTGCATCCTATTAATAGATATTACCTCAACCTTCAGAATGATTGTTTTACTGATGTTATTATACATGTAGGTTTAGACTTCATTAATAAATATAAATATTATATATATATATATATATATATATATATATATAATTAATACATAATATCTATTAATAAAAATTATCTGATCAGATAATGCGATAAATACGTATAAGCATGATTTGTAAATTTAAAAAATAAAAATCGATTAATTAAAAAGAAACTTAAATTTATTCCTTATATTTTCTTTTAAGTTTCAAAATCCTATTGAAAAAATAATTTGGTAACTAAAAAAGTGGCATGCACCTCGGCTCTTAAATTAAATTTTTTTAATTAAAATTAAAAATTAAAAAATAGAAAGCATTTCTGTGATGTAAATTTAATCATTTCGTAAGATGTCTGATATTTATTGCAAAACCGTTATTATTTTAATCTTTAATTGAATTATCTTTCCAAAATGTAAATATTTTACAAAAATTTAAGAGAAAAGACTGGAGTAGGAGGGAATGAGCGAAACAAAAATGTTTCTAAAATGACTGGGCAACACCGGGTAGGAAAAGCTAGTTTATTATATAAAAGAAATGGCGTTCAACAACTTAATGATACGTCAAATGTTTTTCAAAGGATGTTTAGATAAACAATTGTCCGGGAATATTGATTTTACTCTTATTTGCATTACGGTTTTATGCATGAATTTTATAAAAAAAAAATTAAATAAATAAAAAATTAAAAAAGGCATATCTTTGTGCATTTGTTCAAATAAACTACTAAATGTGTTAGAGCACAGATTTGTTCGATAAAAATAAAATAACAATTGGCAAAATATTTAACCATTTAAAATATGCAGCATTTAGTGAATTATATTAACCTTGCTGGACCCACTAGAGTTGAAGAGTTGGGAGGGGGCCTCCAAGCTTTTGAAAGATACCCGAGTCGGATTTTTTTAAATCCCACTCCAATTATTACTAAATATTGGAAGACTTTAAGATAAGAAGACGGAATCTGAGAGTTTTGAATTCTCAGAGTCCGAGTTAGACCTTATACCATCTGACTCCGTAACCCTGGTACCCACCCGACATTGCCCGGGAGATTTTATTTTCATTTCATCTGTTCTTTTTTTTATATAAACTAGGCTGTTTTTTATGGGGTTTTTTAAATAGGATTTTAAAAGTTAAATTTAATTATAACAGTATCGTTTGCTCATTAAATTATTAATTGAACTAAATCGTTATAAAACTAGAAGTAATTTTGTTAAGTTTAATGTTTTAATCTCTATAAAATTATTGGATGTAAATAGCTTCCAAAACATTCAATAAATGAAGATTTACTAAGAATTTTAATGCCTTTCTATTCGGCAGTTTAAATATTTTAGCTTGGATAAGCCGGACTTTTAGATGTGATAATGACAGGAAATGGACAAGGACAGGTTGTGTAACTTTTCTTTGGGATGCAATACAATTGAACAAGACGGTGAACAGACGGGTAATAGTTTTATGTAGGAGAAACACAGGAACAATACAAAGGATAATATATAGGGTTAAGTGAATTCAGACAAGATGAAATAATCTTTCTCCGATGGTTCGTCGATTCTTCTGCCATCGATCTGGCATGGAACCAGGATCACATCTTGTCTGGTTGGGAAACAATGCCAAACTGAAATGTTCACGTTGATCACGTGATCTGACTTTATGATCGCTCCTGAATCTTGTTACATGAGGACGCGCACCTGTTGAAGAAGCAATGATTACTATGATCGGCAAGCCAAATCACAACTTCAGTAGATCGACAGAAAATAGTGAATTCATGTAGGCTGCTACAAATACTTCCAAAACGGTCACAAGGTATTTTTGTCAACTATTAACAAAAGATTAAAATAGCTACTTGTTCACAAATAAAACAATCTGCCTTGGTGGATTTAATTTGTTTTTGCACATAGAATTTTTCAATTTCCTTTTTATTTTATGCTATTGCATGCTTGATTTCAATAAATAATAAATAAAAATGTGCAAGTCATGTAGAGGCAAAAAAACACATTCAGGAAGTGGTCACAATTTTATTAATCAAGATTGAAACTACTGAATACTAAAGCTTTTCACCAAATCGCTTGTAAAATCATTCCTTTATAGACATAAACAATTACGTGTCTTATAAGAAACAAAAAGTATTTGCAACGGTGAATCATTACAACAAAAACAGTCATTAGAGATTAATCTGACAAAAGCGAAAAAGATTATGGTCATTCGAGACTGCAAATGCCTGCAAAAGTTGATCACAACAAAAGCAAAATAAAAAATCAATTGGCATTACTGATACAATTGACCTACATTTCTTTATAACTTTCAGATTATAATATTTATAAAGAGATGAATCAAATAGACATTTCAACTGGTAAATCCAAATCTACAACAACCCTAACTCATATCCCCCACCTGTTACTTCAGCCACAAACGCAAGTGGTATTGTAAAGTTGTAATATTGGATACTAGTGTACACCCTTCCTTCAAAAATGACGGAAACGTGGAGTAGGGGGTATTATTCTTAGAAAAAAAACTGGAAAGTTTTTAAAAAGAAAGGAAAGAAAAAACGAATAAATCTGTATAGAGAGCAAAAAGCGAAAAATTTAAAAAATGGAAACAGATTTGCTTTCTCAATTTCCCTAAATACATTTTTTTTTTAACTGGCTAATTTTTGTGTGAAGGGACAGATATGTATATAAATAAATACACATTTCTCTTTATTATAGAATAGAAGATTAAATTTTATCATTTTGGCTCCACACACCCGGGGAATATATAGAAGGAAACAGTTTGTTAAAATTCCCACAAACAGAGCCCCTTTGCTGGGATTCCTGTCTGGAACATTGCCGCAGAATTGTGCATTATAGTTAACAACGAAGAAAGGGGTGAAAAAAAATTCAACAAATAAAAGTTACTAAAGGCAATAAAAGTTACTTTTCTACATACCTGCATAATCTGTGTGCTTTTACAGCGGTTTAAAACTTTTTTTCTTTCAATGTAAGATTTTGTTCAAATCAGATATCATTAGAGTCATAATCCAAAAATGGTTGCCGCTGGTTTTCCAGGAATCACCAAAGTTTTATTGATGGCTTTTTCCGTCTTTTGGGGTGAAAAAAAAAAACCCACACAAACAAACAAATATAAAAACAAACAACTGTTCCAAACGCAATAAAATTTACTTGTCTGCCTAATTGAAAAGAGAAAATGATAAAAAACATTAAGTAATTTGACTTCGATGATTTCCGGGAAGCCGGCAGCAGCCATTTTTGGATTATGACTAACGATATCCAATTTAAATGAAATCTTATACTTAAATTTAAAAAAAGGCACTTTAAAAACACACCAAAAAATGCAGGTAGGTAGAAAAGTAATTTTTATTGCCTTTGGTAACAGTTATTTGTTCATATTTTTTTACACCCTTTTTCGTTGTTAACTATAAGACACCTTTGCCACAAACAAAATCTTGGAAAGAGAAATTAACACAAGAGTAATCAATGATTTAAATAGGGAACTGATGAGAATAGGTTACGGCAATTTCATATTCATACATACGTTATCACTCTCCACCCCTTTCGTCGATGATGCAATGCAAATCAGTAATTTTTAAAATTTCATCTGATGTTGCTGTTGTGTCGAACGTAAAACTCTAAAATGCATTTTCTTGGACTTCAGACTAGGATCAAAGTGTAATATCTGTTCTGTAGAATTCAAATATGTCAAACTCCTACAAGAGTTTTGGAGATAGACCACCTCCCTCCCACAACCAGATATATTCTGAAACTACATTAACCAGAGTATTTAGAAGGATACAACCGTAGAATCTCTACGGGTCCCGCTAGTAAACAAATCCCCATAAATGGACAGATTCACTAATTATAAATATTACTAAATAACTCGTGACATGTTGTTAAAATACCTTTAGTGCTCTGAACAGATTGTGAAGATTCTACACTTAATTTTTTCTCCTTGTTAGATTTGAAACCGACGGTACCGATGTTCTGAATTTCTGTAATATATATATATATATGGTTAGCTTTTAGGAGAAATGAACAAAAGGCTCAATTACATGTGTAAAGAGCTCTATTTACTCTTGGATATACTATACAATAATTATAGTTTCAATACCATTGGTTCCTAGAGCAGAGACAGCAATTTTGCTAGAGTAGAAAAAATATTGGTAAAGTCTTTCGTCCCACCCCACATATACACACAAAAAATATTCTGACTTCAAAGAATCATTTTTACTCATGTGTATCGTAAAAAACACAAGCAAGCACGCATACAGACACACATTGGTAAATAAAAAAAATCTAAATAAAAAAATATTTTAAAACCATAAAAATTCAACATGTTTCAGTTTGACTAAGCCTGTTATTATAAAAGGTGTTATGCTAGGCAATAAAAACATTAGTTAAACCAACTTTATTTTTGTGAGAGACCCATTTCGTTTGTAACGATATTGAACATGGGATGTGATAGATGAGGTAGAAAAAAGTAAAAATAAGAAAATTTCCACGAGAGGTAAGGTTAGGAATTTAAGTTGATGTATTAAGGAAACGATGTCATGAACAGGAAATCAACATAGCAAAATAATCTACTGATCTTCCTCTTGACGTGTGTCTGTAAGAAGGAACAGACGTGTTTTCAGAGACGCCCTTCTCCAAACAAGGCTGCAAGGAATATGTAATATTACTAATCTAAGAGCAACTTCTTCATCACCATCATCATCATATTCAGTTTAATGTCCGTTTTACATGTGTTAGACGGCTTTTAGAAATTGACTTCCAAACTAACCTATCTCTGGTCAGGTCCTTATCTATCCCTCTTTCTCCCATCTTATCCTTTGCCTTCCCCTCTAAACTTAACCTGCTACCTCAACTGTTCTACATCTACTAACTCAAAAACTTTCTTTCAATATGGACATACCATCGAACTTAAGAAAAAAAGAAAAATATTAAACCGCAAGAGTGTGTACTGTTGTGATTTTGCTTGTGAGAAAAAGTGATCGATAATCTATTACAACCGTTGAAGAAGGAAATCAATCCAAGATACCACCACAACAATTACGGTGACTACTATAAGGACAAAACTTCACAACTATGTGGTAAGTAGCTCAATTAGTTCCTATATACTTGCCTCCCCTCGAGGACAGTGTTAAACACAAGGTCTTTTTTTTTAATGTGGGGAAAATCAAGCTCCCCAAAAAGGGGAACTCGGGATCAGAACAAAAATTTTAATTGCCTCAGTCTAAGAAGGATTTCTCCTTAACTGACCGAGGACAAAAAAAGATGAAGTGTGGTATCAGAACAGGCTAGAAGTATCTGCTCTAATACCACACTTCATCCTTTTTTGATATCACTCTAAATTGGGACAAAAATTTTAATTGTGTCAGTTTGGAAGGATTTCACCTACACTGATCTTGGACAGAAAAGATGAAGTGTAGTATCAGAAGATATATTACACTCCCAGCAAAAAAGGACAATTCTGAGATATGGGTTAATGAGATTGTCAATTTAATTGATGAACAATACCATTTTATTTATCTTCCTCCCACAAGGTAAGATGTGACACAAGGTCGGGAAAGTGGGATTTGAAAAGCCAGCGCCCGAGAAGGTGAGCACTCTGGCCTACAAAAAATGCCTGGGCAGCCCCGTCTGCATTTCCTGCGCTTCAGGCAGTAAGCGATAAACTTACTCCACTCCAAAGAGGGGAGGCAAAGCCTGGGAGGGTGGACCTCCTAGAACTGCACAGGACAAACCCACAGACCGGCGGAATCAAGACCCGAAAGCCAAGACGATACCGGTCTATAGGGTGTAGTAGCCATCGGAACAGATACTACACTTTGATCTTGGCCAAAAGGCACCATAAGAGAATTGGAAACAATGGATGGGATAGGCAGAATTTAAAAGGACGACTCGACAGATATTTGTTGATATTTGACTTTAAAACGACCATGTTGTCGTCAGCTGAAAAACAAATGCGTGATATTGCGTTCCACGGATGGAAAGTTCTTGGAAAAAAACTCTTTTCATGTAAGTTTCATTTGGTTCTAGGTGCACAGAGTAAGAAAGGAAAATTCTTTGCAGTGGGTGTTGCTAGACGAGTTTCTACTGTGAATGTTTTATAGAGGGAACCAGAAATTTGAGCTCACTCGAGCACCTACCATGAAAATAGCAATAGAGTAGAGAGAGACTAGTAACGTCTCTTCTGTGAGAAAGGGGCTGTAGGGAAGAAAATGATCATCTCTCACTAAATTGTGAATTCGTTTTGTATTCTGTCAAGGAAAGAAAGAGCACCTTGAGAGGCACGTCCCCAGATTTTACAGCAGTACTCCATCTAAGGAAGTAGCTGACTCTTATATACGTATGAGGGGGGGGGGGGTGCAGGTGTGGCTAGTCATGAAGAGAGTGTGAATAATATTGTACAAAAAGATCAAATGATTCAGAAAGAATTCAACATATTTTGAAGTTATTTAACTTGCTTGATCGGAATAATATTCCAGAAAATGAAGACTAGCAAAATTAACGGGATAGTTGAGATTAAGATAGGGAATCATCTCAATGGATAGTGCTACGATGAATTGGCTGCTCTGGTGCCCCTCTCGTCGTAAGTTCACTAGACCAACTCGACAATTGACTAAATCCCATCCATTCACTGTGGAGGTCCCCAGATGCCGTAGAGCTTTCTACTCAAATAGCTTCTTTCCTCATGTTGCTGGCCTCTGGAACTCCCTCCCTGCCCAGTTTCCCCGACGGTACTGACATGCAGAAATTTAAAACAAATGTAAACAGACATCTCGCTGCGTAGATCCCAATTTAGGTCCCCCCCCCCAAACCTTCTTTTTCTTTCTTCTCAGTAGCCCCTTATGTCTACAGTGGCGGCCTGCCTTGTCTGGGGTGAACTATGTTTAAAAAAAAAAAAAAAGAAAAAGAAGTTGTGCTCCGGAATTAAATAAATAAAAATAAAAATTGTTTTATTTAAAGTGAGACATCTTTTTTCAGGATCACAAGAAAAAGAAATCAGAACCGCATGATCCTTGTAATTCTTAGAGAGAGCAAAAAAAAAAAAAAAAATAAATAAATAAATAAAAATCAAATCTTTTCCATTTGGAAGACATCAGTGAAATGTTACCCTCTTCCACATCTCATGTTGGACAGCAAGTTTTCTACCTTGAAATACATTCTTGGTGACTGGAGGCATAGATTATCGCTCGCTCCACTCCTTCCCCACAAGATGTTAGAAATGTTAATGACAATTTGTTCAAATGGACCGAGAAGGGACGGGTTACTGACTTTTAACCTGAAGTAGCTATTAGTAAGTAGCAAGAGCCGTGTGACACGAACAGAAGAGCTGATATTTCAAAAAGGTGCACAGTTTTGTTGATTCTCCCGATTTAATTTAGATACAACCTCCTTAAAACAACAAGTGCTTTTAAAAGCCCCTAATTTGAATTTTTAACATTTCTCAATAAAACTTTGTGTTATTAAAATGAGTAAGAGAACTTTTGGTACAAAAATTTATTTTAATAAGATAGGATACATTTAGGTTTAACTAATAATATTAATAGTATTATTACTATTAATATTATTATCCGAAGAAAACACTAATCTAATTTTCTTAACTATAAAAGTTTTTCTTTACAAAAAAAAAAAAAAAAAAAAAAAATTGAGATAGTTTTTTGGCACCGATGTTTATATAGTTAACCTTAGCTTCTCTACTCAGGCAAAACATTGCATGAATGAAAAGTTCAGGATAATGGAGAAGCAACAGTAGAACCGATATCAGGAGATATATATATATATATATATATTATATATATATATATATATATATTTTCTGTTGAGATTTGCAAGATAATATAAAATGTATATACATCTATCTATATTAATCTGTGAGGATGATATGATGAACTAACATATACTATACTACACTCTCAAGAAGGAGGTAATGCCTGGGGCATGGTTTCATGACAACTTCATTAATATTCATTCTCTTCTCAATTTTGCTTGCACATGTAGCCAATTTCCCAGTCTCTGCATTCGTCATGTAATCATCTCTTTCTCTCCTGATTTGACAGCTTTGGCTCTTAACTATGTTAGATAAGAAGCTATCTTGTCAGATTTTCAAAGCCAGACACAAATAGTCTTTCAGGTGGCAAATCAAACTTTGTTTCTAACAACCCAATTTTTATTTGTTATTGTTGTACAATGTTATTGGCAATATAATAGTGTACTTCACTACAGTTTATTTTTAAACTTACTTAGTCCATCCCAGACAACCAATAATATGAAACCTTTTTAACTAATCACTGAAAAATAAGAGGCAGTAAGTGGAATAACTTTTCTTTTTTTTTTTAATTGAAAAATATAAGAGTTATTTTCCTTAAAATGAAAATGTTATTTCGTTTTCTGTATAAGTTTTTAAAAATGTGCAAATAAGTAAAAATTAAAAACTAGACTTCACTGCGTCGCAGGCAACGCCGGGTATGTACAGCTAGTTATTTATAGAGTTTAAAAAATAAAATAAAGGTACTAATGTGATTTGAAAAAATAACCTTTTTTTAAGTACATAAATACCTTTAAAATAAAAAGACTCAAGCAAAGGAGAGTAACTTAAAGCTAGTTTGGTATATTTTGTAAAATTTTTTAATTGTAATAGGTATAAAAATTATGGGATAGGTCCATTCATCATTGAATGAAGAATTTTGATTGTTTTTTGACACAATAAACTTAAATCTTGTTTTTCTTGACTATTTAAGTAACTTTTAATGTAATTTCCTCTTTAAATTATCTTAGATCGCATAATACATTCCCTCGGCTCCAGTTCTTTTCTCTTATTCGTTCTTCAACTGAGCATTCTAGTTATTGGTTGAACACCAAAATAAACATTGAAAGTAAATGATTCGTATTAAAGTTTATGAATAAACAAGCAAGATCATTACATGTATCAGTTTAATTTATTGACAACTGCATGACTTTGGCTAGGAACAAAGTGTAGTATCTGTTCTTATACTACTTCATCTGTTCAGTCCTCGGTCACTGAAGGAGAGGCAATCTTTATTTTTGTCTGAATCCTGAGTGCCTCTTTTTCGGCAGCTGGACTTTCCTCACATTAAAAAAAACCTTGTGTCTAACTGCCCTTGTGGGGAGGCAAATAAATAGGAATAACTGCCATCCCATCTAGAATAAGAAGTATTTCTATTTGCATTTAGGGTACTTAATCTTCAGCTTTATCGACAGATTCGTTTGTGGAGTCCGAGTCAGTGGTTTTGGAAGGAGTCCAAGTCAGACTCGTAAGAATGTTAGGAGTTGGAGTTTTTAATCTCCGAAGAATCAACAGACAATGTGAATATTGGAAGACTTTAAAATAAGGAGTCAGAGTCAGATATTTTGAAATCCTTAGAGCCAGACCTTATACCTTCTGCGGCCGAAACCCTGGCATCTATCATGTCCTCTATAATATGCATAACTAGCTCAGTTGTATTTTTATCTGAGTCCTGCATGCATGAAAAAAAAAAAAAAAAAAAAAAAAAGTCAAATTTCTTTCTTCTTTTAGCTGAATGACTTTTTTCAAAACCACTTATCTTTTTTTACTAATGACAAGAACAGTTTTAAATTTCTCTTCATTTTGTCCCAGATACTTTTCTTGCCAATAACACATTCTTCAACATAATTGTCATACAACCGATCTCTTTCATTTTTCAGACTCAGGACATCGTTTTTGGTTTCATTTGGGAGAATTGCTTTTGTTGCTACATTTATGATGTAATTTTCACGGATATTAAAAAAGACAAATGAAAAGAATGTAACATTGCAGACATTTTCTGTAAGATTTTGCTTGGTTACATATGAAAACTGATTGTTGTAATCCAGCTTACTCTTATTTATATCAACCTAATATCGATCGTTGAACTCAAAGTTTACCAAATTCAAGAGCTGCCAAAAAGAATCATTCCAATGTTACTGGTAAACCCACATATACTAATAACTTTAATGGCCCAATCTTTGGGTTGTATCCCATGATCTGCTTCTATGGCACCAACTGGTGCATCACTCCTATTTATACTGAAGATCCCAATCGTTGGAAATTGCCACACCTAGAGTTCTTCTTTCAAAACATACATCTCTACAGGTAAACAGACCATGTACACATAGTTTTGTTGATCTTGTGCAGAATATATTTTGATGATAGATTGAGTGCCCAACATCTTTTAGTCACTCAAAAAAGATACACACTGGGCTCAAAGGTGGAAATAGCAAAAAATAAGGTCTTTAATTAAAATAATATGGTTCAAAAGAAATCTGCTTTAAATTTATGAATAAAGCAAAAAGAAAGAAATAATTGGGTATGTAACACATCTAAAACCGGTTTTACGTTATTTTAATGTTCCGGAAACCAAGAATATTTACTATTTATCATGGTGACCCTGTTTTGCCTCATCTCAAAAACCACAAAACGGATAAATGGTTATTAATTAGGTATCAAATGAGACAACAGCTAAGATTACTGTGTTTGACTAACATGAAGTCACAGTATATGCTTAATTGAATAAACACCTTATTCTTCAAATAATCATCCACAATTCTAAGGTCCTTTTTCCAAATTATGACCAAAATTTGTCAAATTTTGGCACAATGTACACGAAAATCCCCAGAAAATGTTGGTTGATATTTCGACCTAAATGAATTCTGTTACAAAAGTTTGTTTTGTTTTCTTTCAAAATTTCAATTTGAACCATAATTTTATATTAAACTTACATTCACTAAAATTCCTCTAAAAATTGAATGCAAACTTTTCGATATTTTTTTTTAATAATCTGAGGATTTAGTGTTAAAAAAAAAAAAAAAAAAGAGATAAAATTAAAATGTTTTTAAAGGGCAGTAAAGTAAGTGCTGGGGGAAACATCAACCCCAGTTGAAGAGGATTTTACCTTAAACTTACATAGATAACTAACCTCCCTGCTGAACATTGAACAGGTGTTTTAATCATTAACTTTCTCAAGAATTAAAATAAAAAGAAATGACCAAAGTGTTTAGTAAACAATGTTTACTATTTAAAATTTCTAGAGTTCAATGGATAAAGAAAAAAGAGGAAATTAACTGTGTGAAATTGCAATAAAAAAAAAGGGGTATGTAAGGATGGAGGGGGTGAATGTGTCAATATGGTATTGATAAGTGATTATTGATTATGATTGTCCATGTCAACCATATGAAGCCCCTTTGTCTACGTTTAAAGATTTATCGTACAAAGAAAAATTAGGTCGAACTACACACGAAACATTTTTTTCTTTTAATAGTCGCATGTACAGATAGAAAGTGAGTTTTTTTTTTTTGGGGGGGGGGGGGGAGCAACGTGGACTAATAAAAATAAACATGTCCAAATATAGTAAAATAATCACAGATCAAAACGAAGTAGTCATCTCCGGTATTGATAAGTGAAATTAATAGAGTGATTACTTTCGATCAGATAACTAGAAGTTCAGGAACAGATAGTGTGATTGCAAGAATTAGGAGTGGGTGGAACTTACTGTCATTACTAACCAGCAGAGCGTTACCACTGTCGACCAAGAGAGGGGTCTATCAGGCATGCGTACGCAGTATGATGGTTTATGACTTTTCTTTCATTGTAATAATACAATCACCTTCAACTTAAATCGGGAATTATTTACTTAAGTCAACACACCAAATAAGGGGTAAAAAACAAAACAAAAAACAAATATGACACAAATAAATGTTACCAGAGGCAAGATAAGTTACTCTTCTATCTACCTAGATAAGTTTTTTTGTGTTTTAACTTATTTTAAAGCGTTTTGTACGGAAAAAAAACTAGTGTTGACAGGTAAAAAAAAAAAAAAAAAAAAAAAAAATGGCGACTGGCCATCCTTGAGCATCAATCAAAAATCGGAAATTAAACAAAATTACAGCTAATAACTGTCACCAATTGGGCGAAAAATTTGATGTTCAACCGAACTGCATATTTTATTAGTTGTATTTTTGTTTAATTTCCGATTTTGGAGCGATGCTCGACGCCTCACATGTTGACCATGCCCCCATCCTTTTTTTCTCATTCTAACATCATTTCTTCGACACTAGTATTTTATTGACGTACAAAACGCTTTAAAATAAGTTAAAACACAAAATAAACTTATCCAGGTAGGTAGAAGAATAACTTATCTTGCCTCTGGTAACATTTATTTGTGTCATATTTGTTTTTTCTATCCCTTTTTTCGTTTGTTGACTTCAGTAAATCATTCCCAAAATTCATTGCAAAATACTTTCGTCGATTTTTTAGTAAAAGAATTTATTTTACAATGAATATTAGCTGGAAGTACCTGTTTACTTGCTTTTAGACACAAGGTCGATTTTTAATGTTGGGCACTCCGGATGAGAACAAAAATATCTGTATATAGTCCCGTCTGCACTCCCTCAAGAATGAGGGCGTCAGAGCATAAAGTCCCTCCCCCTTCTCTTACGAACGGGAGAGATATTGCACGAGCGAATTTGTTTACTGGCCTCACACAGCGTCGTGGTTAGTTTATAGCATGAATCTACCCCCCCCCCCCCCCTCAAAAAAGGGGCACTCTTGTCCGGCTGCAAAAATACCTAGTCGGTCACGTCGACATTACTTCATTCGTCTCAAACGCCAAGCAATATACCAAAGGAGGAAACGAAATACAATTAACCTTTCGCCGACTATAAAAAGGAGGGCGATTGTGCAGTAGAGGCAACAAAAAAGAGGGAAAATGAAAAAGAAAAAAAGTCAACAAATAACTGTTACCAAATGTAATAAAATTTACTTTTCTATCTACCTGCATAATAGTTGTTTTTTTCTATTTCAATTAAAAAGTTCGGTCAAATATATTATGTTGGACCTAAAATCCAAAAAAGCGAACAGACGCTTCGCCAAACATCTCCGAAGTTTGATTACTTTTTCTTTAGTAATTTTCTCCTTTCAATTAGATAGAAAAGTAAATTTTATTGCGTTTGGAACAATCAGTTATACATTTGTTTGTTTATTCGGCGATTGTACAGTATGGTCAAAGTAATCAGACTTCGGGGATGATCGGCGAAGCGTCCGTCTGACATTTTTTATTTGAGTCGAACGTAATATATTTGACCGGACTTTTTAATTGAAATAAAAATGCTTTAAAAACACAAAAGAAAATAGGCAGGTAGGTGGGAAAATAACTTTTATTGCTTTCGGTAACAGTTATGTGTTAACCATTGGTTTTCCCACCCCTTTTTTCTCTTTTTTTATACTGTACGATCGCCAAAAGGGGGTAATGTTTGAAAGAAAACATACTTGATCCTTGTCCAAAAAATAATCTCTGTATCAGCCTCAATCGATATACATTGGGACGTTTTATTATTTACTATTAATCGAATATTTCTTGAAATCAAAAATAAAATAATGAAAAACTTAAACGATTGTCTAAAAGATACTAGTAAAAGAAAAACTAAAAACTAAACAGAACTATTTTTCAATTATTTTTTTCTAAGCCGGACAACGCCGGGTAAATACAGCTAGTTTTAAATACAAAAAAAAAATAGGAGAAAAAAAAACGAGTAGAAAGTTAATTTTTTTTAATTTTCGATAATAATCGTGAAGTTTACTTAGAAAATAATAGTTTGGTGCTTCTGCTGTTTCACAATGACATTAAAATATTTTTTTTAATGTATAAACTTTGTTATCTACTTACTTGAGATGAAAATAAGATTGTACAGAAAAAAATACGCAAATTCACCCAGTATTTATAAAATAATAAGAAAAAGTTTTAAAAACAAGTAAGTATAAATATGTCTAGATGCGTAAGATCGTTTTCTTTTTCTTATTTAATACTGGATGAATTTGCGTAATTTTTTCTGTGCAATCTTATTTACACAAGTACATAAAGTTTATATTTCTTTAAATATTTTCATGTCGCAGTGAAAGTAAAGCAGCACCAATAATTCTATATTAAAATCTTTGTATTAATAAAATTGATAAGATAACTTCGTGTGTCAGTGTTTCTCGCGACTACGTGACTTACATTGTTTGTTTGTTTTTTTACTATTTATCGAAATTAAAAAATTTATCGCATGACAATACGATTTTTTAAAAATCTTATTTTAAAAAGATAATTTCATTACGAAATTAAAGCTACCAGAATGCATTTTGTCGATTTAATTTTATAACAATTTGGTTCTTTCAAAATTGTATTTAAAAGACAATTTGGTTAAAAAAAAAAAAATTTTTAAAAGGCATGATTAAAAATGAAATCGAAAGTATTGAGACGATTTAAAGATGACCGATCGATTTTATTGCAAAACCGACGTGACTTAATATATTTAAATTTATTTTTCTATAAGCTCTCCACCCGGCTATATGTCTCCACCCGGGCAACGCCGAGTTGATACAGAGTTGTTAAATAACGAGCACATGTTGTGGTCGATCAGGTTAAAGTGTTCTTGTTTAATTACTAACAAAAACAGAAGAAACAAATAAAGAAAATATAAACGCACGTGAAGATTTAACTACGTTTTCTAAAATCACAAAAAGCATTTTGTTGATTACCATAAATGGAATATGAAAGTAATCAAATATAGAATATCAATTTCTATATTTTATTAATATACCGTCTCCCCATGAGGGTTGAATGTGATAGTTATCAATGTGGGGGATATTCAGTTCCCCCAAAAGGGCACACTGGATGGGACATAGGGACACAAATTAAAAAAAAAAAAAATCGAGGATTTCTACCGACAGAGAACAGATACTGCACTTTAAGTTATGTATTTGCTAAAAGAATAATATACAATTTTAACAAATTAGGTACATGTTCTCAAAAGTGGGGAGTGGTCGGTGGTGATCCGATCTAAGTCTTATACACTTTGATTCTAGACCGAAGGCCAGGTACTTCCGACCAAGAGTGGATGTGACAAGTTCAGGGTGGGATCAAAGTGTAGTATATCTTGTCTCCCACTACCATTTAGAGATTGACCTGCATGTTTTTGATTCTGAACAAACCAGAAAACAGTGGGCGGTCTATTATTTAGAAATAGTTGGGAACCGAATTCCTCTCCCCCCCCCCCCCCCACACACACACACACAAACACCCTCAGTATTATTCCAATGAATCTTTATACAAACTAAATATAATTTTGAAAAGTAAAATTTCCAACAAATTTGGGGATATCTTAAGTCCAGATTAGGACCCGAGCTAACTTTGACCCCGTCGTTAGAGTCAGCGTTAGGATTAGGGTTGGAGGTCAAAGTTGGCTCGGGTCCTAATCTGAAGTATCGAAATTAGTCAAAAAAAAATTGGGGGGGGGGGGTACTTACTCATTTATGAAAATACAAACGCTTCATTGACGTCAGAGTTGTCCGGTATTTTTGATGAGAAACGACAATTTAAATTGAATTTACCAAGTATAGTATCTGTTCTCAGTCAGGAGAAGAAATCCTTCTCGATTGAGGCAATTTTAATTTTTGTCTCATCCAGAATGCCTCTTTTTGGTGGGGGGGGGGCTGGATATCCCCCCACATAAAGACCGAGATTGTGTCTAACTTTACGCTCGTGGGGGGGGGGGATAAATAAATAGGGATACACGGTCAATTTAAGTTGAAGGGAATCCAGCCCCACTCCCCCAAAATTGCCATGATCGGCAATAAACCAATCCATTGCGAATGAGGAGATAATGCCTGGGAGAATGGTTTCCTGTGACCTCATTGGACAGATACTTCACTGTGCTAATGGTCAATGATTGCCAATAATAAATAGTACAGCGCAAGCAAATGTGTCTTTTATGGAATAGTTGTACTCTCGAGAAATATTCGGGGGGGGGGGGGTAGAAGCACAAATAAACCATAATACTCGACTTGATTATATATAAACTTTAATTCTAGCCAGAAGTTACTTTCTAATTGACATTTTAAAGGTTTCAAACTTACTAATTCTTCACGGCCACGAATAAATCGCCGTGGCGACCATTTTTGTACATATAAAATGTCGGACACGATGTTTACGTTGTAGACTTGGACATTCGAAAGTGATTTTGATGACTTTAAATTGACTAAAAGAGAATAATGTCTGGTTAGAATTAAAGTTTATAGGACATCGTCGAGTATTACGGTTCACTTGTGCTCCTGGGCCAAACAAAAAAAAGTATTTTTTTGTGAGGGGCACTCACAATTTTGATTGAAGTTAAAAAAGAAAAAAAAATGGCTAAGCAAATTAAAACTATAACAAAATATATGTAACAATACGAGGTATCTAAAAATAATACCATGTTGGGTTTGAAAAAAAAAAAAATAGAAAACAAAACAAAGTCAAGTATCGTGAACAATCTACAGCCACGGATTAAATAAAGGGTTCAGTCATGGCAGTGGTTCAGTTTGTTTCTAGGTGCGACTAGAAGGTTCAAGTTAAAATAAAACACCTGGAAAAGGTCGGAAGTTACATCGGTCGAAACGTTGTGAATATAACAACAAAGACGAGAATAGTAGCACAAATAATACAGAAAGTCGAGTAGTTAAAAACAATCGTTAATAATCAATCATGACGGTAGATGACCCAACAAATATAAAAATCGTTGGCTGTCAGGGACGCCAGATATTTAGTGACGTATTTATTCTCTCGGTCTATTTGCAAAATTAAACTGTCAATTAAGTAATATTAAACTAATTTTAAATACATCAAATTAGAATAACTTAACATTAAAACTACACCTTGATATAATTGAAAAATTAATATAAAAAAAAACAATTTAAATTGTTTGGTTGCTAACATTAATAGTGATAAGTTAACACCGATAATGTTCAAATTAGGTTAGGTAGGCTAATGGTAGGTGTATTTATATTTTTTTTTATGTGTGTATAAACTGAAAAGTTACAGGGATAAAACAATTTAATATTCATAAAGTAGAAATTTAACAGATTTATAAAAACTTAAATCTGTTTACAATCATTTAATTTGTTAATTTGAGTATCATTTATATTTAAAATAGTGACCCTTTTTTCTTTCTTTAAGGACGAAGAGTAGTTATTTATGAAATAAACAAGTTTTAATCGTTTGGGATATACTTTTGTAACTTTTTGTATATCTACATTTTAAACTGAAACTATCCCCTTTTTGGTTGGAAAGATCTCTATCTCGTGTATAATATATATATATATATATATATATATATATATATATATATATAACACAGGAAACCTCAAAAGAATATCACTTCAGTTTCGAGTTTTATGGCCATCAAAGTAGTCATTAGAAAAAGTAGGCAAGACAAACGGGTGCTTAAACACATCAGCCCCTATGACGGGCAATGTTGGCTCGATAAAATTCGGTAACGAGTTATAGACGAAAGGCGACCACACAAAATTAAACTCGGGTTCCCGAAATGGAAAGAAATTTATTTACATAAAATTTTACATTTTCTTTTTTTTTTTTGCGTTTTTGTTATTGTTATTTTTTATTTTCTAGTGTCATTCCTTATTTTATTTTTCGGTGACGCGAACAGTTCATTTTTGTAAATTGTTGCATTTCACGCGGCCAGTTTATTTATTTATTTTGTAAATTGTTAAAAATAAAATGAAACAAAACAAAATACAACGTAAGAAAGAAAATGAAATGTAAATAAATCTAAGTGTTTGTTTTTTTTCGGTTTCCGTTTCGGGAACCCAGGTTTAATTTTGTGTGGTCACTTTCGGCTTTCGTAGCTCGCTACCGGATTTTCCTCGACCTAATATTGACAGCCATGGGGTCTGATATGTACAAGCACTGAAAAATGAATTAAGAAATTAAAAGATATATTTTTTAAAATGGTTTAACCAACTTACCTTATTATTTTCTAAGGCTTGGGCGGAATGAATATCCTTTGCGGCAAAACAATTTTGACATTTACTCTTATGAAAAATATTAGGTACAAATTTCCTGCATTTTGAAGCCATCTTTTAAAAAAAAAAAGAAAAAGAATTTCTATTTTTTTTTAAACTACTGGAAAAAGTTTGGTGAAAAAGAAAAAGTCCGTAATATTAAATCCAGCTTTTCTTTTTTGCATATATACAGCTCTAGTTGTCACTCAGTGAGGTCATGTTGTGTTATTTGTATTGTGTAAAAGGAAAATATATGAAAAAAGATCTAATATTATGGAGAGTTACAATAAACGAAGGTAATTCAGAAAGTGGGGTAGGATTCATTTCTTCTATTCTTTATAAATAAGAATACAAAAGTTTGCTTTGTTTAGGGATCTTTCCGTGTTTTAGGGTCTTTTTTGTTACTTATCCCATGTGTTTGTTAAACTCCGCTCTCAGAGTTGGAGAGGGTGAGTAATGAAACCGTTAATTGAAGACTTGTAGTAGTAGTAGTAGTAGTGGTGGTGGTGGTAGTAGTAGTAGTAGTAGTAGTAGGTACCCCGCGCGCTCGTACGTACATTAACAACGAGGCAATACGAAAAGTCGGTGCGCCTTCGAGAGTCTGCTTCCTATCTCTATATTAATGAAAAAAAAATTGTGTGACCATTTCTCGTGTGTGTGTGTGTGTGTGTGTGTGTTTCACCTCTACGTGACTTACACATTATTACTTTTATTTAATTTACTATTAATCAATTATTTATTGAAATCAAAATGCAATAGCGCCAAGTACTAAAAATAACTTTTTTACAAATCCTTCTTTTTTTTAATTAATTATAAAATTAAATCAAACGGAATGCATTTCTGTTTCTTTTTAAACAAATCATAGTGAATAAAAAGGTTGAATTACTTCGTGACCCTTCGAAATTTTTAAAGGAATTTGGTAGCATTTAAATTTGATTTCTGCCTTTAAAATTTGTAGCAAATTCTCATGTATTAAAAGTTTTGGAAGTTATTGACATCGAATAATTTTATAAATAGAGATTAAAACAATATTACCATAACAAAATTAGAGTTTAATAACAATTTGGTTCAATTAAGGATTTAATAACCAAACGATACCGAAATAATTTGATTTAACTCTCGAAACGCTAAAGAAAATAATAATTTGATAATAAAAACTTTTTATTATCAAATTATTATTTTTTTTATTAAAAAGTATTATTGCAGATATGAGCATCTAAATACCCCGCCCACCCCCTCCAAGACGATTACGTGTGAATATCTTAAAAAAACATGTCGAGAAAATTCAATAAAAAGGAAAAAAAGCAATTATTTTAGAATTTAGAATGCGTGAACACGTAAAATGATCACCCATTCTGGGTTGTTCTCGAACTTTTAGGGCAGTTATCCAGATGGTGAGGGGGGGGCTTTCCACTCGGAGTTAGGGCTATTGGTAACGTTTAAGGGGAAGGAAGTTTGCCACTCGAACTTAGAATTAGTGATAGAGTTAATGGAGTTTTTTCACCCCCACCCCAAACAAAAACGTACATAATTAATCACCCTTCCTAAACAAAAAATAATTCTGGTTAATGCCCTAAAACGCTATCCGGTTTGACAATGGCTCGAAAATGGGAGATCATTTTACGTTAAATTTATAATTCCTCACTCTAAATTCTAAAATAATTGTTTGTTTGCTTGTTTTTAGTCAAGGTTTTCAGGGTGTTCACACACGTAATCGCCTAAAAATTGGATTTCATAGGGATGCTGAGAGGGCTCATCTACAAATTTACCCCCCCCCCCCCACCACCACCACCACCACGACAAACGTTGGTCTTGCCCCACCCACCAAAAAAAAGAAAAAGAAAAATTAGAGTAAAAAGAATTTTTTAACAAGCAAATTGAAGTTTCTTGTCGGTAAATACAACTAAAAGAAGAAGAACTATTTATTTCTTAACTTACAGCCGAGAGATAAAAACTAGGGTAGGGTCACGACCATCGTAATAACTTATATTTTACGATGGTCGTGGTGGGGTCTGCTAACAATAAGAAGACATTTCTATCTGAATAGTTGTTAGCTCTATTTTTGAATTATTTATTTTTATTTTATCTTTTTTTAATGGAAATCGCCCCAGACAAAGCATAAAGCCAATTGATGTAAGGTGCTAACAAGAACGAAATATGATTATCGCAAAGACAGGAGATGCCTATTGACCTTAGTCTTGAAAAGACCAAGGCTATAGGAAGGAGGAAAACAGTCAGCAGGCAGAGAGTTCCACAAGCCTGCAGTTCTTGGAAAGAAGCTACTGGAATAGGAAGCTGTATTATAATGAGGTATAAAAACAGCGAATTGATGGAGACCACTTGACCAACGAGTCAAACGAACAAAAGAAGCAGGGAATAGATCACATAATTCTGAAGAACACATGCCATAATAGTATTTATAGAAAAGACTGAGACTAACAACATCACGTCTGTGAGAGAGAGAGGGTACAGAGAAAAAGAAAGAGTGGGACCAATCAAATTACAGATACGTTTCTGCACTTTATCAAGAACTCTCAAATGGGACAGAGATTCACCTATTCAAATATGACAACAGTACTTCATACATGATCGGATAGTAGATTTGTAGAGATAGAGAATAGCCTCAGGTGTTAGAAAATGTTTGGAGCGATAGAGAGAACCGACTTTATGAGAAGCAGAAGGAGCAATGGATCTAATGTAAGAATGCCAAGAAAGATTTGATGAGAGAGAAAGACCAAGAAGTTTCAGAGTCGATTTCTCCTCAAGAGCAGAGCCATTCATGAGAATCTCGGGAAGAAAAGGGACACACTTACGATTAAAAGACACGAACTGAGTATAAACAGGATTAAACAAAACAAGCCATTTCGTATCCCAATCCACAACTGAACCCAGGTCAACTTCTAGATCAGCTGCATATTTCAACTGATCTGAGGGAGATGGGCTAGAAGCAACATCAGAATAAAGAGTGGTATCATCAGCATAGATGATAATTTCCTGAACAATATTCTCTGGAAGATCATTTATATAGAGAATAAATAGTGTTGGGCCTAGAATAGAACCCTGAGGAACACCAGCATTGATAGGAAAAGAGAAAGAAGAGACACCGTCCAAAGTTACTCGCAAGCTTCAATCAGAAAAAAAGACCTAATAATGTCAAGAACCTCACTACCAATACCATAACCCTGAAGTTTGTGTAGGAGACCAAAATGCCACACTCTGTCGAACGCCTTCGAAATGTCAAACGCAATGGCTTTACCCTTTTCTGAATTATTCATAAATCGACAGATCCGCTCAGTTACAACAGTTAAAAGATCAGCAGTTGAACGAAAACCACGAAAGCCATACTGAACATCACTAAAGAGGCCAAGACTTTCCAGAAAATGAATAAGCTTACCGTTGACCAACCTTTAAAAAAACTTTGCTAATAACAGAGAGGAGACTAACAGGACGATACTTAGTTGGGTCAGACCGATCACCAACATTTTTAAAGATCGGGACAACAGAGGACTCCTTCCAACAAGAAGGAAAACAGGACTGAAACAAACAGAGATTGAATAATTTAGAGAAGACAGAAGAAAGTTCAGGAGTACAACACTTGAGAATGACAACAGGAATTGAATCAGGACCGGAAGCCTTAGACTGATCAAGATAGAAAGAACCCTAGAAATCATCTTTGGAGTGATAATGACAGAATCAAGAGACTGATCAGTTTTCAAAGGAAAATCAGGAAGAGCAGCACCAGAATCATCAAGAGAAGAATTGTCAGTAAAAAGACGACCAAAGAGATCAGCCGTATCCTTAGAAGATGAAATAACCTGAAGACCATTAAAAAGAGGAGGAATAGCAGACTTGCAACTATTAATAACACTATTGTAGATTCTCCAAAAATCACGAGAGTCAACCCTTTAGGATAAGATAGAGTCACGAATCCTTTGAGAATAGCTAGACTTAACCTCAGAGATTGCTCTCTTGCAGGCATTGCTAGCTGTTGTGTAGGATTGTTTAGAAGTCTCAGAATCATCCCGACGATACTGATTAAAGTAATGGTTATGATGGGCAATGGCAGAAGCAGAAACAGATGAAAACCATGAAGGAGAATGATGTTTGGCTTGAAACTTACGGTGAGGAATGAAGGTGTCAATACCAACAAGAAGCCAGTCAGTAACATCCCTAGCAGCATCATTCGGAGACATACCAAAGATAGGACACCATGGAACGTCACATAGGAAGCTGCAAAGCCTATCCTAATTATCCTTATGTATATGTGATATCAGTCACAAGGTTAACTAATTTGCACATTGATTTTGAAAAGGGGCATTTTATTAATTAAGTATTATTTGTTATTGTTTTTGAATCCAATGATTGCTTTGATTTCAATATAACAAATAGTTCTATTTCACAATATTGTTTTATTTTCTGGACAAATATTTAAATGTTCAAATGTTCCTTTCTTTAGAGGAACCAAATTGATTTTTAAGAAGTTGTGATTTATTACTAAAATTGCAAGTGAAAACGCAAATTGATTTCTTCTTTCTTTTCATTTCTTTATGGTCACATTTAAAAGATAAATAAATTTGCATCGAAATTACCAAAATGTTAAGGATTATCTATAAATAAAAAATAAAAAAGACTGTGTTTTGTGTTTACAATAAAGTTATGAATTAAATGTTTATTCTTTTAAATTAATACTTCAAGTAGCAAACTTTGTGAAGCAATAGCGAGCCGGCAAAGCCAGCTAGTTAATTATAAAGTTAATAGTAAAAAATAACAAATTCGAAAGTAATTATGCGATTTAACTTTCACCATTTTGTAAGATGTACGAAAGATTTAAAATTAATAATAATCCTTAGACAAGTAGCATACACATGACAAGAGACTTCCATGAACTACTACATACAGTCGCAGCATATACACACCGTTAACCAAACTCTCTCACACACAAGTTCGTAAATACACTCTCTCACTTGTAAAAGATGCACACTAATACACACATCTATGACTATTCCATGTACACACACTGTAACATGCAACAATGTTCAAATTATATTGATCTCAACTAACATTATAATAACTCTGGTTAATATAACAATCATCCATTGAGCTGATATTAATAATATTGCTTATTATAATATTTATAATATTGAGGTTTTCTAAAATGCCTATATTTTAAATGTACCTATAGCTATATAGCTATATTATTATATTGTGCATTATCACTCCACTGTAGTCAAAATTTTTCTGATTCTGAACTTATATATATTATATATATATAACATTTTTAAAATAAATATTTATGATTATTACCTATAGACATCGATGTTTCATGCTTATGCAATCTTCAGTGTAGGGAATGTTAATTCTTAGAGGGCATGAACTCAGTTTCAAAGTAATCACTGACTCGTAATCCGGTATTCTACACCTCGATCGCTATATAGATAAATATATATATATAAATATGATTAAGAAATGTAGTTTGCTTGAAGCATTGCGTGAAATATATATATATATATATATATATATATATATATATATATATATATATATATATATATATATATATAAAGGAGTCAAAATGCCAGAAATGGACATATGTCGGTGTTGTAGACATCAACATCGACATATTTCCATTTCTTGCATTGTGATAGCCTTCTATGACTCTCTCTCTCTCTCATATATATATATATATATATATATATATATATATATATATATATATATATATATATATATATATGTATATATATATATATATTGACTCTCTGAATCAGATTCGCATCTCCCGACCATTTGAAACTGTTACTTTCCTGCACTGATGTGAGCAATAAGCTTGAAATGCTAGCGTCTGTAGGTTTTTAATAATTTAATATTTATTTATAAATATTATAATAAGCCCCTTTAAGAAATTAAAGTCGAGCACTCTCGGGGATGTTAAAAATAGACTGTCAAAAAGCTCTAATGCAAACTTCCAAATATGTTCGTCAACCACTCACTCGACAAGTCTTCTGTCTGTGACCGCTTCTATGTACATATAGATCTTAATTTCTCTTAATCACGTGACAGTTTCCGGTGGCCGAAAGGATAGGGAGACTGCTTGCAGATTTTAGGCTGACTCTGTGAATCAGGTTCGTGCCTTTCGACTGTCTGAAATTGTTACTTTCCTGCCCTGATGAGAGCAATAAGCTTGAAACGCTAGCATCTCTCTGTAGGTTATATATATATATATATATATATATATATATATATATATATAGGATCAAATATAAACCAAAAGTAAAACTTTTAGTAGATGGAACCTATAGTGAAGAGGATTAGCTCAATATACGAGATAGAGCAATTGTAGAGATAGAAGAAAAAAGAGTGATAAACATGCGACGATTGTCCAAATTTATTTCAAATTTCAATTGTTCAATGCAAGGTGTATTCAGTAATAAACTAGTGTTTATTATTCTTTCCTTAAGCCAGGCTTTTTCAAAGATCGAGATCTTATCATCAGAGGAGAAATACAGATAGATAAGTTGGCTTTCGAAAAAGTCAAAGTTCAAATATTTGAAAAATATTATTAAAAATGTAGTGAAATAAAAATTCCGTAAAAATGATATGTGGTTTGTCCGGGTGGTAGTTGTCCGTTGAAAAGATGTCCAATGAATAGGAGGAATTGTAGAAAACGAAAAAAGCTTTTTTCGTAGGGGCAGTATGGAAAGGATGTTCAAATATAAGTAAATCCAAACGCACTTAAATGGAATTGAAATGAGAAAAGCTGGCCATTATTGATAACTTCCTGGACCATAGAAAAAGGCAAATGATATCGAGTCCAAAGAAAAACTTAAGTGAAACAATCGAAAGCCAACTTATCTTTCTGTATTTCTCCTCTGATGATAAGATCTCGATCTTTGAAAAGCCTTGGCTTAAGGAAAGAATAATAAACACTAGTTTATTACTGAATACACCTTGCATTGAACAATTGAAATTTGAAATAAATTTGGACAATCGTCGCATGTTTATCACTCTTTTTTCTTCTCTCTCTCTCTCTCTCTCTCTCTCTCTCTCTCTCTCTCTTTATATATATATATATATATATATATATATATATATATATATATATATATATATATATATATATATATATATATATATATATATATATTATTCTTCCTGGCTAGCTTTAAAGACAGAGAGGTGGGAGTGAGTGGGGTAATCTACTCTTCCCTTTTTCTTTTTTTTATTTATTACTTACCTCAACCTGATAAATAGCTGGGGTTTTTTGTTGTTGTTTTGTCCCTGACCTGAGTATTTACCTACATCTGATTTGATGTTTTTCGTCCTAAATAAAAGTTCGAACCTTAAGAAATAATAAACATGCGTTCACCACGGGGGTTAACCAGTTCACGCCGATCCATAGCAATGTATTAAAACAGGTATTAAAAAAGGGATTTCAACAGATTTTTTACGACTTCAAACTAAATTGAAACAGCAGATTCTGTGAAAGTATAAGTTTTACTGACTGTTAACTTACTTACTACTACCACCATCGCCACCGCCACTTCTACTACTACTACTACTACTACATGTTTGCGTAAAAGGAAAATAGGTGAGCTTCAATTTTCCTTCTTTTCTCTTGGCATTTAAAAATTGAAACTATTTCGTCAAGAGTTCGGTTCAATTGTACTATAGAGAACGTTAGAATATCTCGCCCATTTCGCTTGGTATTTGTCTAAATGTTGGATAAAATCAATTCTTGGCGGGTCCGAAATAGTACTTTTGGAATAGTTTCTTAATGTTAATTAGAGCGAAATGGGTTTCGCCATTAATCCGAAACAACTTATTTTGAGTTCATTCCTATTTCAATCACGTAAATTATTTAGAGGGAAATATGTTTCGGTATTGTTTGAGTATTACTCTCCACATAACCATATTTTAGTAAATAAATATTATTAAAAAAATCTCAAGTTATAGCAAGTTTCATCGTACACGTGAAACGCCGAAATCAAAAGTAGGCTGGGAAACTATAGTCGCCATTTTTGTAAACAAGTCGAAACTCAAGTTTATAATTTTCTACATAAGGACAGGAAACCTTTATTTCCAGTTAAATACAAAAGGGAATCACTTTGGCATATAATTTTAACATAAAATGATCACCTGCTTCCGGGCAACCAACTTGCGGACCAACCAGATAGCGTTTTATGGATATGCAACCAATTTATTTTTTTTTTATTCGTGGCCGTTTTCTTGATTTCGTGCGGATCAATTTTGCGTGTAGGGGGGTAACATTGGGGGAGACTGAAAAAATATATTATAACCATAACATGATATAAATAAAATAATTACTTACTTTTTTATGCTTTTCTTACGGACTCATATTATGAATGAATAGTGGCTATCGACGCTCCGCCAGAATTACTGCCCATCCAACTAAATCGCATAGGTTGGCCCATCTATTCATTTGCGGGATCGACTCCACCTTTTTGTGCTTACTTCTACGGGTCATGTCTTCTTTTTTCTATATGGTCGATTCTGGATCAACGGGCGGCCATGTATTTATCTCTGTTCTTTTAAAAACATATTTGGTTGCATGTCCTTATATACGCTATCTGCGCGTGAAGTGGATGATAATTACCGCCTGGTGGCCCAGAAGCGTGATCATTTTATGTTAAATGCATATGCGAAAATGATCCCCACTCTAAAGTCTAAAATATTGTGTGTATTTTTTTATTTCTGTATTTTTACCGCCAGCTTTTTCAAGCTGTTAACTGTAATCGTTCCTCCCCTTTCAATTTTCAACCCAAAAAATAGGAAAATAAAGTTTTGGTAAATTTGTAGATTCTCCGCTAAATCCCTTCCGAAAAGAATAAGATTCTACTGAATACCCTGAAAAACATTCATTTAAGAATTTAGAGTGCATATAAATTTTACATAAAATAATCCCTCATGTCCAGGCCATTCTAAGTTTAGGGTAGCTAACCAGATCTTTTTACCACTAAACCTAAGTCCGAGTGGCAAGGTCGTAAGAGCACATGTAATCGTCTAAAAAAGTATTACTCCCCTCCAAAACAAACGCACTGCATTTATCTCCCACTGCAAAAAAATAAAAAAATAAATGGTTAATTGCCCTAAAACGCTAAAATAGTTCGGAAATAGGGCCTCACTTTACGTTAAATTCATATGCGAAATTGATCCCTCACTCTAAATTCTAAAATAAATGTTATAAATAACAGTTTTTTAGGGTGTTCAATGTTCATAATATGTAATCACCTAAAAGGTAGAATCTAATTTTTTTCTTAGGGTGGGAGTGATTTTGCACAGGTTGTTAATCTACAATAATACCAAAGTTTTTTTGAATTTGAGTTATGTCCTCTTAGCTTCGTTTCCGACTTGTTTTAAAGATGGTGACTATATTTTCCCGAGCGAGTTTCCTTTTTCAGCCTATCACGTGTACGATGAAACTTGCTATAACTTAGCGTTTTAATGTTATTTATTCTATTATATTTTTTTATGGAAAATAAGTTTTGTAGGAAAACCCATTTCATTCTAAATGACTGAAATCGGAATTAACAAATTTCCTAATATACGGTCGCTTATTATTTACATTCAAATGGGTTACTCCCAAACATTATTATCTCCCATAGAAAAAGAATTGGATGCTTCTGTATTATTGGGGACAGATGAAATTTTCATCGTTAATTTACAAGAGTCAGTTGAAATGGGAGATAATTCAAACTATTTTTTGTTGTTGTAACCATAACCCATAAGGAAAATCCAGAGAATTAGTAAGAAAATAGATTTTTAAAAAGGGCACTTATGCAGTTTACGGACTGGGCTGAAATAATAACGTTATAATTTAGAAAGTCATTCTTAACATGAGGACGTGGTGGGTTGATTAACTATTCTGTACTTTCACCTAACAATTTAATAAACAGAATAGTTAATCACTCCCCCACACCTCCGCATGTTAAGAATGACTTTCTAAATTCTAATGTTATATTTTCAGCCCGGTCTGTAAACTACATAAGTACCCTTTTTTCAAAATTTATTTTCTTACTAATTCTCTGGATTTTCCTTATGGTTTATTGTTACAACAAAAAAAAAACAGTTTGAATTATCTCCCCTTTCAACTGACTCTTCTAAATTAAAGATGAAAATTTCATTTGTCCTAATAATACCGAAGCACCAAAAATTGGTTAACTGACCTAAAACACTGGAATGGACCTTTTCTAAGAGGGAGAGACTAGTGAATGGTGCACCAGCCCAGATGTGACAACAATACTCCATGCATGAGCGGATGGTGGCTTTGTAGAGATATAAGATACTGTCAGGTGTGAGAATTTTCTAGCACTGTAGAGGGAGCCCACTTTCTTTGCAGCAACCTTGACAATGTCTTCTATGTATTTGTTCCAATTTATGTTCTCTGTGAATGTTAGGTCGAGAAGTTTGCACATTGGACTCTCATGTAGGGTGTTATTTGCCATGATAATCGGTGGTTGAAGAGGTTTCTTGTAGTTGTTTAAGGAAAGGAGCTTTGTCTTAGCAGCATTAAATGTTACCATCCATTTATGACCCCATTCCACTACAGACTGGAGGTCACTTTCAAAGGATTCGGTCATTGCCTCAGATATGTGCACATCCGTTTTACCCACATGACGAGAGTAGAGCATGGTGTCATCAGCAAATATACCCATCTCAGACACAGTGTCATTAGGGAGGTCGTTTATGAAAATCAGGAACAATAAAGGTCCAAGGATCGATCCCTGGAGTACATCTACATTTATGTCATGTTGTTTGGATGAACGACCATCAAGGACAACCTGGATCTTTCTTTTGGATAGGAAGGATCTGACTATATTAAATATTCGTCTAGTAATGCCATATGAATTAATTTTTATGAGAAGACCTACAAACAAAGGAAAACAAATTAACTGTCTGAACTTACAAAACACAAATGAACAAGTCACTCATACAAACAACCTTCATACTTTGTAAATATATATATATTGTGTTTCATTCATTCTGTTTTTATTTTCTTCCTTTCACATTATTACTAGTTGCTACACAAGAAATAGATAAATGAAGTTGCTAGTCAGGCTAAAAAATTATATTTTATTTAAAAAAAAGAAGAAGCCTTCCTATCTTAAGCTTTATTCAAAATATATATTTGTGAACTAATAGTGTGAACACAAACAAATAAGATCTACATGATGATGATGATCATGATCATCACCACCACCATCAGCATATCTTGTTTAACATCTATTTTACATGCTGGCATGCATTGGATGCAGAAATTGACTTAAAAACTAACTTATCTCTGGCCAGATATTTATTTATCCCTCTTTCTCTTAAGTCCATTTTTATCAATTCCTCCCATCTTTTTCGTGATGTTTCCCTGTGAACTGGACATGCTACATTAACTGTTGTACATCTACTGACCCACCCAAGAACTCTCATCCATTCTTTCAATGTGGCCATACCATCGAAGTCTGCACTTGTGAACACATCTTCCTATACTGTCCAGATTTAATCTTCCTCTGAGGTCACCAGAACTAAGCCTGTCTTTAAGACTCGCATTACATATCCATCGTATCATTATCATATCATTTCTCTTCATGCAACGCATGTCCTCAACTCTCACTGGCCAGGTTTCTGTTTCATGCACCATCACACTGTGCACACAAGCCTGATGAACCAAAATTAAACGTTTTCACATTTGTGTGTTCATAATGGAAAAAGATGAAATTATAAAAATACCAAGTCATGTGATTTGTCTACAATTATGTCCACAGGCGAAACGTCCTTTTATTCACCAAAAGAAAATTTTTCTGTGAATCTTGTAGTTTCAGGTAAAAAGAATTCAACACAGCCACAAAGCCCAATCAGCTAAAGAAGCCACACAGAAGCCGGTCAGAAAGGAGGATGCAACACACCTCCCCCACGCTATGTAACTGAGGGAAGGAAGAATGAAAACTGCTATCACTTCCTTACATAGATGCCACACATACTTACATACTGACAAAAAAATAAGGTGAACACATATGCACACTTCTTACACAGACCGATTCCTTTTCTCTACTCTAAAAACAAAGTGTAACAAATGAACTTTTCAAACTTACCAATTCACTCATACAAACAATTTTCATAACTTGTAACTTTGTAAATCTATAAATATGTTGTGTTTCGTTAATTCTGTTTTTGCCATATTCCTTTCACAAATTTTCATTATTATTATTACTTATTAGTGAGTCACGGTGTTAAATACTGCATGCACATCAACCAGTAATAATTTGGTGATTTGGGTTCATAGACAAATGTTAGTGCGTAAACTGGATGTAAAAATTGGCAGGGTCATGTTGATTACTTTTAGGGCCGATCGGCTTCTGTGGGAACAATAGCTAGAGGAAATGACGTCAGACGAAACAGGGAAAACTGCAAAAATTAAGCATTTACGCTTTGGGAGTGAGAGAGCGAACCTAAAATAATGACTTAAGAATCAGTGATGAAGAAAACAAGGGGCCATGGGGCCCTTTTTCTATAACTCCCTAAACTTCTTCATCAGCAAAGATGTAGACAATGCCAATAACCTAAGTAAAAACAGATTCATTTTTGCAGAGAGATTGCTGTCAAGTTAGGCAGGATGTAAGAGTCGGCAAAGGGTCAAGCAGTTAACCTCTGAGGACCATTGCTCTTCCATGGGAACAATAGCTAGATGAAATGACGTCAGACAAGATAGAAACAAGCACATAATGCTAGAAAGTCGAGCTTTGGAAGCCAGAGAGAGCAGAGCTAAGATAATAACTTAAGAATCAGTGATCAACAAAGCAAGGGGCTGGTGCTGGGGCTCCAAATCTGCAAATTCCTATTTTTTCTCCTCATGACAAACGGCAAACACAAACAGCCTGAACAAAAACTGATCTTCTTCCAAATTGATTACTTTCGTTTGTGTTGCTTGGGTCTGACTTTCATTCCAGAATGAGAAGTCTGGTAGGACTGTTGTGGTGAATGGATAAAAAACACCAGGTATTAATTTATCTTATACTGAGTGGTACTGATTGTGACATGCAAAGTGTCAGAGTCACCAGTGTTAGTTTATTTATAACCTAAATTCAATCATAAACACATGTCTGTTTGTCCAAACTGTTATCTTTATTTTCCCAGAAAGAGATCGCTCTAAGAACTTATCACAAAGGAACAGAACTCTTATATCCTAATACAAAGGGAGATAACTCAACACCCTGAAGTTGAAGATAATGTAACAATGATACACAAAGATAAAAGGCTATAGTCTATCTTATCCATGCTATGGCTCACGCTACAATCTCTTTGTCTCATGAAACCATTCATCACTGAACCATTAAGAATCTTGAGAAATTCCAACACATAAAATCTGCCTTTTTTTGTAAAATGTAAAAGTTGTAGATGCGAGAAAAAAATCAGAATGTAATGTTAGTCATTAAAGAGAACTGAAATATTCATATTATGTGGATTATTCAGACTACTGTTCTCATCTTGGATGTTATTCTCACAACGTTTCGGCTGATGTAACTTCTGGACTTCTTCAGATGCGTCTTGTTTAAATCGACAATCTTTCTGTCAAATTCGAAAATCTGTACAGAATTTTGAATTGAAACTGTTACTTAATCAACGAGGGTAGCTTGCTCTAATTCTGTCAGCCATGACTGGGTAGAAGTCTTAAGTAATTCGTAATTGTATTCTTAGTATTGCCCATACTGAGGATTGAACCTTCAACCTTCAGAAGACTGTCACTTAGTACTGATTATTTATGAGATATTTTAATTCTTAATTATTTTTAGATTTTACTGACTTTTTTCACTTTTATTTCGATGGCAACGTACAATTTCCAAACGATGATTCAGAAGAGCTATCAATATGCACGTTGGGTACATAATAAAACTGGTTTAGGTCTTTGTTTTTACTCGCACATTGTTTATCTATCTGTCTATCTATCTAGCTAATAGTTACTTAAGTTAATATAACTGTCTCTCTCCTACATACAAAAAGTGTGAATTTTACTTAATATTTTTCTCTCAAAAAACCTCCATTTTAAGAATCTGCCCTATCTTAATTCTTCTTACTGTAATGCAACAAAGTTATATGCACAACAACGAAACGACGACATGGCTCCAAGATGGAAAGAAACGACGAAGAATCAACATAACTACAAAGAGAAAAGAATGAAAGGGACAATGTAACATATATAGAATTCGGACCGAAGAAGAAACAAAAGATGCAACACAACAGCTTGCTCTCATTCCGTCATCCATGACAGGGTAGATCTCTGACGTAATTCGTAATTGTATTCTTAGTATCGTCTGTACTGATGATTGAACCTTCACCCTTCAGAAGACTGTCACTTAGTACTGATTACTTATGAGATATTTTAATTCTTAGTTATTTTTAGAGTTTACTGACTTTTTCCCCTTTTATTTCTATGGTCACGTACAATTTCCAAAGAGAGCTATCAACATGCACGTTGGGTACATAATAAAACTAGGTTAGTGCTTAGGTGTTTGTTAGAATAACAAATAAACAAGATGATGGTGGTATAAATAACTTATACACAAATAAGCTGAATACTTCAAGCTGTAGGTATTTAACTTCATCTTTTGGAAATAGCATGATGCTGAACAGATGGGAAACAAATCCTTCACATGTTTTTGTTTGTTTATTTATTTGTTTGTTTGTTTGCGGCAACCTGTGAATCGACAGAGTTCTTAATCTTTTTCCTTTTTTTTAATTTCTAGTCGGAGAGATTGTTGTTATTTTTCAAATAATTAATTTGATCTTTAAACATTTAAAGAATTCACATGCTCAGGTCCTTAGTTTCTTAAAGGTCGCCAGATGACCCAATGCGGAATAAATTCTTTTAAATTCTTTTATCACTGATAAAATGTATACTTTTAAAATTTTTTATCACTGATAATTACACATTATCTTTGTTCTCCCGAGCACGGCACAAAGCTGCTTCAAACACCCTTGGGCAAGGTGTTAGCTTCTACTCCACTGCACAAACCAAAATTCATCTTTCCCAGGCCTTTGTACCACTTTTTAATCTGCCTACCCTATTTCTCAACCCGATTAACTATTCAAGCTCCCTCTCCCCTCCTCAACCGTTCTAGGTATCGTATAAAACTGCATCCAATGGTGAAGTTCCAGCATCGAGGAGTAGCGTAGTCACGCCCTAATTATCACTACTCGCAGGTCCGCTCTGATCTGGAGTGGTAGTACCTGCCAGGATCCCACCTATGGGTTAAATAGAAACTATTTGTTTACATAATATACACCTGAAAATCAAATTAATCTACAAAACAATCAAATATAAACATATGTACGGTTTCAGCATAAAATGACCCAATTGACATGCTGTAAAACCAACCAACATTTTTTTACCAGATTATCATAATATGAGGGTGCATCAAAGTAGTTGCTTTACTTCGAAACGCTTATTTCATGTACACATCTAAAAACTAAGACTTGACTATATATGTCATTCAGCCACCGGCCTATAAAATAAAAGTGGAGTATCTATTCAGTTAGAAGATGCCATCTTCTTAAGCGTGAGCTCCCTTTTTTCAGGGTTGGTGCTTGTAGACTCTACAGGTATTTTTGTACCCATCGACCTAGAGTGCTCCGTTTTGGAGACTTGGATCTTCTCCATATTAAAAACCGACCTTGTATCTGATTTTTCCCTTGTGAGGAGGCAAGCAAATAGGTATTACATTATTAACAAGCAAAGGTCACTTGAGCTGAACTAGCATTAACTAATTTGGATTATTCAGATTACTGTTCTCATCTTGGATGTTATTCTCACAACATTTCGGCCATGGTAACCTCTTACCTTTTTCAGGTGTATCTTGCCGCACTCTGGAATCTCTCTGTTGAACTCGGGAATCTGTATGGAATTTTGAACGAAACCCTTTATTCAATCCACGGGGGTAGCTTGCTCTCGTTCCATCAGCCATAAATGGGTAGACATCTTCAGTAATTCGTAATTGTATTCTTAGTATCGCCCGCACTGAGGATTGAACCTTCAACCTCCAGAAGACTGTCACTTATAACTGATTATGACTTTAGCATTTTATTTGTTGCACCACAAATAAAATCATAGAATTACGTCTGATATTTAATTTTTCGTTTATAAATTATTCTTATCATTCCAGATGATCTAAAGAAGAAAGAAACACCATAGACTTTTTATTTAGAGTGAAGGATTTCTTTCCAAATTCTATTTAAGGTAGCAGGGGTCGTCTGACTTGCTATTTGTTTTCTCGCTTCCCCCTCAACACTTGAAATGGTTTCGTCCAGTACGGTTTTTACTCATTAACTTTTTCATGACAGGATGGATATACATATATTTCTATATAAATATACAAATAAATAAAGATTGGTCTTTACTATAAAGTGGAGGATATGTATGAATCTTTTAAAATTTTTCATGAAGCTGTTTAGTCAGAAGACATTGTAGTTAACTAAAACTGTATTTACCTATGATATAAATGAAACTTGTCTGTTTTTATTTATTTTACTTGAGTTAGTCTGTGTGTTTGTCTGTTTTACAGCTAATTTTTTAGTATTCATTCTTTTGGGGTCGACAGAGACAGAATTAGTCAGGGGGGTCGACATTTAGAGTAAATTTTTAATGTTATTATGTAGTAATTCGTTAACGATTTTTTCCAGTTGCTACAGAAAGCGAGAGAAGGGATGACAGAGAAAAAGTGGTGGTTCTGGGGGTTAATAGAGATAGAAGAGGGGGAGAAGAGAGAGAGGTAAGGGAGAGGATGGGGATAAATAAATAGAGAGGGAGGATAGAGAGAGATAGGGGTTAAAAAAAAAAGATGTTACACACACTTTTTAACTCTTCTATTTTGTTGTCCATGCCCCCAAGCAACACCGGGTAGCCATGCTAGTCTAATATGTAAAGTCAGTTTTTCCTAGGTTAGTGCTTGATAGCTTTCGTAACAAATACCAGATATGGAACAACTACGATAAAATAGAAGTTACAAATGTGACGCATATTTTTGTTACTTTGTATTATTTGGATTATTCAGACTATTGTTCTCATCTTGGGTTTTATTCTCCCAACGTTTCGGTTGTTATGTCTTGTCGAACTCGAGAATCTTTATGTCAAACTCAGGAAAATCTGTATGGAATTTAGAACAGAACTCTTTATTTAATCTACGATGATAGCTTGCTCTAATTCAGTCAGCCATGACCAGGTAGAAATCTTATGTAATTCCTCAGTACAGGCGATACTAAGAATACAATTACAAATTACTTAAGACTTCTACCTGATCAGGGCTGACAGAAAGCTATCCCCGTAAATTAAATAAAGGAGTCAGTTCAAAATTCCGTACAGATTTCCGAATTCGATATAAAGATTCTCTAGTTAAACAAAACGCATCTGAAGAAGGTCGAAGGTTACATCAGCCGAAACGTTGTAAGAATAACTTTCAAGATTCGAACAATAGTCTGAATAATTCAAATAATATAAATATTTCAGTTGTATTTAATGACTAACATTACATTCTGATTTTTTTCTTGCATCTACTACTTTTACATTTTACAAAAAAGGCAGATTTTATGTGTTGGAATTTCTCAAGATTCTTAATGGTTCAATGATGATTGGTTTCATGAGACAAAGA
Source organism: Sepiola atlantica (assembly GCA_963556195.1). Classification (NCBI taxonomy): domain Eukaryota; kingdom Metazoa; phylum Mollusca; class Cephalopoda; order Sepiida; family Sepiolidae; genus Sepiola; species Sepiola atlantica. The sequence goes on from OY744519.1 coordinate 74,713,129, forward strand.
GATTGTAACGTGAGCCATAGCATGGATAAGATAGACAATGGCCTTTTATCTTTGTGTATCATTGTTACATTATCCTCAACTAAAGGGTGTTGAGTTATCTCCCTTTGTATTAGGATATAAGAGTTCTGTTCCTTTGTGATAAGTTCTTAGTGATCTCTTCCTTCTTGTTGTTGTTGACTGGGAAAACAAAGATGACAATTTGGACAAACAGACGTGTCTATGATTGGATTTAGGTGATAAGTAAACTAACACTGGTGACTCTGACACTTTGCATGTCACAATCAGTACTACTCAGTATAAGATAAATTAATACCTGGTGTTTTTATACATTCACCTCAACAGTCCTACCAGACTTCTCATTCTGAAATCAAAGTCAGACTCAAACAAAGCAAAAGCAATCAATTTGGAAGAAGATCGGTTTTTGTTCAGGCTGTTCGTGTTTGCCGTTTGTCATAACCAGCGGTGAGGAGAAAAAATAGGAATTTGCAGATTTGGAGCCCCACACCAGCCCCTTGCTTTGTTGATCACTGATTCTTAAGTTATTATCTTAGCTCTGCTCTCTCTGGCTTCAACAGCTCGACTGTTTAGCTTATATGTTTGTTTCTATCGCGACTGACGTCATTTCCATTAGCTATTTTTCACATAATAATCCAAATTATGCAAATCATCAATCCTCATCTCAGAAATTCGAAAACAAAATATTTCAGTTAACTTTTATTTAGATACGAAAAAATACAATTTCTAACGATAAACGCTAACTTTTTGTTAATGGTAAACAACTTAAAACAGCTGTCATGGCGCCGTGTTCGAATTTACAGAGTAAAATCATATACGCCATACCATAAAGTAAACAGGTCTTTTATTTACTTAAATGAAATACATCATTCATTTATAATAATGACTCAAGTTCTGTTAAGTAAAGATTTTGGTTCGAATATATACGGAAACTACTTTCCCGTGCAATGCTGGAATACAGTTTCTTCGAGTTTTTTATTTAAAGTTAGGTATGTGTATATGTTTATATATTTCTATGCATCGGATTCACTTCTAAACAAGTTAACCAATCATTACAAATTTTGGAACACAGCTGCTAGGCGTAAGGATGCGTAATGTTGGCTATATTTAGTTGAATTTAGTTTTATTCAAAGGAGAGAGAGAGAGGGAGGGAGAGAGAGATAGAGAAAGAGAAGTTTTAAAAGAAAGATGTTATACACACTTTTTAACACTTCTATTTTGTTGTCTATGTTCCAGAGAATCCCTTCATGAAAATTTAGATACCTCTAGGTTTTGTAAAATATTAACAATAGGTAATAAATATTCCTTAAATTTCAGTTTCTTTGGAGTATCTTAAAGAGTTTTAGTGGGCATAATATGGGTAAAACTTTCAATTTCAGATTTGCATTAAATTTGATCCATAGTCATTAGACTCCAATTAAGCAAGATTTTCTGAATTTTAATTTCTTCTTAAGACCATTTAAACTTGAGCATTGAATTTTAGACATTTTTCTAGAATTAAAATGATTCTAATGGATGTTGATCAAAATTGGAATAAAGATTCTAGACATTAGGTTTAGTAGCATTATATCTTTATTTTAATCTTCGTAAGAGGATATAAAAGTGGTGCAAAACTGTTTTCTTCTGGGATTAACTCTACCTGTCTTGGGATGGAGTTTCTTCTAGTTAATCATAAATGGAAAGTTTCATTACAATTGAAGAAGATACCGGCTTCCTAACCAAAAATGCACCAAACATTGATGTTATTGTTTTTTTTTCTTTCCGTTTGCAAAACTCAATCATGTTCTGCAAAGCCAAAAACAAAAGCAACAACTTTCTTCTACAAAACAACTAAACTATGAATAAATATTTGAAGATATGATAAACTTGAAGCATAAAAACTTTTACCAAAATGAACGTATTTAGCATTATATCAACCCGAAAAGGATTGATATGCCGTAAAACAACCAAACAACCAAACAATTGAAGAAGCTTTTTTGAATATTTTTCTGCGTGTACAGGAGACGATTTCTGTTTTTAAATTACACTATTTACAATGTTGCATGCTTTTAAAATCACAGAAACCTAATATTTGCAGATTTAGATCAACAATGAATTATCTTTTTTATATACTAATGAGTCACCACTTACCGAGGTCAAAAGCCACTCGAGGATAAGAGTTAATGAGATTGTCAGCTTGATGATGAACAATACTATGAGAGGATTGAAAATGATAAACAGAATAGAAAAAAATTTGATTACTTAAAGGGACTGCCCGACAAGTATTTGTTGATATTGGGCTTGAAGACGACCATCTTGTATCTACAGGGAAACAGTCCTGTGGCAATGTGTTTCAAAGACAGGAAGTTATTGGAAAGAAATTAATTTCATGGAAATTAGTTATAGGTACACAGAAGAAAAAAAGAAAAGAAAATTATTTGCAGATGTGACAGCAGTACTCCATCTTAGGACGTATCTGACTCTTGATAAAGGATCACATCAGGAGTGAGGTACTTTCTGGAGTGGTAGAATGATCCAACCATGTTTCCAGCAACCTAAGCAACGGATTGGATGCAAGTCTTCCATTTTAGATCTGGAGTGAAAGGCAGTCCTAATCTAATACTTTAAACTCAATGATTCTATGTTTTACGCAAGGAAATAGATAAAATAATTATGTTGCTACTCTTTATATGTTGTCAATTGTAAATCTTCTTTTTCTTATGCATTAATCCCAGCGATGTTGTCAACTGTAAGTAAATGTGTTAATTGTACTTGGTTTTAGTTTTGACTATTATTCATTCTGATGATAGGTATGTTTGGGATATATGTTTAATACAGGGCTGTGAAATAACATAGCTTATATTCCAACACTGGCATATTTTGCCTATTCACTGAGTAAAATCAGTGACTAGCCTGTCGATCAGTTTCTTTTTTCTTTTAACACTAAATAGGTCACCACTGATCAAGGCAAAAAGCTACTCAAGGATAAGGGTTAATAAGATGGAATGATTGTCAGGATCAAGTTCGAATAGTTGTGGGGACACTTCATGGCAGGAATCGGTTGACATTGGATTTGAAGCTGATCATGCTGTAATCTGCAGGGAAGCAGTCCCGTTGTAATGTGTTCCACAGACGGGAAACTCTTGTGAAAAAGCTCTGTTCGAATTTCGTCTGACACTAGGCATAAAGAAAAAGAAAGTTAAATCTTTTACATTGTGGTAGAAGACGAGTTCTTGCTAGTCAGTTTCCATTGTCAGCTCGCTCTCCATTGTGATAACCGATGTTTGTTGAAGGTGGTGTTCATTGAAGACTTGTAGCCATTGCTCCATTCGCCCATTCGTTGAAGTTTTTGTCAGTTAAAGGCTGGTTGACCTATAATGTGGTTTAATCGGTCTCCATTATGATTCAAGTAATTGTAGGTTGCAATAGAAAGTTTATCTGACTCCAATAGTTAATCAACAGACGACATCGCATTTTCAAATGAAAATACCTTTTATTGGTATGCGCTGAAAAAGGAATTAAACAGCTACACAGTCAGTCTTTATAAAGTGTGACTAAGGCTGGTTTACCATATTGTTGACAATTTGAGAAAACCAACGAAATATATCTGCTCTGGACGGTGTACTGGTTTTAACTCTGGCCAGAGGGAACGAAATCGCATGAGTGCTGTAAGAAGTCGTCTGGCGATTTGTGTTGCTACACCAGAGCTTCTGATAGGCTTACAATCACTCCAGTGGTCTCATTTATATCAAAGGAAAGTAGTACATAATACAATTAGAATACATGACTGCTACAGTCTGTAGGTCTGGTTTGTTGTCCTGTGGGAGTCGGGGTACAATCAGTAACTTGATCCAGTTTTATTTACAACACATATAACATGAGAAATGTCTTCTACCGGAGAGACAAAACTTGAGTCATCTTCTGAGACTGCAAAATATACCAATGTTAACAACACCTGCTGCTGACTCATGACCATAAACTTTAAACAAATTTGAAGAGGCCCTAACTTCGGAAAACATTGATCGAATAAGATTTCTCAGTGACTGAAATTTCATCAAAATCTAAGATTTCATCACTGATGGTCATGGAAAACTAAAGAAATTGTTTAAATAAAAAATACTTTGTAGACCAATGGTGTTAAGAGGGAGGAGGCAATTGAGTAATGGCCCCCGGGCATCCGAATGGAGGGATAGGGGAATCCAATTATATTCAAACCATCTCCCTTTCTCATAATTTTTTTTCAGTACTAGGACTTATACTTGAGTATTTGGGACATACAATCAAGAAGTTGACCCCGGGCATCACCAAGGCATCACCAGACTCTGTATGCCACTGCCTTGACCCGTTTGGTCAAAACCACTACTACTATTTGTTCCACTTTGAATTCATTCGAAAATTTATAAACGATGATATATCTGTTAAGACAGTCTTCTTGCATAACTGAATATAATAAGTCTCTTTACTTCTATATTATCCTTAGTGAAAATATAAAAGCAAAGAGACCTATTATTTTGCTATCTAATTTACATGGCTGTTTACGGTGTGTACGAAAGCACTATATAAATGAGATGGTCACTTTTTCTCTAAATGCTCACAGAGATATTAAAAACTATGAGAGAGTGTTTGAATCAACACACAGTGAGAGAGGGTGAGAGAAATGCATAAATGATGATAGAGATTCATTCAGTTAATTACAAATTATGGCTAATTAGAAAAATCAAAATAGAATTTTTTTCAAACATAACTCAATCCCAAAATTAAAAAATATTTTAGCACCTATTTTGCATCATTAAAATATATAGGGAAAAGCCTTCGAGAAACAAACGTTGATTAACTCAGCTTTAGTATAATAATAGATACCTATGTAAATGGTGTTTAAAGTGGTGCACAGTGACAATGGCAATTTTTTTTTTTTTTAGTGAAAAAAAGAGCAAACTTTTGCTTACCTATTCGTGTGGGTGATCTGAATTATGGTATAGTAGTTTTATATTTTTTAACTATTTTCTTTTTCGCAAGTTTATTCTTCCATGCTGAGTGATTAATACAGTATCCAATCAGAACACTTTGCGTGGGAGGTATTTTCGCTGAACTATTTGTACACTGTTTTTCCTGATTTTGAACAGTCAGGCTGTTAAGATCAAGCTGAAAAGACGTGCAATGTTCCTGTCTCAGCCAAAATAAAGACTTGACCTGTGCAAGACAAGTGGATACAAGACTCAACCCGTTGGGCAGATGTACAACCCCACTAACTCAGCGTACTATGGTATTTTTTGTTACTTAAACCTTTCCATGGTCCCTTGTTGTTTGTTGGTGAAGCAATGTATGAATAAAACTGATTTAAAATGTAGAGGAAAAGTTTGTCTTTATATTCGAGCTAACGGTAACCCCTATCAACGGCAACACAATAGTGACCCCTTTTTCTTCTTACTATATGAACCCTAGAAAATGGACAGCTTCATTCTTCTCCCACTATAATAGCTTCAAGGAAATGGCTTTTTAGTTTGGAAACCCTTATTCCAAAAATACGAAACTAGTCAAGTGTCCTAATGTGCCCCTTGTCCCAATGTGTCACAGTTCCACCCTCTCCTCTTGTTAGATTCTAATTAATTTCAAGAAACAATATACAACTAGCGGGGCTACCCGGCGTTGCTCGGGGTCATAAAAACATAATTGAAGAAAAATTGCGTATGTAACATCTTTATATTAAAACTTCTATTTCTCTCCTTCTCTCTCTATAGCTGTCTCTTTATCTTTCTACTTTTCTCTACCCTGGTCGCTACTTTTAAATTTTGCCTTTTGCGAAAGCTGTTTCTTCCCCACCATTTCATCCTACGTTTCACAGGGCAATAGTATGACTTATTTCTATAAAAAGTACCACCACTGTCTGCGCTTTCTATATAGGTACTTATAACCGCCCCGGTGTTCATACTATATATTTTGAATCCCCTCATGATATCCTTCATCATTTTAACTCCCCTCGTTATATTCATCATTTTCGATCTCCTCATACTATTAATCATTTTCAATCCCCTCATAATATTCTTCATCATTTTCAATCTCCTCATACTATTAATCATTTTCAATCCCCTCATAATATTCTTGCTCATTTTCAATCCTCTCGTAATATTCCTCATCATTTTCAATCCGCTCATGATATTCTTAATAATTTTCAATCCTCTCATGATATTCTTCATTTTTTCAATCCTCTCATGATATTCTTCATTATTTTAAATCCCCTCATGATATTCTTCATCATTTTCAATCCCCTCATGATATTATTCATCATTTTAAATCCCCTCATGGTATTCTTCATCATTTCCAATCCTGTCAGTCTATTCTTCATCATTTTCAATCCTGTCAGTCTATTCTTCATCATTTTCAATCCTCTCATGACATTCTTCATCATTTTCAATCCTCTCATGACATTCTTCATCATTTTCAATCCCCTTATGATAGTCTTCATCATTTTCAATCCCCTCATGATAGTCTTCATCATTTTCAATCCTCTCATGAAAGTCTTCATCATTTTCAATCCTCTCATGAAAGTCTTCATCATTTTCAATCCTCTCATGAAAGTCTTCATCCTTTTCAATCCTCTCATGATAGTTTTTATCATAGCTCTATATAGGATATTGAGCACTTTTCTCCCGGACAACGCCGAGTACTTTGATAATCAAGGAGGCCTCATGAGCACTACTGAAATCACTTACGTATCCTCTCTCCTTCTGATCTCCGAAATAGTCCAAAGGGGAACAAAGATGGCGTTAAAATATTTTCCAAACCTATCACTACAGTAGCTCTATCTAGGACATTGAGCACTTTTCTCCTGGACAACGCCGAGTACTTTAATAATAAAGGAGGCCTCCTGAGGACTACTGAAATCACTTAGGTATCCTCTCTCCTACTGATCTGCGAAATAGTCCAAAGGGGAACGAATATAGCGTTAAAATATTATCCAAACCTATCACTACAGTAGCTCTATATAGGACATTGAGCACTTTTTTTCCCGGACAACGCCGAGTACTTTGAAAATCAAAGAGGCTTCCTGAGTACTACTGAAATACCTCTTATCGATTCCCCATCCTTTTCAGCGTAGATTCTGTTAAAATATTATCCAAACCTATCACTACAGTAGCTCTATCTAGGACATTGAGCACTTTTTTCCCGGACAACGCCGAGTACTTTGAAAATCAAAGAGGCCTCCTGGGGACTACTGAAATCACTTAGGTATCCTCCCTCCTTTTCATCTGCAAAATTGTCCAAAGGGGAACGAAGATGGCGTTAAAATATGTTCTAAACCTATCACTACAGTAGCTCTATCTAAGGTATTGAGCACTTTTCTCCCGGACAACGCCAAGTACTTTGAAAATCGAGGTGGCTTCATGAGCACTACTGAAATCCCTTAGGTATCCTCTCTCCTTCTGATCTGTGAAATAGTCCAAAGGGGAACGAAGATGGCGTTAAAATATTTTTCAAAACCTATCACTACAGTAGCTCTATCTAGGACATTGAGCACTTTTCTCCCGGACAACGCCGAGTACTTTGATAATCAAGGAGACATCCTGGGGACTACTGAAATCACTTAGGTATCCTCTCTCCTTCTTATCTGCGAAATAGTCCAAAGAGGAACGAAGATGGCGTTAAAATATTTTCCAAAACCTATCACTACAGTAGCTCTATCTAGGACATTGAGCACTTTTCTCCCGGACAACGCCGAGTACTTTGATAATCAAGGAGGCCTCCTGGGGACTACTGAAATCAGTTAGGTATCCTCTCTCCTCCTGATATGCGAAATAGTCCAAAGAGGAACTAAGATGGCGTTAAAATATTTTCCAAACCTATCACTACAGTAGCTCAATCTAGGATATTGAGCACTTTTCTCCCGGACAACGCCGAGTATTTCAAAATCAAATAGGCCTCCTGAGCACTACTGGAATAACTCTTATCGATTACCCCATCCTTTTCAGCGTAGATGCTGTTAAAATATTATCCAAACCTATCACTACAGTAGCTCTATCTAGGACATTGAGCACTTTTTTCCCGGACAACGCCGAGTACTTTGAAAATCAAAGAGGCCTCCTGGGGACTACTGAAATCAGTTAGGTATCCTCCCTCCTTTTCATCTGCAAAATTGTCCAAAGGGAGACGAAGATGGCGTTAAAATATTTTCTAAACCTATCACTACAGTAGCTCTATCTAGGATATTGAGCACTTTTCTCCCGGACAACGCCGAGTACTTTGAAAATCGAGGAGGCTTTATGAGCACTCCTGAAATCCCTTAGGTATCCTCTCTCCTTCTGATCTGCGAAATAGTCCAAAGGGGAACGAAGATGGCGTTAAAATATTTTCCAAACCTATCACTACAGTAGCTCTATCTAGGACATTGACCACTTTTCTCCCGGACAACGCTGAGTACTTTGATAATCAAGGAGGCCTCCTGGGGACTACTGATATCACTTAGGTATCCTCTCTCCTTCTGATCTGCGAAATAGTCCAAAGGGCAGCGAAGATGGCGTTAAAATATTTTCCAAACCTATCACTACAGTAGCTCTATCTAGGATATTGAGCACTTTTCTCCCGGACAACGCCGAGTACTTTAAAAATCGAGAAGGCTTCATGAACACCCATGAAATCCCTTAGGTATCCTCTCTCCTTCTGATCTGCGAAATAGTCTAAAAGGGAACGAAGATGGCGTTAAAATATTTTCCAAAACCTATCACTACAGTAGCTCTATCTAGGACATTGAGCATTTTCTCCCGGACAACGCCGAGTACTTTGAAAATCGAGGAGGCTTCATGAGCACTCCTGAAATCCCTTAGGTATCCTCTCTCTTTCTGATCTGCGAAATAGTCCAAAGGGGAACGAAGACGGCGTTAAAATATTTTCCAAAACCTATCACTAGAGTAGCTCTATCTAGGACATTGAGCACTTTTCTCCCGGACAACGCCGAGTACTTTGATAATCAAGGAGGCCTCCTGGGGACTACTGAAATGACTTAGGTATCCTCTCTCCTTCTGATCTGTGAAATAGTCCAAAGGGGAACGAAGACGGCGTTAAAATATTTTCCAAACCTATCACTACAGTAGCTCTATCTAGGATATTGAGCACTTTTCTCCCGGACAACGCCGAGTATTTCAAAATCAAAGAGGCCTCCTGAGCACTACTGAAATAACTCTTATCGATTACCCCATCCTTTTCAGCGTAGATGCTGTTAAAGTATTATCCAAACCTATCACTACAGTAGCTCTATCTAGGACATTGAGCACTTTTTTCCCGGACAACGCCGAGTACTTTGAAAATCAAAGAGGCCTCCTTGGGACTACTGAAATCAGTTAGGTATCCTCCCTCCTTTTCATCTGCAAAATTGTCCAAAGGGAGACGAAGATGGCGTTAAAATATTTTCTAAACCTATCACTACAGTAGCTCTATCTAGGATATTGAGCACTTTTCTCCCGGACAACGCCGAGTACTTTAAAAATCGAGAAGGTTTCATGAACACCCATGTAATCCCTTAGGTATCCTCTCTCCTTCTGATCTCCGAAATAGTCCAAATGGGAACGAAGACGGCGTTAAAATATTTTCCAAACCTATCACTACAGTAGCTCTATCTAGGATATTGAGCACTTTTCTCCCGGACAACGCTGAGTATTTCAAAATCAAAGAGGCCTCCTGAGCACTACTGAAATAACTCTTATCGATTACCCCATCTTTTTCAGCGTAGATGCTGTTAAAATATTATCTAAACCTATCACTACAGTTGCTCTATCTAGGACATTGAGCACTTTTCTCCCGGACAACGCCGAGTACTTTGATAATCAAGGAGGCTTCCTGGGGACTACTGAAATGACTTAGGTATCCTCTCTCCTTCTGATCTGCGTAATAGTCCAAAGGGTAACGAAGACGGCGTTAAAATATTTTCCAAACCTATCACTACAGTAGCTCTATCTAGGATATTGAGCACTTTTCTCCCGGACAACGCCGAGTATTTCAAAATCAAAGAGGCCTCCTGAGCACTACTGAAATAACTCTTATCGATTACCCCATCCTTTTCAGCGTAGATGCTGTTAAAATATTATCCAAACCTATCACTACAGTAGCTCTATCTAGGACATTGAGCACTTTTTTCCCGGACAACGCCGAGTACTTTGAAAATCAAAGAGGCCTCCTGGGGACTACTGAAATCAGTTAGGTATCCTCCCTCCTTTTCATCTGCAAATTTGTCCAAAGGGAGACGAAGATGGCGTTAAAATATTTTCTAAACCTATCACTACAGTAGCTCTATCTAGGATATTGAGCACTTTTCTCCCGGACAACGCCGAGTACTTTGAAAATCGAGGAGGCTTTATGAGCACTCCTGAAATCTCTTAGGTATCCTCTCTCCTTCTGATCTGCGAAATAGTCCAAAGGGGAACGAAGATGGCGTTAAAATATTTTCCAAACCTATCACTACAGTAGCTCTCTCTAGGACATTGAGCACTTTTCTCCCGGACAACGCCGAGTACTTTGATAATCAAGGAGGCCTCCTGAGGACTACTGATATGACTTAGGTATCCTCTCTCTTTCTGATCTGCGAAATAGTCCAAAGGGAGACGAAGATGGCGTTAAAATATTTTCCAAACCTATCACTACAGTAGCTCTATCTAGGATATTGAGCACTTTTCTCCCGGACAACGCCGAGTACTTTAAAAATCGAGGAGGCTTTATGAGCACTCCTGAAATCCCTTAGGTATCCTCTCTCCTTCTGATCTGCGAAATAGTCCAAAGGGGAACGAAGATGGCGTTAAAATATTTATATGTTTGTTTCTATCGCGACTGACGTCATTTCCATTAGCTATTTTTCACATAATAATCCAAATTATGCAAATCATTAATCCTCATCTCAGAAATTCGAAAACAAAATATTTCAGTTAACTTTTATTTAGATACGAAAAAATACAATTTCTAACGATAAACGCTAACTTTTTGTTAATGGTAAACAACTTAAAACAGCTGTCATGGCGCCGTGTTCGAATTTACAGAGTAAAATCATATACGCCATACCATAAAGTAAACAGGTCTTTTATTTACTTAAATGAAATACATCATTCATTTATAATAATGACTCAAGTTCTGTTAAGTAAAGATTTTGGTTCGAATATATACGGAAACTACTTTCCCGTGCAATGCTGGAATACAGTTTCTTCGAGTTTTTTATTTAAAATTAGGTATGTGTATATGTTTATATATTTCTATGCATTGGATTCACTTCTAAACAAGTTAACCAATCATTACAAATTTTGGAACACAGCTGCTAGGCGTAAGGATGCGTAATGTTGGCTATATTTAGTTGAATTTAGTTTTATTCAAAGGAGAGAGAGGGAGGGAGAGAGAGATAGAGAAAGAGAAGTTTAAAAAGAAAGATGTTATACACACTTTTTAACACTTCTATTTTGTTGTCTATGTTCCAGAGAATCCCTTCATGAAAATTTAGATACCTCTAGGTTTTGTAAAATATTAACAATAGGTAATAAATATTCCTTAAATTTCAGTTTCTTTGGAGTATCTTAAAGAGTTTTAGTGGGCATAATATGGGTAAAACTTTCAATTTCAGATTTGCATTAAATTTGATCCATAGTCATTAGACTCCAATTAAGCAAGATTTTCTGAATTTCAATTTCTTCTTAAGACCATTTAAACTTGAGCATTGAATTTTAGACATTTTTCTAGAATTAAAATGATTCTAATGGATGTTGATCAAAATTGGAATAAAGATTCTAGACATTAGGTTTAGTAGCATTATATCTTTATTTTAATCTTCGTAAGAGGATATAAAAGTGGTGCAAAACTGTTTTCTTCTGGGATTAACTCTACCTGTCTTGGGATGGAGTTTCTTCTAGTTAATCATAAATGGAAAGTTTCATTACAATTGAAGAAGATACCGGCTTCCTAACCAAAAATGCACCAAACATTGATGTTATTGTTTTTTTTCTTTCCGTTTGCAAAACTCAATCATGTTCTGCAAAGCCAAAAACAAAAGCAACAATTTTCTTCTACAAAACAATTAAACTATGAATAAATATTTGAAGATATGATAAACTTGAAGCATAAAAACTTTTACCAAAATGAACGTATTTAGCATTATATCAACCCGAAAAAGATTGATATGCCGTAAAACAACCAAATAACCAAACAATTGAAGAAGCTTTTTTGAATATTTTTCTTCGTGTACAGGAGACGATTTCTGTTTTTAAATTACACTATTTACAATGTTGCATGCTTTTAAAATCACAGAAACCTAATATTTGCAGATTTAGATCAACAATGAATTATCTTTTTTATATACTAATGAGTCACCACTTACCGAGGTCAAAAGCCACTCGAGGATAAGAGTTAATGAGATTGTCAGCTTGATGATGAACAATACTATGAGAGGATTGAAAATGATAAACAGAATAGAAAAAAATTTGATTACTTAAAGGGACTGCCCGACAAGTATTTGTTGATATTGGGCTTGAAGACGACCATCTTGTATCTACAGGGAAACAGTCCTGTGGCAATGTGTTTCAAAGACAGGAAGTTATTGGAAAGAAATTAATTTCATGGAAATTAGTTATAGGTACACAGAAGAAAAAAAGAAAATTCTTTGCAGATGTGACAGCAGTACTCCATCTTAGGACGTATCTGACTCTTGATAAAGGATCACATCAGGAGCGAGGTACTTTCTGGAGTGGTAGAATGATCCAACCATTTTTCCAGCAACCTTAGCAACGGATTGGATGCAAGTCTTCCATTTCAGATCTGGAGTGAAAGGCAGTCCTAATCTAATACTTTAAACTCAATGATTCTATGTTTTACGCAAGGAAATAGATAAAATAATTATGTTGCTATTCTTTATATGTTGTCAATTGTAAATCTTATTTTTCTTATACATTAATCCCAGCGATGTTGTCAACTGTAAGTAAATGTGTTAATTGTACTTGGTTTTAGTTTTGACTATTATTCATTCTGATGATAGATATGTTTGGGATATATGTTTAATACAGGGCTGTTAAATAACATAGCTTATATTCCAACACTGGCATATTTCACCTATTCACTGAGTAAAATCAGTGACTAGCCTGTCGATCAGTTTCTTTTTTCTTTTAACACTAAATAGGTCACCACTGATCAAAGCAAAAAGCTACTCAAGGATAAGGGTTAATAAGATGGAATGATTGTCAGGATCAAGTTCGAATAGTTGTGGGGACACTTCATGACAAGAATCGGTTGACATTGGATTTGAAGCTGATCATGCTGTAATCTGCAGGGAAGCAGTCCCGTTGTAATGTGTTCCACAGACGGGAAGCTCTTGTGAAAAAGCTCTGTTCGAATTTCGTCTGGCACTAGGTATAGAGAAAAAGAAAGTTAAATCTTTTACGTTGTGGTAGAAGACGAGTTCTTGTCAGTTTCCATTGTCAGCTCGCTCTCCATTGTGATAACCGATGTTTGTTGAAGGTGGTGTTCATTGAAGACTTGTAGCCATTGCTCCATTCGCCCATTCGTTGAAGTTTTTGTCAGTTAATGGCTGGTTGACCTATAATGTGGTTTAATCGGTCTCCATTATGATTCAAGTAATTGTAGGTTGCAATAGAAAGTTTATCTGACTCCAATAGTTAATCAACAGACGACATCGCATTTTCAAATGAAAATACCTTTTATTGGTATGCGCTGAAAAAGGAATTAAACAGCTACACAGTCAGTCTTTATAAAGTGTGACTAAGGCTGGTTTACCATATTGTTGACAATTTGAGAAAACCAACGAAATATATCTGCTCTGGACGGTGTACTGGTTTTAACTCTGGCCAGAGGGAACGAAATTGCATGAGTGCTGTAAGAAGTCGTCTGGCGATTTGTGTTGCTACACCAGAGCTTCTGATAGGCTTACAATCACTCCAGTGGTCTCATTTATATCAAAGGAAAGTAGTACATAATACAATTAGAATACATGACTGCTACAGTCTGTAGGTCTGGTTTGTTGTCCTGTGGGAGTCGGGGTACAATCAGTAACTTGATCCAGTTTTATTTACAACACATATAACATGAGAAATGTCTTCTACCGGAGAGACAAAACTTGAGTCATCTTCTGAGACTGCAAAATATACCAATGTTAACAACACCTGCTGCTGACTCATGACCATAAACTTTAAACAAATTTGAAAAGGCCCTAACTTCGGAAAACATTGATCGATGAAGATAACATTTTCTGGTTTTTGATTTCTCAGTGACTGAAATTTCATCAAAATCTAAGATTTCATCACTGATGGTCATGGAAAACCAAAGAAAATGTTTAAATAAAAAATACTTTGTAGACCAATGGTGTTAATAGGGAGGAGGCAATTGAGTAATGGCCCCCGGGCATCCAAATGGAGGGATAGGGGAATCCAATCATATTCAAACCATCTCCCTTTCTCATAATTTTTTTTCAGTACTAGGACTTATACTTGAGTATTTGGGACATACAATCAAGAAGTTGACCCCGGGCATCACCAAGGCATCACCAGACTCTGTATGCCACTGCCTTGACCCGTTTGGTCAAAACCACTACTACTATTTGTTCCACTTTGAATTCATTCGAAAATTTATAAACGATGATATATCTGTTAAGACAGTCTTCTTGCATAACTGAATATAATAAGTCTCTTTACTTCTATATTATCCTTAGTGAAAATATAAAAGCAAAGAGACCTATTATTTTGCTATCTAATTTACATGGCTGTTTACGGTGTGTACGAAAGCACTATATAAATGAGATGGTCACTTTTTCTCTAAATGCTCACAGAGATATTAAAAACTATGAGAGAGTGTTTGAATCAACACACAGTGAGAGAGGGTGAGAGAAATGCATAAATGATGATAGAGATTCATTCAGTTAATTACAAATTATGGCTAATTAGAAAAATCAAAATAGAATTTTTTTCAAACATAACTCAATCCCAGAATTAAAAAAATATTTTAGCACCTATTTTGCATCATTAAAATATATAGGGAAAAAGCCTTCGAAAAACGAACGTTGATTAACTCAGCTTTAGTATAATAATAGATACCTATGTAAATGGTGTTTAAAGTGGTGCACAGTGACAATGGCAATTTTTTTTTTTTTTAGTGAAAAAAAGAGCAAACTTTTGCTTACCTATTCGTGTGGGTGATCTGAATTATGGTATAGTAGTTTTAGATTTTTGAACTATTTTCTTTTTCGCAAGTTTATTCTTCCATGCTGAGTGATTAATACAGTATCCAATCAGAACACTTTGCGTGGGAGGTATTTTCGCTGAACTATTTGTACACTGTTTTTCTTGATTTTGAACAGTCAGGCTGTTAAGATCAAGCTGAAAAGACGTGCAATGTTCCTGTCTCAGCCAAAACAAAGACTTGACTTGAGCAAGACAAGTGGATACAAGACTCAACCCGTTGGGCAGATGTACACCCTCCACCAACTCAGCGTACTATGGTATTTTTTATTACTTGAGCCTTTCCATGGTCCCTTGTTGTTTGTTGGTGAAGCAATGTATGAATAAAACTGACTTAAAATGTAGAGGAAGAGTTTGTCTTTATATTCGAGCTAACGGTAACCCCTATCAACGGCAACACAATAGTGACCCCTTTTTCTTCTTACTATATGAACCCTAGAAAATGGACAGCTTCATTCTTCTCCCACTCTAATAGCTTCAAGGAAATGGCTTTTTAGTTTGGAAACCCTTATTCCAAAAATACGAAACTAGGTTCCACAAGGATTCATATATTTCAAATATGTCAAGTGTCCTAATGTGCCCCTTGTCCCAATGTGTCACAGTTCCACCCTCTCCTCTTGTTAGATTCTAATTAATTTCAAGAAACAATATACAAAGAAAAATTGACATTTAATAATATTTAATATTTAATATTAGCTGGTTTGCTGACTCGTTATCGCTTCAAAAACTAAGCTTCTCTCCTTTCACCACCAACGCTCGGATCCTCACTTTGCCCGAATTGAAATGAATGGCTCACTCCTTGACAAAGCCGCACACCTTGATAAGCTTCTAACACAGACTTTCACTCCAGATTTATAAATGGAAGATTTACATCAAATCTATTGCTACAGTTGCCGGAAAAATGGTTGAATCATTTTACCGCTCCAGAAAGTATCTCACTCCTGACACAATTCTCTACCTGTATAAGAGTCAAACACGTTCAAAGAGGGAGTACTGTTGCTACATCTGGGGAGGTGCCCATTCAGAGCACCCTTTTCTGTTTTGACAGAGTAGAAAACCGACTTCGAAATTTAGTGGGCAATGTCCTCTTCTCTTTCCTACAGTCTCTTTCTCACAGAAGAGAGGTTACTAGTCTTTTTCTACTCTATAGTTAGTTTTATGGTAGGGGCTTGACAGCTCTCCAATCTATGGTTCCTCCCTGTAAAACATTCACAGCAAAAACTCGTCTAGCTACAACCACTTAAAATAGTTTTCCTTTCTTCCTCTGTGTACTCAAAACTAAACAGAACTTTTATGAGCAAAGTTTATTTCCTAGAACTACTCGTCTGTGGAACACAATAACACGGGGTTGCTTCCCAGCATACTACAACACGGTCGTTTTTAAGTCTAATGTTAACAAATTCTTGTTGAGTCGCCCTACTAAATAATCAAACTCTGCCCAGTTCCAAACATCCGGACAAACTCATTAACCCTTATCCTTGAGTGGCCTTTGGGCCTTGATAAGTGGTGACTCGTTAGTCCATATAAAAAACATTATTTGAGACATTAATTTTAAACAATAAACATTTCATTTATTACTTTCTCATTTATTCATATAGATAGATAAACATTTAACATGTCGGTAATTTCGATACAAATTTATTTATTAATCTTTTAAATGTGACCGTAAAGAAGGGAATAGAAAGAAGAAATCAATTTGCTTTTTCACTTACTATTTAGAAATAGATCGCAACTTGTTGAAAATTAATTCGGTCCTCTAAAGAAAAGAACATTTGAACACAAATGCTAAATAGTTGTCCAGGAAATAAAACAATGTTGCGAAAGAGAACAATCTTTTATATCAAAACGAAAACAACCATTGAATTAAAAAAACAATAACAAACAATAGTTAATTAATAAAATGTCCTTTTTCAAAACCAATATGCAAATTAGTTTATTTTGCGACTGATATTACATATACATAAGCAGTATATAAAAGAATGAGTCGTCTGTTGTTTGAAGTTGAATTAACTTGAAATAGAGCATTTTGACTTTACCGATAGCGCGAGAAATTGGCCCGACCTTTGCATTTATTTATTTAGATTACTTTTTTAGCAAACTGTTCATTTCGTTTCGTTAAGAAATTACAAAGTTTAAATAAAAAACTGATTATAAATTCCAATTATGTTTCGGAATTATTTAGATAATGATTGATTATTTAGATTATTCGGACTACTATTCTGAACTGTTATTTTTACAATGTTTTGGCCGATATCATCTCCAACCTTCTTCAGCTTATGACCCCCATGGATTAAATAATGGATTCAGTTCGAAATCCCGTTTCGGTTCTCAAGTTCGAAAAAGATGCACTGAAACAAGGTCAAAGGCTACATCGGCTGAAACGTTGTGAAAATAATTGAAATAAAGTATAAATTGTAATGTTCTTATATTTATTACTAGCAAAGCTACCGGCATGGCCCGGGCCATAAACAATAAAATAGAAGGGGTTAAAAAGGGTGTATAACATTTTTCTTTGACCCCCTCATCTCTCTCTCCCTTTCTCTCAATCCTTCTGTCTATGTTTCTCTCGATCCTTCCTCTTTTCTCCCTATCTTTCGCCTTCCCCCCTCTTCCTTCCCCCTGTCCATTCCCTTCTCTTGTTTTAATGTATTAAAAATAATAAAAATCTAAGAAATTCACCCGAAATTTTAGTTTTAAAAAGTTATTGCTCCCAGGCAATTCTGAGTTTCTTGTCTTCTTCCTTTCACACTTAACAAAATAATGAAAAACACATATTTGTTTATATGTATTCCCGAGTTTATTGTCTTCAATCCTCCCTCCCAACAATATAATGAACACATATTTGTTTATATTTATATTTAAAAATATAATAAAACACATATTTGTTTTAATGTCTTCTCGGGCAATGCCGAGTTTCTTGTCTCCCTTACTCAACAATAAAATGAAACAAACAAGGACAAGTTACTTGTTTTCTCCCTCTCTCCTCAATGATAAATTAAACACGAGTTTCTTGTCTTCAACCCTCCTCCTCAATAATATAATGAAACACATATTTGTTCTAATGTATTCCCAGGCAATACTTATCTTCCACCCTTCAACACTATAATGAGACTCATAAGATACTTCTTTATATGTATTCTCATACAACGCTGGGTTATTTTTTATCTCATCTACATCCATCTTAATAATATAATGAGAACTATATTTGTCTTAATGTATCCCCGGGCAACGCCGAGATTTTTGTTTCCTCCCTCTCCCCTTAATAATATAATGAAACCTATATTTATTTTAATGTATCCTTGGGCAATACCGAGTTTCTTGTCTCCTCCTTCTCCTCCTAATAATATAATAAATCTATATTTGTTTTAATGTATCCCCGGGCGACATCGAGTTTCTTGTCTCCTCCCTCTCCCCTTAATAATATAATGAAACGTATATTTGTTTTAATGTATTCCTGGGCAACACCGAGTTTATTATTTTCCCCTTCCCCAAATTTATTGAACACTAAATAAAAAGGAATTGGCGTTCCTCAAGGCTCGGGAATTTTTTTTATCTAAGTTACTACATGATAAGATTAAAAAGTCGCTTTTAAAGTACCCCCCCCCCCCCGACAAATTCTATTCCGGTTGATCTCCAAAGAATGAATTTTATTTTTAATTACATATTATTTGTCCGAGTCAACACTGAAAAAGAATATTATCAGTTTTGTCGATGTGTCTTGTATGTGTTTTTTTTAAATTTTTAGTTGGACTCACACACACACACATACAAGCAAACAACTTTTTTGTTTTTAATTTTCTTATCTTTTTGTTTTTGCTGGGGATGGAGCATCCTTTTGGATGCCAGACATTCACCTGCTATTTCAGACACCCCAGCCGAGAGATCTTTTTAATATATAATAGATTGTGACGAGTTAAGCAGTGTTTGTACAATACATACTTTACCTAGCTTCTACTGCTTTACAGCTAATACAAAGAAAAATATTTGTGAAATTTTGTAGAAAAAAATATGATACTAAGTATTTGCATGAGAGAGTAAGTAACTACAATGAATGTCTGTTCATTTAAATGCATTTAGTAATTGTTTTTATTAGCAAAAACATTAGAAATTATGTTTTTAAGCAAAAATAATTTGCTTTGAACTAATGCAAAATACCCTTAGTTAAAAAAATATATATTTATGCAATGTGTTTTATGTTATTATGTTTTGTTAATCGCTTTAAATTAATGAAATATGTATCCTTTAAACTTACGTGAGATTCAGGTATGACTAGTATAAAAAATTCGAAAGCAATAAAATATGTAATATTAGTAATATATATATAAGAGGGTAGTGCAGTATTAGTGCAGTTCCAACGAGAGAAAAGTATATATGTAAAGGAGTAAGGCTACCAACATTTGTAAAATGTTTTTTTTTCAACATTTATTTATTATTTTGTTATTTAATCATTTTATAATTTTATAAAATGATTAAATAACAAAATAATAAATAAATGTTGAAAAAAAACATTTTACAAATGTTGGTAGCCTTACTCCTTTACACATATATATATATATATATATATATATATATATATATATATATATATATATATATATTTATATACAGCAACAGCAGCTTTTGCTGTTATTACAACAGCAGGATAGTGCAGAGGGTCTGTACTTTCAATAGAACGGAGCACCAGCCAATTATGATGTGCATGTGCACGACAGCATGCTTGGTTGATAGATTTAATTTGCCAGTTTTTACCTCTTCCCAACTTTTTCCTGTGGGGCGTTCTCTAAGACAAAGTTCCGTAGCATCTTTTAACTTAAGGAACGAATCCGAGCTGATATTGCTCAAGTGCCGTTGGAGCTGTGCACCAAAGTATGCTGCTCAGTCACTGAAAGATTAGCAAAGTACATTGAGCTCCATGGAGAGCACACGGAGCTTTAATAAACATCATGTTTTATGTTGCAGAAAACTTAAGTGTACCCTTCGTTTGTTTCTATAATACCATGACATAGTTTTCATAAGTTTTTATCAGTATATCGATGAATTTTAATTTTTCTTGATGTGAAAAACGAGTGATGGAAAAACTCAATTTCGATTATTGTTTTCGCTAAACAAATCAAATGAATGCAGACAAAACTCATTGAACCACTTGATATGGATATTTAGTAAGTTTCTGAGGTAGCAGCGGAGAAAGGGTTCTCCTTTACATAGAGTATGGGCGTGAGTCTGTTGGACACTATTTCTAAAAAGAAAATAATGCGCTTGCCATGCTCCACTGCAGCTTATCATTGCTATCTCTATAAAAGCAAACATTATCAAGGTCACAGCAGCACGTGTCTCACATGCTTACTGTATGTTGGAGGTTATGCTGATTATTATCGTGATTTGATTTAGTTATTTTTAAAAAATTTTTTATGAAAATCGCTCCAGACAAGGCATGAAGCCACTTGATGTAAGGAGCTAGAAATAACGAAAGATGATTATCGCAAAGACAGAAGATGCCTATTGACCTTAGTCTTGAAAATACCAAGGCTATAGGTAGGAGGAAAACAGTCAGTTAGAAGAGAGTTCCGCAAACTTGCAGTTCTTGGAAAGAAACTAGTGGAATAGAAAGCCGTGTTATAACGAGGTGCCTGAACAGCGAATTTATGAAGACCACTCGACCAACGAGTCAAACGAGCAAATTTTATGGTGATTTATGCTATTCGTTGAGTTGTTAGTTTTTGTGGTTCAATATGCAGTTCGTTGTGTTGTCTGTCACTATCTTTCACTGTGTGCATTCCACTATCCATTGCTCTGTCCACTACACTGTAGTGGTGAGAGGTTGATATCCTGTTAAACACAACTCAAATGAAAACTGAACCTGCTGTAGTTGTGAACACAAAAGAACATTTCATCATTCTAAAAATAACTTTTTGTTTAGCACTAATTCCTCTTTCCCTTTGTCTAGTATGGTAAGGGGAGGCTACCTTTGTTTTCTTCTCCCTAAACGAAACTAACCAAGCCAGTAGTAACTTGACAAAAAGAGAGGTGATAATTTTATTTTACTCAAAATATTTCAGAGTGACAAAACGAAATATTTTTTAAACTCCAAACTTCCCTGAACTAAATTACTATACACACATATTACAAATTAACATTTAAACACATACAAAACCCAGTATTCATGTAACACCAAAATACACATTTATTTATTTATTCCAATACTAGTCTTCTTATTTGTTGTATTTATGTTGTACGTCGATGCTACTTATTTTATTTCAGTACTAGCTATCCCGATCTGACTCTGCCCGGGATTATTCAAACTAAACCAGTAGTCATGTAACACATTTATTTATTTCCATACGAGTAATCTTGTTTTTTGTATATATATTGTACGTCTATGCTTCTCATTTTATTTCAGTATAACGAAAAATATTCTTTTTTAATTCACACAAATAACAAACAGGATAGGAACCATAATGAACCTCTTCGACCTGTAATAACACTGTCTTGTGAAAGACAAGGTACTGTTTTTTTTATTGTTTTTTTTTAACATAGTTCACCCCAAACAAGGCAGGCCGCCACTGTAGACGTAAGGGGCTGATTTTATCAACCAATTTAATTCAAGCTATAATGGCAGATGGAAAGTTTAATCTCAAAATCCATCCCGAGTTTAATAACTACCACAGTGATAGTCGAATCGGTAAAGAAGGCAGAACTTATATGCAAGATATGCGGTGTGATGTGACTCAAATTGTCAACACTTATAAACGGTTAGGTGTAGCGTTTTCTGTCCATCAGCATTTGGAAGACGTGGGAAAGGTTGATGCAGATCATATTAAATTTTCTTAATTTTATTTTTTTTTTACTAATGAGTCACCACTTCTCAAGGCCAAAAATCATTCTAAAATAATGGTTAATTAGATGGATAGATTCATAGTAAAATGGTGATGAATACTATGAGAGGATTGAAAATCTTCACATATCACCCACTCATAACTAAAGCCAACCAAATAAACAGCAATTATTCCTCCTTTGTCAGATACATCGTTCATGGAATGTGAGGACTAAAGAACAAAATAAGGAGTAGCGAGAGTTACGAGGTGGCCAAAAATAAGCCCAAGGTCCATTTTCAATTGACAGTTCTTGGTTTTAGTGTTATTGGGTATCCACCTCATCAGACCAGCCAAGACTTGATGGCAATGCCAGTTTACTTGCCAACAGCCCAACCTTGTGACACATGCATTCATGGTATATCGGAAGTTTGTTGCGTGACATCATTTTTTTTTACTAATGAGTTGACACTTATCAAGGCCAAAAGCCACTGGAGGAGAAGAGATGAATGAGATGGATGGATTGTCAGTGTAATGATGATGAGTATTATGAGAGGATTAAAAATGATTAATGGAATGAACAAGGTTTGATTACTTATGGGGACGGTTTATGATAAGTATTTGTTGACATTGGATTTGAAGACAACCATGTTGTAGTCTGCAGGGAAAGAGTCCTGTGGTAATGTGTTCCACAGATGAGAAGTTCTTGGAAAGAAATTCTGTTCATTGAAATTCTGTTTGATGCTAAGCACACGGAGGAAAGAAGGAAATTTCATTCCAGTTGTGATAATAAGACAAGTTCTTGCTGTGAATGTCTTATAAGTAGGAACAAGAGATTGATCGATCCGGAGCTCAGTCGAGCATCTTCTACAGAAATAATGATAGAGTAAGGAAAGACTAGCAACATCTCTTCTGCGAGAAAGGGGCTGTAGAGTACACATTTTTGTACTCTGTCAAAGCAAGAAAGGGCACTCTGAGCGGCACCTCCCCAAATGTGGCATCAGTACTAGTGATCTTAATCATATTGCAAAGGACTTCTACAGATGCAAAAAATATGGCAAACAGACATCTATTTAAACAGGGTTTCTTACAGTCATTTGTAAGCAGAAACCCTTGTCACTCAAATCAGACTTAGTAAGTTTGGTGTTAGCCACAGGAATCCTATTGACGTGGAGATATTTGTTGTAGTAGATTGACACTAAACAAGAAGATCTGGTTTGTAATGTTGGAAATGGTCCTGTGATCAGACACCAACTATACTGAAAAACTATACTGGAGTGAACTGCAAGGGCTGGTTGTTAAAATACCCCGAGATACAGATCGCCCCCCCCCCTTCTCATGGCTTGATTACGTACATAGCTGTTCGACAAGAAAATATAGATGGTTCACTCAGATATGTACTTCTGAGAACTTAATGTGTATGCTGACACATATACAGCCAATGCAGATATTTGCATGCAAAATAGGTCCTGCTTTTATAAAGGTACGGAATATGTATGGAGCCTACCTGCAGATTCATGTGGTCAAATCACTATAGCCATTCGAAATGGTTGAAATTAAGGAATCAAGGTATTACCTCTACTATCTGAAATTTGGGCTTACTTTCTTACCAGAATTAAGCAATAAATTACAAAAAACACTTTGAGAGAATGAAAAATCTATTCAAACAGCATGCTGATAATTAAGTTACAATTAATTAATTAATTCGTTCCAGAGGTGTGATCAGAACATAGACAGAAGAGAAAGAAAGAGAGAGAGTCAATTGTGGTAAGCGCATTGCTCACTATATTTAACACATCTTGTCTCTTGAATGCTTCCACCGATGCTCTTCGAGAGGCTTCGCTCATAACTCTCTCTGTCATTCATCTGACATCATATCCACTTAATCATACTAGAGACTTCCGCTTTCACACTATTGAATTCTACAGACAGGGTCAACCTCTTGATCCTTTCTTACCTCTATGTACAGCACTTCCTGCCTAAGTGCTAATATATACTAGTTAATATATCTACTAACCAACCTACCCATTCTAATATTTAACAATAATGGCACCAACTAACTCATATACAAATGTCAAGTCTATCTAAATGATGTTGATGTTAGGCAATCGTCTGAATGCACGAAGCATGGAACTTACAAAGTGAGAGATCTGGTCTGGGTACCTACATAGCATGACACATTCTAGAACAGAAAGAGTGAGAGATGCTTACACTCCACATTCTATTCTAGTTGATAGAATGACATGTCATGTCAAAAATATTCGCGCAATCAAAAATGTACTTCATTAAAATGCTAAATGGCAGCTGTTTATTTACTTCCTTCCCACCAAGGAAAATGTGACAAGAGGCCAGTAGGTACAAGGGGAAGGGGCCAGCACCCCCCGAAGGAACACTCTGGCTCTACAAAATTAACCATGAACAGACCCATCGGCATTACCCATAATAATAAACCAACTCCTCCTCAAAGAGAGGATATAATACCTGGAAGAATGCACCTACTAAACTGAGCCAGACAATACATACCGCTCTCCCGACAAAAGAGACCTTGGAGCTGCCACAGCAGGCTCTGGTCTATCGGCTTGATTGCCGAGATGAGGATCGGCTGGTATGAAAAAGCCATAAGGGGGGGGGGGGGGTCAAGAAGCTGCCTTTTCTGTTGTCTAGCTGAGGGACTCGTGCTTAAACATGCTGACGACATTCCATGGTTTCACAAACAGAAAGGAAAAGTAAAGATGAAACAAACAAACAATGTCCAGTTTGTTATCAAAGGAAGTGGTGGTTGTAAATAGCCCATGACAATGTAAATAACACTTGTGATTAAAAAAATTGTTTTTTTACTTTCATTCACCCCAAATCAGGCATATTTCCGCTGATGCATAAGGGGCTATTGTCATAGGGGCCAGATTTATAGAGAGGGGCAACCTGGGTACGGAGTTGGGCAGCAAGATGTTTGTTAACATTACATTAAAATTTCTACGTGTTGGTATGGTCGGGGAAACTGGGAGCAGGGAGGGAATTCCAAAGGCAGGCGGTCTGAGGAAAGAAGCTATCAGAGTAGAAGATCTTCCAGCATCTAGGGACCTTTACAGTGAAGGGTTAGGATTTTGCTGTTAGTCAAGTGGGTCGAGGGTATTTTCGTTGAGGAGATACGAGCGCAGTAAGTTCATCGGAGCAAATTCCGTGAAAGTTCTTGTACAACAAACACAGGGATGCAGCACTGCGGTGATGCGACAAGGGCTGGAGTTTAGCAGACAATGTGGGGCCTATTAGATTAAAAATTATTTTTTGTGATTCAGAATAATTCTTCGGCCTAACTAAATTGGTAAATAAAGAGTGCAAGGAAGTTACTTGGTGGCAACCATATTCTCTTTAAATAATGGTGTCAATAATAAATAAAAATCCTTGACCTGACTCAAAACTTTTTTTATGTGCCTAGAATTGAAGAATGTCTTTGGGGTACCCGAGGGATCATGTTTTATAATTGGTAGCACAGGATTCCCAGATGTATTCATTCGGTAATTTATAAATGTCTCACAGACTTATGCAGGTGTTGAAGGTATCAAATGCCTTCAGATAAGCTTGTTTTTCTTTTTTCATGTTTAGCTACAAAGATGACATTCCTAACGCTACATGGGAAAGAAGATGCACATCTGATAAAACCATTCTTCTTTTTTTTAATACTTAGCCCAGCTGTTTACCTTGAAAGAATACTTCTAAAATTTGACTGTAGATAAGGAGTTTATTTTTGTCGCACAGACATTGTTATTTTCAGATTCAAAAGAGTAATTAAAATAAAACGATCCAATCCTAAACAAATACCAGTAAATTTGTAGATAATTAATCTGACCCCCCCCCCCACACACACACACTAGAAAATGAGATTCTACTTTTTTTAGCCGATTACGTGTGAACACCCTGAAAAATTTGGCAGAAAAAGGAAAAATAAAACAAAACAAAAAAAACTATTATTTTAGAATTTAGTGTGAGGGATCAGTTTCGTAAAATCCATTGTAAAATGATCCCCCATTTCTACGTCATTCTAACTTTTTAGGGCTGTTAACCAAATTTTTTACCACTAACGCTAAGTTCGAGTGGCAAAATCGTAAAATCACACTTATTCGTCTAAAAAAGTAACACCCCCTCCAAAAAATATGCACAGAATTTATCTCCCATAGCAAAAAGAAAATTTGCTTAACTACCCTAAAACGTTAGAATGGCCCGTAAATGGGGGATCATTTGATGTTAAATTTATATACAAAACTGATCCCCAATTCTAAATTCTAAATTAATTTTTTTGTTTGTTTTTTTTCGCCAAGTTTTTCAGGGTGTTCACACGTAATCGCCTAAAAAGTAGAATCTCATATTTTCATTTTTTAGTGGTGGGTGGGTGATTTAGTGGAGGGCGTTAATCTACAATAATTTCCAAATATCATTTAATGAATACACTGATATCAAAAAGTAAAATTATCCATTATTTTTTTAAATAACATATCTTAATACTTAGCCAAGCTGTTTCCATTGAAAGAATACTTTATAGGGTTGACATGTATCCCAATCCAATACATATTAAATGACGGTTATTCAGAAGAGTAACCCACCCCTGATTTATACGTTTAACTTTTGTAAGTATAGATGGTCGGAAGAACAATAATCTCGGTAAAAATCTTAAATCTAGGGCAATGACATTTTTTCAAGCAATTACATAAAGTTAACATAATGGAATAAAAAATGAATAAAAAAGTCTTGGAATTTTTTTTTTGCATACAATCTTTTTATTTATATTAAAAAAAATAAATAAAATTAACGTCAAGGATCTTTTTCATTATTAACATATTTCTTCCAAAATTTATGTATTTTTCTGTGTAAAAAAACAGGGAAAATCAATCGAAAGCACAATAAAAAAAATGTGGAAAATCATTGTAAATCATAATGAAAAAGAACCTTGAAAATCAATCGAAAGCACAATTGAAAAATGTGGAAAATCAATGAAAACGCGAACAATTTAGTGCCACACGTGCAGAGTTATTACAATGGTCGTGATTATAACCGAGATTATTTTATTAACTTATTTTTTAGTATTAATAAATTAAAAAAATATCTTCAAGAAATATATTTGTAATGAAAAAATTCCATGACGTTAATTTTATTTAATTTTTTAATATAAATAATTTTTTTTTTTAGATTTTTACCGAGTCTGGTCACAATTTGTGTAA
Organism: Sepiola atlantica; assembly: GCA_963556195.1. Lineage (NCBI taxonomy): Eukaryota > Metazoa > Mollusca > Cephalopoda > Sepiida > Sepiolidae > Sepiola > Sepiola atlantica. The sequence continues at coordinate 74,740,351 of OY744519.1, forward strand.
AAAATATATCTAAAAAAATAAATTACATTTTTCGTATAAAATTGGTTCCCACAGAAATATTTACAAAAAAGCAAAAATAGTGGTCACGTGATCTAGCTTTCAACTACGTCCACCGCACATCAAAATCAACTGTGCGCTCGAAATCACTGTTGGCGCCCAAAAGTAAAAGTCACTCATTCGAGTCGATAACTAATTATTTAAGGCCAGAGTTAACCAGTACGGCCAAAAATCAGAACAGCGCAAACACAATATTACGTTCAGCTCTCCCCCTCCCTGTAGGTGTAAGGGGGAGTTAATCACAATTCTTAGCTCACGCACACACTGTCACAAGTATACGCACACTGAAAAAAGCAACACACACGCAATGCTTAATTCTCCCACACTGTCGCTCGCATATCCATACAGACAGGAAACAAACATATACACACATTCATCTCTAACACTCGTAATTTTTCTCACTTCGAACTTTCTACAAGCTGAGAACTCAACATTTCAAATGAACATTTACTCACATAAAATAACTTTCAAACAATTGTCATTTTGAATATATATATATATATATATATATATATATATATATATATATATATATTGTGTTAGTTTATTATGTTTTATCTGTTTTATTAAGCATTCATGTTTTTCCCCGTTTTTAAACATTTTCCCAACATTCATAACATTTTAATTGTCAGCGTGGATCTTAGCACCTTTCTAAGATGCAATAAAAGGCATCTCCTTAGCGAAGCTACAGTCCACGCTGCTCCAACTTCTAAAATTTGACTGTTGATAAGGAATTTACTTTTGTCTCACACATATTGTCATTTTCAGATTCAAAAGAGTGATTAAAAAGACGATTCAATCTTAAACAAATGTCATTTACTGAATACACTGATATCGAAAACTAAATTCATCCAGGCCGCCACTGTAGACGTAAGGGGCTACTGAGAAAAAGGGTGAAAGGTTTTTTTTTGTTTTTTTTTAGGGGGGGGGGGGGCAACCTAAATCGGGAGCTGTGCAGCAAGATGTCTGTTTACATTAGTTTTAAATTTCTGCATGTCAGTACCGTCAGGAAAACAGGGAGCAGGAAGGGAGTTCCAGAGTCCAGCAGCACGAGGAAAGAAGCTTTTGGAGTAGAAAGCTCTTCGGCATCTGGGGACCTCCACAGTGAATGGATGGGATTTGGCAGATTGTCGGGTTGGTCTAGTTAATATTTTATTGTTTTTGTTACCTATCCATGTTTTTTTTTTTAAATCTAAATACAGGGTGATTAGAAAGTAACTCCTAATTACTGAAGTAAAAAAAGAAATTAATATGATAAGAAAGTGTATTTATTATTTAGAATTCAATATAGGTGCCAGCATTCGCCACCAGCTTCTCAAGCCGCCTGGAAACCATATCAACTGATTTCACAATCAAGTCTTTTCTTTCTTTTCTTTTTAGCAATGAGATGCTACTTATCAAGGCTAAAAAGACACTTGAGGATAAGGCTTAATGAGATGGATAGGTTGACAGTTGAATGAGAAGATTCAAAATCTCCACATATAACCAACTCAAAACAATAGCAGGCCCAGAAAATAGCACCAACATATTTCACAAGGACAAAATAGGGAATGCAAGAATTACAAGGCTGTCCACCTCTCATTTTCTCCTTTAGTCCTCACTTTTCATGAGCGATGTTTCTGACAAAGGGGGAAGAATTGCTGTGTTTTGTGTCGGCTGTTGTTTTGAGTTAGTCGTATGAGGAGGTTTTTAAATCCATTTCATAGTATTTGTCATCATTCAACTGGCAATCTATCCATCTCACTATCCGTTATCCTCAAATGGTTTTTAGCCGTGATAAGTGGTGACTCATAAGTAGAAAAAATACAAAAAGAGTTCCTTGTGAAATCAGTTGCTGCGGTTTCCAGGCAGCTTGAGAAGCTTGTGGCGAATATTGGCACCAATATTGAATTCTAAATAAAATCTCATGTTATATACTTTATTATCATATTCATTCCTTGCGAGAATTATATTTCAGTAATAAATTACGAGCACTTAAAAATAGGGAGTTACCAATCACCCTGTATTTTGTAGAAAATAGGACATTATCAAATGAAAGAATGACAAATTTTATCCATACAAAATAATTAACTTTTATTGACAATTTAAGACAACGAAAGATAAAGAGTTTGTAAAGAATGAGGGCTCAAAGTGTCCAAGGAAAGTTTGTGAGTGAAAGAGTTGTTTTTTGTGTAAGGAGAAATTCAGTACACATGTTTGTTTCAGCTGGCGCCATGTGCGTTTACCTGCATATAAATGCGTTTATGTGCATATAAATGGGATATGCATAAAGATATGTGTGTGCATATTAGCATGTTTCTGTTTTGTTAATGAGAGAGTGTGTGTAGTAAATTTACAGTGGTTGTAACTAGACGGACGTTTTTTTGCTGTGAATGTTTTACAGGGGGGGGGGACCAAAGATTGGAGCTCAGTCGAGCACCTACCATGAAAATAACGATAAAGTAGAGAAAGAGACTGGCAACGTCTCTTCTGTGAAAAAAAAGCTGTAAAGAAGAGAACAGGACACCCTCCCCCATTAGATTTTGAAGTCGATTTTGTACTCTGTCAAGGCAGGAAAGAGTGCTCTGAGCAGCACCTCCCTGGGTGTGGCAACACTACTCAATCTTAGGACGTATTTGACTCTTATACAGGTAGAGGATTGTGTCAGGAGTGAGATACTCTCTGGAACGGTAGAATGACTCAACCATTTTCCCAGCGACCTTAGCAACAGATTTGATCTAAGTCTTCTATTTCAGGTCAGATGTAAAAGTCAGTTCTAGAAGTTCATCGAGACAGGGGTCTTCCTTAAGGAGAGAGCCATTCATTTCAACAGGAGCAAAGTGAGAGTTCGAGCATTGGTGGTGAAAGGAGAGAAGCTTGTTTTTAGATGAATTAAAAGTAATCAGACACTTTTTTCAGGAGACTGAGTGGTCTGTACTGAGATTCAGAAGACCGATTTTCAGTATTTTTAAATACTAGACAGATTGACAAAGTTTTCCAAGGTGATGGGAAGCAATTCTCTTTTAAGCAACAATTAAACAGTTTTGTAAGAATAGGAGCTAGTTCCGGTTACAGCTTCTTAAGCATTATGATTGGAAAGTTGTTTGGACCAGTTGCCTTACTGGCATCAAGATTCTTGATAAGTTTGGCAACATCCCAGACAGATATATGGATGTTACTCAGAGTGTTTACAGTCATAGAGGGAAATTCAGGAAGTAAGCGTCCCTTATTGCAGAGGATGAAATTTGATGCAAATTTCTTTGTGAAAAGTTTGGCTTTATCGAATCTGAATAAATCACCTCTGATCCATAGATGATGATTGAAATAGAGAACTTACATCTGTTCAGGACCCTATTTGTTTTTGTCAAAACTTGAGAACCAAGCCTCTGTTCAGCCACTCTAGATTTAACGGATTGAGCATAGGACTCTTTAGCATTTTATAGTTTGGGACAAGTAGACAAGAGTTATCATCCATTGGATTTCTGATTTAATCTTCCTATGGATGATACCTCTTGACACCTCACAATACATCCGTGAATTTATTATTACAAAACACTTTTTACCCCCTATTCAAGTATATTTCTTATTTTTTCACTTTATATTATGAAGAATTTCAGATTTTATACATGATTGATAAACTTTACAAATTAATAATTGAAATCAAAGCTTTTATTGTTAAATAATTGTTTTTTCCTTCTGATAAGAGGATTTGCTTCTTTGAAAAACCTAGGTTTAAAGCATTTTTCTATATTGTATACTATACTTTGTTGTACTATCTGAAATTATTAAACTTGTAAAGTATGTAACTTTACATTTGTTTATTTTCACTTTAACTATAATAATGCTCTATCCCCAATATTGAGCATATCTTTATCATATTAGGAATTACTGCATGATAACATTGAAAACACATATATAAAATAATGATTTTATAATATTTGAAAAAAACAACACATATATATATATAAGGAAAGTACAAAACGGTCTCATGTCTATCCACTCATTTGCTAACGTGTATATAAGATTAGGTAACCCCTAAATGCACTTGCAAGATACTTAAAACCAAACATGTAAGAATATACTTACTATCGTCCACTGATAAGCACCAAATAAAAAAAAAATCAGCCAACTTTTAATGACGCCAATGAATTTGAAATGATACTACAACATAAAAAGTTGATCTCGCAACAGTCTAAAACGTCCTTAGAAACGCAATCACAAAAGTTAATAATAGAAATATAAAACAGCAACTACGACTCAAGTCTAGATCTCTAGCCACACATAGTATATGAAAATAGATTGGTCGTCCAGACATAACAATATCAGCTATATCCGATCACACACTAACCACAATATAAGCAGATGTCCAGCTTTGATCTTTCTTTTCCCACGGGTTTAATGAACCAGAACATCCTGGGTGTAATCAGCCAAAATTGCAGACACATTGACTCGGATTTCACTAAAGGTTACATGCAAGAAATAATCACTGTAACCCCTCAGCTTCCAACACAATGAACCCTAACCCACTACAAAGAAGACACATAAAAGCCTCAAACAATCTGAGCACAAAAACACATGGAAGGTGCTCGACTGAGCTCCAATCTCTGGTTCTTCCTTGTAAGACATTCACAGCAAAAACTTGTCTGCCTATCACAACGAAAAGAAAATGACTTTCTTCCTCCATGTACTTAATGTTGGGGGGGGGGGATTTCCACAAATAAAGCTTCTTTTTGAGGACTTCTCGTCTGTGGAACACATTACCAGAGGACTGCTTTCCTGCAGATTACAACATAGTGGTCTTCAAATCAAATGTTAGCAAATACTTGCCATAAACCATCCCCATAAGTAATCACCATTGATAAGGTGTCCGGTGAAAGGAGATTTAAAGATTTAAATCTCCTTTCAAAGCACCGGACATCTTATCAATGGACATTCACCAACTGGACAGACTCCATATTTTTATACACGCATACTCTTATTCTCCATTACTTTATATTTTTTCAAATTTTGAATTTTGGCTTTTCCACTGCCAACTTATCCATTTATATAATTCCTCTGCTGATAAGATTTTAATCTTTGAAAAGCCTTGGCTTAAGGAAAGAAAAATAAACATGTTTTACCGAGTACACCTTGCATTGAACAATCGAAATTGAAATAGATTTGTTATTCGTACATCTTTATCTCTCTTCTTTCATTTATCTTTTATAATTGCTCTATCTCATATATTGAGCTTAAACCATTTCACTATAGGTTCTATTCTCTAAAAGTGTACTTTTAGTTTCATATTTTATTTTCATTTATTTTATATATACATATATATATATATATATATATATATATATATGAATAAGATAATACTTTAAAGATATAAATAATATCTTTAACCAGTAGACTATCAGGATAAAAACAAAGCTCAATATAGTGTATAGAGCAATAATATTAATTGAATGACATAATAAAATGAGAAATTAATCAGATTTTATTAAAGTTCAAAAACAAGGAGTGATATTGCGTCCTTAACTCATGAGTTTTCAAAGAAAATCTTCTCCTCAGAGGACCATTACAGCAATGACATTACTGCAGGTAATAAAATTAAGATTTGAAAATATATAAAAATATATAAATATACAGAAAAGTATATAAAAGTATATAAAACATCAAATATATAGGCCAAAAACACTTTCTTGAAATTTTAAAAATTTTATGACTTGGATGAACTGTATAAGTTTAGCAAAAAAAGTTCAATTAACTTGAAATAGAGCATTTTGACTTTACCGTTAGCGCGAGTAATGGGTGCAACTTTCAAATTTATTCATTTAGATATTTAATATTTTAAATTTATTTTCAACAGTATATATTATGGTATGTATTAAGCTACTTTTTTGTTGATGTTATCATATTACTAAACAAGCAATTATTTAGTCCGTGTGGCTGGATATAAGCAAAGAATATCACAAAATGAAAAATGAGATTTGTATAGGATTCGAACCTGTGCATCACAAAAGGGACTTCCTAACATGGGTGTCATCTTAGACCACTTTGTGGATTATGAGTTATCTCCCTTGGATCATTTGGAGATAAGAGTAATCTCACTTGATTAGGGGTTGACTATTTAGGTTGAGTTCTGATAGAAAGTGGAGCTTTTCGATCTATAAGACGAAAGAGATTGTGTTGTTGTATTGATAATAGACGTGTGAAGCTATTGATGATATAGACGAACATGGCGAACTTTGACACACTTGACTAATGAGCCATACGGCCAGAGAAAGCCGAAATTGAACAAATTAAATTTGCTTATATCAATCCCCGTGGACTAAATAATCACTTGTTTATCAAGCTGCTTAATGCATAATATAATCTTTCTTGCCTTGACAGAGTACAAAACCGACTTCGCAATCTAGTGGTGAATGATCTTTTCTCTTCCCTACAGCCCCTTTCACACAAGCCTCTCTCTACTGTATCGTTATGTTCATGGTAAGTGCTCAACTGAATTCTAATCCCTCGTTCCCCCCTTCCCTGTAAAACATTCACAGCAAAAACTCACTTGGCCACAACCACAGCAGATAACTTTCCTTTCTCTCTCTCTCTCTCTCTCTCTCTCTCTCTCTCTCTCTCTCTCTCTCTCTCTCTCTGCACCAAAGATCAAACGGAACTTCCATAAACACGGTTTCTCTCTTAGAGCGTCCCATCTGTGGAATCAAGTCTAATGTAAACAAATACTTGTTGAGCCGTCCTCCTGGATAAACAATTCCTCTCAAGAAATCTTCTGCACAATCCAGTTTTTTTCCAATCATCATGTAGTGGTGCTCATTGCCCAACCGATATCTTTAACCTTTGTTCTTGAGTAGCCCCCAGGCTTGATAAGCGGTGACCCTTTAGTAAAAGAAAAAAAATTATATATAATTATTTTTTATAAATAAATATTTATTATCCACAGACATATATGTTTCATGTTCACTAACAATCATCAGTGTGTCTTACATAACTGTACCGCCGGTTGAATGATTTGAACCCTGGACCCAAGTAACTCTAATAAAAATCTTGCCCTCCAATAAACACAGACACATAAAATGAGAACATTCTATCGCTCTTAGAAGATAACATATGATCAAATCAGACACAACCCTATCAGCAAACACCTAGGTACTTTTAAGAAATCGTACAAAAAAAAAAGAAACAACAAAGAAAAATGTTGGTCTTCATTAACAGAGTACCCTACTCTAGAATCTTTTCTATATACGGTTTACCAAAACTATCATATCATTAAGACACATCATATATCGAATAGAAAGTAAGCTTTAGCCATTGCTAAAACACCTCTATTGGCTTAGAATATTCATGAGTTATTTCTCTTTACCCATATCCAAGTAATCTCCCCTGAATGATACTAGCTAACAAAAGAGTGCACTCTTTACTTCCAGAAGCCCAAAATATAATTCCACTCCACATGGAGAGATTTAGAAACCAGATTCAACCTCTTTCTTGGCTGGCTTTTAAGTAAGTCATTTTGTGTTAGATTGACTCTCCATCTTAGCATTTTTTCCAGTCTTATGCTGTGTCCTGTCAGACGCCTTTCACACACACACACACACACACACACACACATATATATATATATATATATATATATATATATATATATATCAGTACTTAATGTATCCACATAAAATATTATAAAGAGATATAATTTTTATGTATCAGTTTTCAGTATTTACTTCAACAGTGCTCGATACGTAAGTAGAGCTAGGTAGTAACCGCAGGAGCCTCTGTGTAGCTTAATTGCCATATATATTTTCATTGCTTACTATATATATATATATATATATATATATATATAGTATGAATTTTTATTTATATATATATATACTAGCTGTACCGACCCAGCGTTGCCCAGGAGTCGTTTTACTTTTCACTTTTGTTTGACTCATTGACCCCCTTCTCCTTTTGCCTTTTCTTTTAATTAATTTTTACAATAAAATAGTTACATTTTTGGAAAGGTAATTCAGTGAAGGAACATATGTCCGTAAAAAATCGATTTTGTAATAAAATCGCTAGAACGTCTTACAGAATGTTGAAATTTAAATCCTATAAATAGTTTCGACTTTTTTTTCTTTTAACGAAGAAATAGGCATGGTACGAAATAATGTATATTTTTTAAACCGCCATTGGATGATAGGTCTTTTTTCCTTTTTTTAAATTGGATTTTCCTGAAGTTAAATTAAATTACTTACGGTGTCGTTTGGTTATTAGATTTATTGAATAAAATTATTTAAAATTATAACATAAAGTCAATTTAAAAAGTGACGTTTGAACGTGAATTGTTACAGACAGACGATGACTTGTCGGACAATTTTATTATATAGACTAGTTTCTCTTTTTTTTTGTTTAGGAATCTCTTTACTTTCATTTTTGTATCTCTCTCCTTTTTTTTAACAACTATGCCGTTTTTTATCAAATTATTATTTTTTTAAATAGGATTTTGAAAGTTAAATTTTATTAGTACGATATCATTTGGTCATTAAATTATTAATTTAACCACATTGTTATAAATTCCATATATAGTTTCAATTTTTTTAAATCTTTTAATGACTAAATAGACATGGTACGAAATTAATATCATTAATTTTGTTAAGGTAATGTTGTTTTAATCTCTATGAAATTATTGGATGTAAATAGCTTCCAAAACTTTGAATCCTTTGTATTATAATACATAAGGATTTGCTAAGAATTTTATAGCCAGAATTCAACAGTTTAAATGCTTCCAAATTCCTTCAAAATTTTTAAGGGTCAAGAAGTTGTTTTTTTTTTTCATCTTTTAACAAAGATTAAAATGGCCGACTTTTTTTTGGAAGAAACAAATGCATTGTGTTGGATTTGATTTCGTAATTAAATTATTGTTTAAAATACGATTTTTTTAAAGTTCATTTTAGCACTTTACACTATTGCATTTTTGGATTTCAATTAATATTCGATTAATAGTAAATAAAAAAAAATAATGTGTAAGTCACACAGGGACGAGAAACACACACATGCACAGAGACACACATATAATGGTTGTTGTCTCTCCGATAATAACGATGATTGTCATCTCACTACTTCATCAGATAAGTGATACACATACACCTGTTTAATCTTGTTTTCTCATTTATACTGAGATATCGTTTGCATGCAGCAGTATATCTGCACTTTTAGTTACTGCAACAGTTTGCAGAGACAAACCAAATGAGGCAGCTGTGTCCCTGGATGTTACATCAGAGTTGTCCATATGTTTACATAGATAATTATTTGTATATCTGTTGGATTTAATTATCTCCTCCAAGAAAGTTATGTTTTTGGTCGAGTTTGTTAGTTTGTCACTATGTTTGTGTAGTACAGCCTAGAATTCACATCGCTTGACCAATTGTCACCAAACTTTGGTCAAAATATCGGTCACAGTTTAATTTAGAACTGGATTATTTATTAGTCATGGTCAAGATCACAGAAAAGGCAAAAGTCACATTTTTGGCAATAAATTTGCTTCTGTTGATCTTAGAGCCTTGCTACTTGCCCATATTGTAGCCAATGAAGTTCTGCATTTCATATGATCTTGACATTTGACCTTGAAAGATGTTTATGGTCAAAAATTTTATGGAATTTCAACTTCCGAATTTTCAAAATTTTATGTACGGATCTGATGCTCTTTGATAACAATAACCACCATACAAAATTTCAGCCTTAAATAAATAGTTTTTAGTGTTATCAACGCTTCCATGGCATAACTTCAGGAATACTTTTTGCAATATGGAGAAATAAGGCCCAGATAAGACTTTGGCTCATCTTTACGTTGTCAGGTGGAGGTATGCAGTCTCACAACTGACTTATGTTCCTGTTTCCATCGTTAAAGAACAATTTGTTAATATACTAATGAGTCACCACTTACCAAGATCAAAATTCACTTGAGGATAAGGGTTAATGAAATTGTTAGTTGGATAATGAACAATACTATGAGAGCATTGAAAACGATGAATGGAATAGACAAAAGTTAATTACTTAAGAGGATGGCTCGACAAGTATTTGTTGAACTTGGACTTGAAGACGACCATGTTGTAGTGTGTAGGGAAGCATCCACGTGGTAATGTGTTACATAGATGGGAAGTTCTTGGAAAGAAACCCTGTTCATGGAAATTCCATTTGGTTTTAGACACAAAGAGGAAGAAAGAAAAATTATTTATAGTGGTGGTAGAAGACGAGTTCTAACTGTGAAGAACCAAAGATTGGAACTCAATCGAGCACCATTTATGCATAAATATTAGTGATGGGACGATTCCAAAATTTGTCCCGATTTCGATACAATTACCGATTCTGTTCTAAATTCCCGATTCCGATACAATTACTGATTCCGATTCTTTTTAAATTTTAAAATATTTAATTAGAGATTTGTTGCTTTTTTATTCATTTTCGAATTACTTTAAAACCCCCATGTAATGTCCGCATATATTTCCGCAAACGTAAAATATACCTTTGTGGACGTAAATTACACGAGTAGTTCTATCTAAATATTTTTTCTCAAATGTCTTCCTTGTAATTGATTGAAAATAGTAAGGCAACTAAAGATTTATTTCTCCTTTAAAATAAAGCCGATTTACATTAGTTCCTCGTTAGTTCTACTTTATTTAGATGATTATGTGATGTGTGAACACTTTGAAAAACTTGACAGAAACAAAAAAACAATTTATTTATGATTTAGAGTGGGAGATCAGTTTCGTATATAAATGTAACGTAAAATGATCATAATTTCCGAGCCATTCCAACTTTTTAGTGATGTTCACTAAATATTTTTACCACTAACCCTAAGTTTGACTGGCAAGGTCGCAAAACTATGCATAATCACTTGAAAAATTAGACCTCGCCCCCCCCCCCCCCAAATAAACGCACAGAATTTATCTCCCAGAGCAAAATAACATTTTTTTATTAACTGCTCTAAAACGCTAGAATGTCTCGGAAATGGGAACTCATTTTATATTAAATTTATATGTGAAACTGACCCCCACTCTAAATTATGAAATAATTGATCTTTTTTCTTTCCTTTAAGTTTTTCAGAGTGTTCGTGTGTAATTGCCTAAAAAAGTAGAATCTCATTTTTGTTTGGAGGGGTAATTCAGCTGAGGGTGTTAATCTACAATAATAATAATATTTATAATTTCTTATATAGTAAAAGAATCTATTTAATTTCTACAACGATACATTAAAATATAAGTATAAATGTTCAACAAAAATGAATAAAAGCATGTTAGTAATTATATTTTTCATAAAACACATTTTAAATGTCTTTAAAATAGTCTAAAAAATATACTTACATTTTAATGTTGGAAAATTTCACTGTCTTTCACTTGTCTTGTCAGTAGAAAAGAAATGTACCAACTAAACTACCAATCGATTAATAACCAAGAATCATTTTTATTACTAGTCTTTGATTTGATTGCCTTCTATATCCATCCCATTGTTTTACAACCAGACATGGAAACTCAAAATGGATGCAGAACTGACACCAAAGTGTTTTCGCACAGAGGCGTAAAAATCTTTAAATTCATTTATATCTAATTCAACTCAAGACCATCCTTTGAAAATGTCTAAAGTTTTTTTTGTTTTTTTTTTTCACACTTTCGGACACTTATTCTAAGAGTTGCCAATGTTGGCTGGGGGAACTGGACAAAAGTCCACCGAACAAAAGCCCACCATATAATTAAAAAATAAAACAGACAAAAGCCCAACAGCATAAAATAAATGAATTAAACAACTTTATTACTTTTAATTTAATTTCCCCCCTCCCCCGACATGCAGAGGTTTAAAACTAATGTAAACAGACATCTCACTACACTGCTCCCAACTTAGGATGACACCCGAAACCTACACCCTAATTCTCAGTAACCCTTTACGTCTACAGTGGCGGCCTGCCTCGTTTTGGGTGAAATATGTTAACAAAAATAAAATAAAACTAAAAATTATCAATGATGTTTGACAGTATTTTTCTTGACAAAAATGTTTTATTTAATTTTTAAACATTTTTCGGAATGTTGTACATCAACTGCGTTCTTTTAAAGGTTACCTAGCGAATTTATGCAAAGTTTTACTTTTTTGTTTTTTTAATCAAGTAAAATAAATTTACATCGTATTTTGATGATATTATGATCTATAGATTTCAGTTTTACTGATAGCATAAACAAATTTAATATTCATCATTAGTACCAGCAATGGAAAATTCAGTTTTGAAAAAAATATCAAAAGAATCGTTTTTAGAATCGGAAATTAGGCTAAAATTTTTCTAATTCCGATACCCCAAAAAGTTCTGATTTTTCCGATTCCCAATTCCGATTGTGATTAATCGTCCCAACACTAATAAATATTGTCTGTTAACTCAGTAATCATTCTTTGACCCCAATATTTACATACTTCCCACGTAAGTATGATATGGCACAACATCAAAAGATGGGAGAAAAAGCCAGTGCTTGGCAGCCCCGTCAGCATTCCCCAGTATGGGCGCCTCAGGCAATTTGCAATAAATCAACCCCTTTCCAAAGAGGGAAGGCAAGACCTGTGAGGGTGGACCCAAGACATAATACCTCAGTCCAACAGGTAAAGGCGATTGCAATGGTCAGTCTTCGTCGGACTAATTGTTAAAAACATATTCTCAACTGGCATTTAGAAGGAAGAATCATTAGACGACTTTTACCGTCCAAATCATTTTCTCTGCTAGGAGAAAAGCATAGTATCTGTTCTGATACTACACTTCATCTTTTCTGTCTTCGGTCAGTGAAGGAAAAATCCTTATAAATTGAAGCAAGTTTAATGTTTTCTTCCAATTTAGAATGCCCTTTTTTTGGAGCTGGAATTTCTCAAAATTAAAAAACGACCTTTTGTCTAACTTTGCCCTCGTAGGAAGGCCAATAAATAGGAACTCAGCGATCATACCTTTAAGTATATATGTCCCCCCAACCCCACAAAAAAATTACAGCTACTCATGGAATCGTTAATAAAATTCACAATCCTTTCTGCAATTCAACCGCATTTCGTACCAATAAATATTAGTCGATGCATGACTTGTCCACCAAGTTTCAATCATGAATGTGCAACAATCTTGTTTGTTTTATAGAATAACTAGAACTGATAAAGTGTGTAATACAGAGTGACCAAAATCATTAATAAAATTCACAATCCTTTCTGCAATCCAATCATATTTGGTACAAATAAACTAAAGTCTATGTCTGACTTATCCACCAAGTTTCAGTCACGAATGTCCAACAGTTTTTGTTTTATTGCAAATGTGCACCTCTGCATTCAATATGTCCCTCTTCACTTCAGGAATAATCTGAGGATAGTTTGGATAGAAATTATCTTGGGGATAGCCCTACAGATAAAAATCTGGGGCTGTTAAGTTCTGGAGAGTGTGAAGCCCAATCAGCCGTTCTGATTAAGTAATCAATTTCAGCCCAGATCCAACCATGATCTGCAATCCTCAAGGTGTTTGTCTCACAATCCACCTGAGACAGACCATTAATCCTTATCCTCGAGTGGCTTATGGGGCTTGATGAGCGGTGACTCTTTAGTAAAAAAAAAAGGGTCACACCTCCTACTTATGAGACGATCACCAAAGTGTCCCCACATATCATTGAACGCTGATAAAACAAAGACAATATTAGAAAAACATGTGATCTGTTGGGTCACCCCTTGAGCTCGGGCTAGATTATTTGAATCAGCTAAAAAGCAAGTGGCAATAAAACAACGCCCCTTCCAAAGAAGGAGGTAATGCCTGGGAGAATGACTTCTTAAAACTGAACCAAACCATACCTATTTCAGACATAAGGGTCGGACCCCTTGCAAACCAGACCCTAAAATCAGAATGTACCTCAGTTTCCCCGGTTGATATGAAAAGAAGGGCACAAGATGTGACATAAGGTAAATTTAATGTGGAGAAAATCAGCTCCCCTGGGAAGAATCTGGAAGAATACAAAAATAACTGTGGACAGACCTGTCGGCATGCTTTGGTAGGAGCAACACAGGCGACAAACAATAACCCCTCTACCGAAGGAGGAGGTAATGCCTGGGAGGATTGCTTCTTCAGACCAAATCGAACAATACCTTATTTTGACAAAGAAGAATCTGCCAAGAGACAAGATAGTCCCTAGGTTGCCAGAATTATACCAATAATTCTCCGGTTAGTATGAAAAAAAAAAATAGTTTGCAAAGCTAGTTACATTTAAAGAAATAAAAATCCCAAATCCAAAATTAGTCTTTCTGACAGGTATATCTGCACCTCTCTTTTACTCTCTTTCTACCTGCTCCTCTCTCTCCAGCTATGGGTTAAATAGTATTAATACTGTGGTGATATTTCTTACTGTTTATAATGGACTATTCCAATCTTCTGCTTTATAGTTAGTTTTATTACCTTTGACTGTTAATAAACAGAGAGAGAGAGAGAGAGAGAGAGAGAGAGAGAGAGGGGGGGGTATAGACACTGTATAAAATAAGAGTTGGGGGTCAAACAACATAAATTTAGAGAGGGTGGGAGTAATAGACAGTAACTTGGTAAGAAATGAGTGACTTGGTGAGTAAATTGCAAATTACGACTAATTAGAGCAATTGAAATTTTTTTTTTTAAACATAACTTAATCTCCAAACCAAGAAATATTTTAACATGTGTTTTGTGTGAATAAAATATATATAAAAAAAGCCTTCGGGAAACAAACGTTGATTAACTCAGCTTTAGTATAATAATAGATAGTAATATCAAAGTCTTTTGCTGTCTCGAAAGACAATTGATACCTTCTGCAAGGGTGTTAGCACAATGAGTTTATAGTGAAGCAGGGGTTCCACAATCTCAACCACACCTCTCCTGAACTGGTGCTACTTAAGTCCAGTGGCAAGGAAAGTCCAGGACGACCGGAAACAAGAAGAGATACACTAGTGTTATTTTGAAGTTTTCTTTCTCCTCGACTAGTTGCACAACCAAAGCTTGAGAGTCCAGTTTACTCTACTATGTAACCCATAGCTGGATGGAGGATATATGGATTCATACATTTCCCAAGGATATTCGTGAAAGTTTGCAGTAGTTCCGATAGAACTTGAACCTAGCATACCGAGCTCCACAGTTCATGCCTGTAATAACTACACAACATCATTTAATAATTTTTCTTTACATCTTCACGAGGGTGATAGCATAGGGATAAAAGGTTCCTAACTGAGCTGTTGTGTTTCGAATTTCAACTTGCCTGCCTAGTCACATTAAAGAGTCATGATACAGTTAAACAGGTAGTTGTGGATAACTATATATATATATATATATATATATATATATAATAGCGGTATTCACCCGGCGTTGCCCATGTGGAGATATATTGCTGGTCGGAAATTGGAACAAATACATTGAAGACATTGCCAAGGCTGCCGCAAAGAAGGTGGGCTCCCTCTACCATGCTAGTAAACTCCTCACACCTGACATTATCCTGTATCTCTACAAAGCCACCATCCGCCCATGCATGGAGTATTGTTGCCACATCTGGGCTGGTGCATCATCTACTAGTCTCTCCCTCCTTGACAAGGTCCAAAAAAGAGTCGCCAACCTAATAGGTCCCTCACTGTCAACCAAGCTCCAGTCCCTGTCCCATCGCCGCAATGTAGCATCTTTGTGCTTGTTTTACAAATACTTCAATGGATTATGCTCCGATGAATTGGCTACTCTGATGCCCCCTCGACGGAAATTCACTAGATCAACTCGACAATCAACTAAATCCCATCCATTCACTGTGGAGGTCCCCAGATGCCGTAGAGCCTTCTACTCAAATAGCTTCTTTCCTCGTGTTGCTGGCCTCTGGAACTCCCTCCCTGCCCCCTGTTTCCCCGACAATACTGTCATGCAGAAATTTTAAATTAATGTAAACAGACATCTCGCTGTGCAGATCCCAATTTAGGTTGCTCCCCCCCCCCTACCTTCTCCTTTTTTTTCTCAGTAGCCCCTTACGTCTACAGTGGCGGCCTGCCTTGTTTGGGGTGAACTATGTTAAAAAAAAAAAAAAATTCAAATATAATTTTTGCCTCGAAAGAAAAGTTAAAAATGACATCTGTCAAGTATAAAAAAAATAATACTTGTTGATGCTGCATTTCTTATAGGGATCTGTAAAACGGCAAATGGATTTAACGAATGGAAACGAATTTGTTTTTATTTAATTATTTCAAATCTTTGAAAAAAACAATAAAAATAATTATTCGAATGTTTGAACCTTTTTTAATACATTCTTCACTGAGATATTCTTTGTTTAGTTTTAATTTTGCTTTATGACACAAAGAAAATCTATTTAGAAAGAAGGAATTTCGTGTCTTTACATTCTAATATATTTCATTCATTTTATGAACCTAACAGATAATTTCCCCTACTGACCCCAGATGGAATCGAAGAAATATTTCAATGATGTTTTTAGATTCTTTGAAAAATTTAACCCTTCTTAAAACTTATTTGAATGTTCTGTTAACATATTGATTTCTATAATACACAAATAAACAAACATTGATTTTTATATGTATAAAAGATTATATATATATATATATATATATATATATATATATATATATATTACTAAGGAGTCACCACCTATCAAGGTCCAAAGGCCACTCGAGGATAAGGGTAAATGAGCGTCAGGTGGATGGTGAGACAGCACTGTGATAATTGGTAATGATGGTGGAAGTTTGGTAGAATTTGATTATTTAGAAAGATGGCTGAACAAGAATTTGTTTACATTGGACTTGAAAAAGATAATGTTGTAGTCTGCTGGGAAGCAGCCCCGTCATGTGTATTCCACAGACGGGTAGTTCTAGGAAATAAACTTTTCCTGTGGAATTTTCGTTAAATTTTAGGCACAGAGAGGGAAATTATTTACAGTGGTTGTAGCTAGACGAGTTTTTGTTGTAAATGTTTTACAGGGGGAGGGGAGGGGCATAGATTGGAGCTCAGCAGAGCACCTACTATGAAAATAACGATAGGGTAGAGAAAGACTAGTAACGTCTCTTCTGTGAGAAAGAGGTAGTAGGGAGGAGAAGAGGACATCGGCCATTAGATTTCGAAGTCGGTTTTGTACTCTGTCAAAGCAGGAAAGAGTGCCCTGAGCAGCACCTCCCCAGATGTGGCAACAATTATATTTACATATATATCCTTGAAAATATGAGGAAATGATATTTAGCAAAAAGTTCTATCTATGTTATTGTCCTGACAAAATGTATTAAACAACAATGATTTTATTGCAAACAAGACTGTTCTTTTTTATCTGAAATTTTGACAACAGAAGAAAGGATTATATGTTCTATATTTATGACACAGGTGAAAATGTGTCTTAAGGTGGGGCTGCAATAAATGACAAAACAAGAAAAGGTAAAATAAAAGAAAAATGTTACCTGCCCACTCATGAGCTTGATGCTGGTGTTAACGCCACTCTATAAATTGTAAATCAGGTGATTTATCAAATGTTGTCAAAACTGATCGTTTTTAGAGTTCATATTTTATTTATTTTTATTTTTCTTACTTATTTTGACAGTTTTTTTTTTCTGTATGTTTTCTTATTTCTGTTTCCTTTGAGTATTTTTTTCTTTTTTTTTCTTTTTCTTTTCTTTTTTCTTTCTCTCCTTTTTCTTCCCCTCTTTTCCCCCTTTTCCTTCCCTCTTGCCACTCCTTTTTCTATTGAGTCTCCACTTATCAAGATTAAGAGCCACTCAAGGATAAGGATTAATAAGCCGTAAATGATTGCAAGCAGAAAGATGATGAACACTCCTTTCGTATTTCTTTCTCTTCAAAATTCTTTTAATTTTTTTTGTATTTAGTTTTGCTTATTTTTGTTGTATTTTTTTTTCTTGCTTTTTTCTTGTTTTAGTTTGTTTTTGTTTTTTTTGTTTTTTCTCCATTATTCGTCTTTCTCTTTCCTTTCTGTCGCGTTTCTTTCTTTTTATCATTTTTATTTTCTTCCCCTTTTCCTATATCCTCTTTTTTGTTGTCTTTTTCTTTCTCTTTTGTTTTTGTCTACTTTATTTTCTCTCTTTTTCTTTTCTTTCTTTTTTCTATATCCTCTTCTTTTTTCTATTTCTTCCTGTTCTTTCTCTTCTTTTATCTCTTTCTTTTTTCCTCTAAATATTCTTTTTTCTTTCTGTCCTCTTTCTTTTCTCCTTTTTTGTCATTCCTTTCTTTTTTCGCCTGTTATTTTCCTTTCCTCCTCCGCTTCTTCTTTCTTATATGTCTCTTTCTTCTGTTTTGGCTTTCTTTTTTCCTCCTCCTCCCACTATCCTATTTACCTATGAATAATCTCCGGTCCATTCATCTCATGTTATAAGTGGGTCTATGCAGATATGTAACAGAAAAAGAGAATTAGAAAGGCAGAATTTTTTTAAATGCCCAAAGGTGTGAAGACGATCGAATAAAAAAAAATAAAGAATAGAAATACTTCAATTCTTTGATGACGAGCGCCAATCTTAACCTGCACAGAATCAAAAGAGAACCTCCTGCAAGAATGAACTAGAATGTTAGAGCTTTCGGGTACGAATAATGTCATGCTACATTCTAACACAAATAATATTCGCCTTTTTACTTATATATTTTTAATTTTTTCCTTTTTAATACATATATATATATGTGTGTGTAGAAAATAATATGTGCATTCACACTCACATATACAATTCTTACGTAGATATATTTATGTACATAGATATGCGTATGTATATTAGTAACATTTAATGAATTTGTGGCCGATTGTACATTGGATAAGAAACCGGGATCTATTTTTGCCACTTTTATCTACAGACTCATCAAAATGGATCACGTTTCTTTTGGTACCAGCTTCCAAAGTTCTATTTTACCATTTCCAAGATTATTTTTGGACGCCAAGTCAAGATTTAATTCCTATTACATACGATTTGGAAAGTTGTCCACTGCCCCAAAACATCTTTTCATTTAAATTAGCAAAAAGCTTTTTTTAAACTTTTGTTCGCCCCCAACATGGCATATTGCCACTGAACTGTAAGAGGCTACTTATTGTTAAAATTTCAACAAACATCGGAGGGATATTAATTTCACTTTTTGCCTCATTTGCATGAAAATTAAACTAAATATATCACACATTACGGCACCTTACACCTAGCAGCTCTGTTGCAAAATTCATAATGATCGGTTAAATAGTTTAGAAGTGAATCATGTACATACAAATATCAAAACATATACACATGCCTAACTTTATATAAATAGAGATATACAAATATACCTAACTTTATATATGTAGAGATAGTGTCATTTTTTGTTTGTTTCTTTGTCATGACTTATGGTAAGATAAAAGTGTACCTTACTTTGTATCAACATATGTCCTTAGGGATTCTGCCTTGAACTTCTTCATCTTAAATCACTCTTGTTTTTATTGCATTATGTTTGAGATCATTATCATGCTAAACAATCAAATCTCTCCCAGTAGTTTTACAGATTAAAGTAAGTTCGTATCCAGTATTTTACAAGAAATAGCATTATCTGTTCTCAAATGAATTACATTCATCGACGCAGTAGGCATCCAAAATTGAGCGAACACCGTACTGAGTAGCTTTCAACCATTGGTTCAAGTGAGAGAAGTCATTTGAGTGTAAATCCTTATAGAGATAACTCACTCTTAATGTTATTTAAATGCAGAAGCAATAAGAGATGTTGGTTTAGAATAATCCGAGTTATCTCCCACGAATTTATTCTGACCAACGTTAGGGAATGCGCTCTCCTGTCCGGAAGTTAAGAAACTCTTTCCGTCCACATGCAGAATTTAGGACGATATATTAGCCAATCTCTGCCTCATCGTTTAAAGCCATTGGATATGTTCTGACCGGCTGTTCATCTTTGCATTGTCTTTACAAACCTTGACGTTGTGCATAGTATTTTTTTTATCTCAGAGAGAGAGAGAGAGAGAGAGAGAGAGAGAGAGAGAGATCTCAATTTTAAGCAGATGACAGATTAGAAATGAAAGAAAATCACTTCTTATTGTGATAGAAATTTCTGACCCCCCCTCCCCCTGCACAAATCTGGTGCCTGTTGACTCTCAGCATATGAATATTAAAGTATTTTTTTTTATATAACCTGCTCCAGAGATGTAAGGTTAATAAATGCATTTTGTGTAGTTTCTGACATCCTACAGGACACCCACACACAGACAGACGACACACAGACAGAACATCCGACTTTCCTTTATGTAATAGACATGTTCAAATTCCAGCAGCTCTTCTTTGGAAAGGCATGAAACTTCTTCCCCTTGTACTCTGCCAGACAAGCATGTTATAATGCTGGGTGGTGCAAAGAATTAACAAGTCAATCTAAGTGCAAGTAAGGCGGTAAACGCAAAACTATTTTACATACAAGAGTCAAGATGTAAATGTACATATTTCTTGAAATATGTTTTCATTCTTCAGAAAGTTACTATTGTCCTTGTCTAAGAAAATTACTAGAAAACATAAGTGAAGCTGAAAAGAAAGGTCAGCAAAAAAAATGAATGAAATAAGAAAAAAAATGCAATGAAAATTGCTGCGTAAATGAGATAATTAAATAAGTGAAAAGAATAAATATTCAGAGAAGTGCAAAAATATTTTTACAACTAATTGCTTACATGTGGTTCTTTCATGTGTGTAAGTTGTGGTTGAGAGTAGACATCAACGGCGGCGTGCACCACTTGCCAAATCTACCGGGTAAATCATAATAGAACTATTGTGAGTTGTTGGTGTGAGTTGATGAGTCGCATGCCAAATATGGGAAATAGCCATTTTGTAGAGGTGGTCGTGTCTGGATCTATCTGACTGAGCTGGCTCGAAAGGAAGGAAAAGAAGAAAGTCACCAGAGTTCCATCTAAAAGTACTAACATCTTCACTACAATAAAATCGATTTTATTTAACGTTTCATTAAAACGGGAACACAAGAATGTAAGGCCAGTTGGTTCGACAGGCAAGCTTTAATTAAAGACAGAAGATTGAGTTCTGGAGTTTCACCTCATCTTTTTGTTTCCTGGCAAAGAACGAGAACATGTTTTAGTGTATCGTCTCCACAGCATCGATTCAGGGACTAGATTATATTTTCACGCCAACAACGTGGGAAGAAATGGAAAGCTGTGCATGCACAGAAATGTTCGAATTGTGTATTTCTACATAAGTTTTAACATGCCTGTTTTCATCAACCAAATCATTAGGCAAGAGATTGCGTGTAAACGCAAAAGAAAGTAGACCTCAGTCATATAACTATATACAGGGTGGGCAAAAATAAGGGTCCTATTTTTAAAAATTCATAACTTTTTTATTTATTGATTTAAAAAAAAATTTTTTTTTAGAATAAGTAAAGGACCCCTTCCGAAGCAAGCATGAGCCGTATTAGCCCTAAGAAACGTACCCTCATTTAGAAAACATTATTTTTGCTTAAAAAACTCAAAACAGTGTAAAAAACAATACTTTAGTTTTTGTAAGTTTTAAGAAGTGTTTTTCGGCTAAAATTTGTTTTGTTTATTTCAAAAAATCTCGGAAGGGTCAGTCTACACACACATAAAGTTTGGTGAGTTTAACTTTTATTTTGTGGAAGTTATTCAAATTCAAGTTATTCAAATTTAAAGATAGGACCCTTATTTTGGCCCACTCTGTAGAACTAGATTCAAGAAAGATATGAAGTTGATTAACGTTTTATTACTTAAGAACACTCAGAACAGGTCATGAACAAAATGCATTGAATTGTTCAAACAATAATTTTTGCCACAGGTTAGGTTATGGATTTTTATTCATGATTTTTAATAATCAATATAATGAAATGTCAAATAAAATATCCTCTGCTTGTGTGAGTTGACATTTAAACCTAACTATTTAAATTAAATTTTGATTTTAGACAAATTCATTCAATTAATTTAATGACCGAAATATACTTTAATAAAATTAATTTAAGTTTCACAAAAGTCCTAATTAAATTAAGTAAAATCAACGTTTCTCATCTTTTTTTTTTAATAAATTTAAGAGTAATAAAAAACAACTCCAAAGTTGTCATTGTTTTAATTTAAGCAACATACTTTTTTTACACTTTTATTTCTATTTTGTTTCTCCTTTGTGTGTAACCCTATTGTGGGCACGGGACTCTTGTAACCTTATTGGTCTGTTGGAAGTGTATCTTGGTGTGTCTGCACCGTAAGGACGTATCTAGAAGGGCTCTTATTGTTCTGGCATAGACCACCAGCTCCCAGGGGATACGATAATTACATTCTCTGGTTCGAATAGCAGCAATACTTTTGCGTATACATTCAAGCCCACATTGTCAAAGATCCTTAAACGCAATAGCCTTGTGTCATCCGAATGAGTAATTCCATCGGTGTACAGTTTGACAGGTTTTGTGGCCATCATTAATTATCTCCAGAGAATTAATTATCTGGATTGATTTGAGACGTCATGCTGGAAATTGAATGCTTTGTAATAAAGAAGCGAACAATCATTTTTTAATCAAAATAGAGAATTAGAATTTATTAATTCTGAAACACATATAAAAAACTCGAAAAGTCGGTGGAGTTGGTTCGCACATCCATTGTGTATGAAGAAAAAACACCTAACTGCTAAATTCTCCCTCGTGGTGACAAAACAGACAGCAATAGGATAAAACGTCTGCAAAAAAAAAAAGAAAGACACATGAACACATATCAAAAAGAAATAGACAAAGAGAAAAAAACTAGAGTCGCTGATGTTCTCAAATTAACAGGTTGTGATGTCAACCTCAGTTGTTGGTATTTAGGCTGTCATCCCGGTAGTGCCGGGAAACCCACGTCATTATAACAATTCTGAATCAAGGTCGGCTGGTGTAATGTTTCAATGCAACAATATAATTGTCTCGATTTGCTTGCCAAAGGGCTAAGAAAATCAATGATTTCAATGTGGGGAAATCCAGCTCCAACAAAAAGGGCGCCCAACCTTATACCATACGTGAAATACTTTTTCTCTTTGCTTTATCAACACAAATGAACCATAATGCCTTATTTTTGTCTTAAGCTTTCATTTTCATCAGACAGTTTAAAGATTTCAAAATCATTTTGGATTCTTTTGTGATAATCAATCTGTTAAAGTGACTTCACGCATAAACAGAACTGTTTTAAGTAAGTTTTAATTTAAAACAATTTCCTTCAATTAATTTAATCACAAAAAGATACTTTCATAGCATTAGTTTCTATCCGGTTTCCTTGAGCGGTGTTGGTGCAGTACCTAGCTATAGCTAGTATGATAAAGAATATTTGTAAAATTTTGTGGAAAAAATATGCTACTTAGTATTTGCATGAGAGAGTAAGTAACTATGATGAATGTATTTATATATTGTTTTCATTAGCAAAAAACATTAGAAATTATGTTTTAAGTAACACTAATTCGCTTTGAACTGATGCTGAATACCCTTTGCACCTTCTTTTTTTGAAAATTATAAAAAGGTCACTTAGTTTTAAAAATAATATTTATGTAATGCTTTTTATGTTATGTTAATTTCTTTAAATTTCTAAAACACGGATCTAGTTAAAAAAAGTCTTTTAGACTTATGCGAGATTCAAACTCTGGTACTGACATCGTAAAAACTACTGCCTTATTAATGTGTACTCTGCCTATTCCTTTTTGTCCACCAATCACATGTTTCTATTTATGTAAGAATAAATACCCAAAACACCATAACTTTTTTTATAATATATAGATTAATTTGAATTTCACAAAGGTCCTGGTTAAAAATTAATTATTTGGTAAAAAAAACAATTCCAAAGTTTTCACTGTTTCAAGTTAAGCAACATACTTTTGGACACTAAATGTTGCTCAATCTAAGAAACTTGATGGATCACACACCCAAATGCTATGCGTTGTCTACAACATGCAACAAACAAAATACCGAATGGTTGCTTCCCACGAATATCTGCAGTTGTTCAACGCCGACTTTTAGCACTAGCTGGGCATGTATCTCGACACGACGAACCTGCTGGAAAAGTCCCCAGAGGTCAAGTGACAGACTGGAAGTCCTCATATTACAATCAAGACTCTTCTGGAGAAAGAGACTGGCCTCTCCGGATTGGAGCTTCTGGCTGCAATAAGTGAGCGAGTATCATGACGCATGAACTTCATGAATGTTTCATCATCAATCGATTTAGTTCAATTTCAATTTTGTTTCACCTTCGTAAAACAAAAAATTAAAGTAAAAAAGTTTCCTGGGCAACGAGTTAGTAATGAATACAGAAGAATATTCTTATCTTTTGGGTGGGTGAGGTGTAGTCGCAGAAAGTTATCAACAGATATGATAGACCTCCGTCTGCTGGTAAGTAGAATCAACTGATAAGGAGTTATTCTTGTTGGTGATTCCATTCTTCTACGTTATCTAATTTTAATGAATTCGTGATGAAGAATTAGAATGTTTTATATTCTAATTCATCAAGTTCAGCAACACGTGATTAGAGAAATTAAGTTAATTCTTGACGCACATGGGAGTTGCTAAGATACACAGTGTATTGGTTGTCAATACAGACACATGTCAGAAAGTAAAAGACAGTTAAAATGCCGTGCATAGACAAAACATTTCATTTATTAATAGTTTGTCTACGACAGAATATAAAGAGAGTAAATGAGGCATGTTAGTCATAGATTAAATATACGGAATATATTGATCTCATACAACAGAAGAATGCACAATCTATTCCTTTAAAAGATAAAAAGAAAAGATATGTATGAAGCACGAAGAAAAGACTTACATTTTCTTGTGGTGTCCTTTCTGTTAGTGGACATGCTGAATTCCGTCCTTTCCGTAGGGCGTCTAGAAAGCAAAAAAGGACGAAATCCAGTCTTAATTCTCGACCATATGGTGGTGCAATAGTTCCAAACAAAATTTGTTGTTCACTACGAGATTTGGGGTTAAACCGTTTTTTAACAGGCCTAGAAATCTGTTTCTCTCTGAGGGTGATAATTCTGGAATATTCCATGAACTAAGTTTGTGCTCAGTTTATTTTTTCTATAGATTAAAACTAACTAAAGGAACGTTTTCTATGAGTGATGAATCCATAGTTTTTGCCTGGAATAGTATTCATAATTCACCCCACGTAATGGTAAAAATGCTCTTATGCGATGTGGGAATTTATTTTAATTTAATATTGCTTTGAAATGGAGACATTTGTTTTATGAGAATTTGTAAATTGAATTCTGTAAGTGTAGGAGGTTTACTGTTTGTTTCAGGGGAAACTGATTAGTCAGTTTGAAATGCCGGCAGTTACAATATATGATCAGGCAGATGTTGTGTGGGAACATTCGCTGTATTTAACGCTCTATGCAGGATTTTTGCATTATATTCAGTGAAGAGTTTCAAAGTTAAAATAATGCGTCATTGCCAGACAGAAGAATTAGCCTCTAGTGGCATATGTGTTGGATCCCCAGAGAACCTTTTTCTATTTGAGAATATGGCTTTTGTAAAAAAATATAGGATTGAATAGAAACTGCAACTTCACTAATATAATATGGTGGAATCTGCAAAAAGAATGTTTTCTTGTGAGCAATTGAACTTTAGAACAACGACTTCACTAATATAATATAACAATCTTCAAAGAATGCTTTTTTGTGTGGAATTTTTTTACTGTGATTGCGATAATTAAATTTGAGGCTTTTAGCTTCGCTTAGAATCTTTCTTCCGGTGAAGTTATGTTCTCGCAGAGACCTGAACATGTTATCTTGTGTTAAACAAGGAAATATGAGACTCTTTCTGCAAGGAAAAAGAATTTTCGTGCTTTCAGGCTATCTAAACGTTTTTGAATCAAGTAAAGTAATAGAACATTCCGGCCTTCTTATAAACCAACTTTCTTGGTTTCTATTTCAGTCTATTTAGTCAGACATCTGAGCACTACTAATTTTAATATAGCACTGCGAACAGGATGTATAGATCCTGAAGATTGGGATCATTATCTTTTCAAGGCAGAGATCTTTGTCATCTCAGCCAAAACCTATGCTGCCACATTTGAAAGTGGGAAGCTAACGAATGAGAACCTACAAATGATGGTCATGTAAAAAGAGCTAGGAGTCACATCAATGGAAGAAGCCCTGTCCATCATTAAGCAAACAAGGTGCTCTCTGCCCAGACGAACTAAGGCATCAGCAGACAAACTTCCTCAGATCCATATCAAAATTACCCCTTAACAATTCTGAAAATTCTAAATTGATTGAAAAGTTTTCACCAAACATCCAGGCTATACCACTCATCAGGGGAATAGTGAACGCCCCACTCCATGCAGATCTGCTGGCCAAAGTCAGAGCACTTAAATCTCTTGAGCAGAATATCCATAATTCTGAAGCATTTGAATGAGCATTGCGACACTTCAGACATGGCTATTGCTCAGATATTGATGTAATAAACTAAAATAGAAACTTAGAAAATTGTTTTATAAGAAGGTTGGAATGTTCCATTATGCTTAGATGGGAAAGTTCATTCTTTAGGTTCTGATTGGCTGCTAGTCCACGAGTGGATGATCTAATATATAAATATTGCTTAATTCAAGTAAGAATTTTCCTATGGACTATTTGAAGTCGTTTATGCCAGTAAGTGTCAATTTGATTCGAGATAAAGTAAGTCATATTTATGTTTCTTTTCCTTTTATATTCTGTTAACAATTGGGCCATATATTCAGCCATAGCACTCCAAAATACAAGGTGACCCCCCCTTCCAATGCCACCCACTCATGGAAGCGTTAATAAAAATTCACAATCCTTTCTGCAATTTGATACAAATAAAATTCAGTCTATGCATGACTTGTCCACCAAGTTTTAGTCATGAATATCCTACAGTCTTTGTTTTATCACCGTTCAATGATATGCTTTGAATGTGCACCTCTATGTTACAAGCACACCTGGATACGACTGATTTGAGTAGGGATTGTTTTGATAGACATTATCTTTGAGATAACCCCACACATAAAAAGTCCCCCCACAGCAATAAAACAAAGACTATTGGACATTCATGACTGAAACTTGATAAACATGTCAGGCATAGACTGAAGTTAATTTGTACCAAATATGGTTCGATTTCAGAAAGGATTATGAATTATATTAACAATAAACGATTCTATAGGTGTCATTTGGGGTGGGGTGGGGAGGGGAGTCACCCTGTATGCGCAATTCAATAAATATATTTTCAATTTTTACTATACCAGATCTACACCCTTCGACCTTTATTAATTACTGTTACTGTTAAGTTCAGCTAGTCCTGTAGCCAACTATCCTTTTATTTCTATTAATCTTACTGCGTCGATTGAGAAGCAGAAAATTCAACACTAATAGATAATTTCTAATATACCAGCAAAAATGTACACCTTCTGATCGCATATTTCTGCTAATATATATGACGAATGAACATAGACTACACTGCCCCAACAAAAGCAGGAGGTAATGCCTGGGAGGATGGTATCATGACAACAGAACATATACTACACTACCCACCCATCCCCAAAAAGTAGGAGACAGTGCCTGGTAGGGTGGTTTTATGACAACAGAACAGATACTACATAACCCACCTACTCATAAAAAGAGGTAATGCCTGGGAAGATGGTCTCATGACAACAGAACAAATACTACAGTACCCCCTCCTCTCCCAAAAAGGAAGAAGTGATGCCTGGGAGAATGGTTTCATGACAACAGAACACATATTGCATTACCCCCCCCCCCCCCAAAAAAAAAGGAACAGGTGATGTCTGGGAGGATGGTCTCATGACAGTAGAACAGATACTACACTACTGCCCCCTGAATTGTGGATTGAAAGATAGTACAATAATACAATTTAATAAAATAGTATAGTTTGGCCTCGGACAGACAGATACCAAATCTCCTTTAGTAATATATATTTGTTGTCATATTATGTTTTAAATTTAAAAGAACTTTCTTTTCCTTTGTCATTTATTAAAATTCTCCTCAGCTTCTCCCTACTTCTTCATGCTAATTCCTCATAAAACTGTCCCAAATTCTTTTCAATTGTGAAAAATAAAATATACTTCCTTTGCTTTGATTCAATTGCAAATTTCAAAATTTCAAAATTAACAAATTAATTTTTTTTTTTTACGGAAATAATATATTTAGTTAAAAAATAAATAAAAGTGCATTTTGATAAGTCTCTATTTACTTGCCTGCACACGAGTGCAAAGGTTTTTTTTGTTTTGTTTTGTTTTCTTCATCCAGACTTAACATTGCAGGATGATGTCACGATGGACATGGTGTTGTCTCGAATGATAGCTAGGGAGATGCACTAGAACATCCAGAGCTGATGTTTTTTAAATTCTTGAAATTATTTTGCTTTTTATAAGATGTTACCATAATTATTTCAGATTAAAAAAAATCTTTCAGAGTGATGCTGGGAGGTGGCCGTGGTGAGGTTGATAACGACAAGGACTAACGACCTGAGTGCGCCAAGTTCGAATCCAGTCCATTACATAGCACTACTTTAATTTATAGATGTTGGCAATTTTCACGTGGTCCCTCTTGTAAGTACCTGATTTTAGAAAAAAATTAGGAAACCAATGGCAACAATGGAATCAAGCCGATCATAAAAACAAAAACCGTATCATGCTGCTTCATACAAATTTACATATTGATGAAAGCGGAGGTGGCGGTGGTGAGGTGGATAATAACGCGAACTGACGATCTGGAAGTGCCAAGTTCGAATCCAGTCGGTGTCATAGCACTTATTTAACTAATGGATGTTAGCAATTTTCACATTGTCCCTCTTGTGAGAAGGAATCTGGCAACAGAATCAAATTGTACAATGGATATTCAAACGATAGATGCTTTCGCGTAAATAAGTTTTTTACTTTATCAAATCTCCTCTAATTACGTTCACCCACCCCCTACACACAGTGTTCCTCTTCTGTAACCCCTTACCCAAACGCAGGCAGCTTCTATCATGTTTAGCTCAGCCATTTTATTTATGGCTTTCCCAGATGTAGTTTTAATCTGTATCCACCCAAGCAACATAAATATGTATAAACTAATTCCAGTTCTTATAAATGAAATAGAAGAATGAAATTAATTTCCCCGTCCGAGCACTTTTATGTCTCCTAACAAAAATTAAAAATCAGCATATAATCATACTAAACCTTATGTATATAATCCTTATTCCAATTTTGATCAAAATGCATTACTTATTTTGATTCTAGAAAATGTCTAAAATTTAAGGAATCTTGCTTAATTTGTATCTAATGACTATGGATCAAATTTAATGCAAATCTGAAATATTCGAATTTTCAAATGGAAAGTTGTGCCCATATTATTCCCTCTTTAAAATACTCCAAAGAAACTGAAATTTGGCGAATATTTATTAATTGATATCCAATACCTATGGTTAAAATTTCAACAAAAAATTGGATGACTTCCACCCTGTTTGCATGAAACTAAATTAAACTAAATATAGCCCACATTACCCATCTTTACGCCTAGTAGCTGTTCCAAAGTTAATAATGATCGGTGAATTAGTTTAGGAGTGAATCATGTATACACAAATATATAAATATATACACATACTTTACTGTATATACATAGAGAGGTTACAGTTTAATACACATAAATTACATTAATAAACTCTTAATGATTAATTCCATAAGAGATTTAGATTCTTACCAACTCTAACCAAAGACAAGAACCGTGGATTTATTTACTGATTTCTATTTTTTTAAACATATAATTACTATCGAACCATAGTAGTTTCCTCTTAATATAAGCTGAGAAAAAGCTGAGAAAAAGATCGGACATCTAGGATTTCCAGTCAAAACTAGATATATTGAGGAGACAGGGTTCGGCTTAGAAGAGATTGGAGTAGACATAGGAGTGAAGTGAAGTAGAGGGCTCGAGATAAAGTAGACCAGTTTGAAGAGAGTCATACGACGGAGTTAGCCTTAAGCTGAGATTCTGTATTTGAAACACTGGAACTTAACTAACGCTAACAGTAGGGCACTGACGACACACACACACATACACCCGTTACCAACAAGTCAAATACATAATATATATATATATATATATATCTATATATATATATATATATATATATCAGTGTTTGTTGCTTTTGTTTTTGTATACAACTTGTAAACCAGTGCACATGCCCAATACAAGAGACGACACGACCAGAGATCAAGACATAGAGAAAACCACAGCACAAAGGTTAGAAGTCAACGGTCGTCAGAGGGGCACATGGTTTCACACATAGACAAACTCATGTCAACCGACAGAAAAATGAACTGCATATGACGGTCAAAAACGCACATCCAGCTTCGAATCAATCAAAGTGTTTGGCACCTGTTTTCTCACCATTCGAGATTATTTGCCCTGTAAAACATTCACAACAAAAACTCCTCTACCTAAAACCACTGTCAAAAATTTCCCTTTCTCCCTCTCTGTGCCTAAAACTAAATGAAACTTCCATGAGCAAAGTTTCTTTCCTAGAACTACCCATCTGTGGAACTCAATACCGGAGGGCTGCTTCCCAGCTGACTACAACATTGTCGTTTTCAAGTCGAATACAAACAATTTCTTGTTAAGCCGTCCTCCTAAATAATCAAATTCTACTAAACTTCCACCATCATTACCAATCATCATGGTGTTGTCTCACTAGCCACCGGACAAACTCATTAACCATTATCCTCGAGAGGCTTTTAGGCTTTGATAAGTGGTGACTCTTTAGTAAAAATAAAATGACTTACCATATAAACTGGCATTTTTTTTTCTCTTTGAAAGTCAATATTACTGCAAACGACAATGAGCTACTTAAAATAACCTGTGACACTGTTCGCCTTTAAATGTGATTTGCATTATATCCAGCCATCCACACTTGCTATTTCTACATCAAAAACCATAGCATGCAAACATGAAGGAAGAGCATCATACATCGTAGATAATTACCAAATATCTCCCAAAACAAGATTATTAATCTGTTGCACGAAACACCAAACACAATTCCGAAGATAAAAGCTTTCACATCCTATATGATGATCAGAAAATCATCACTATAACAACACAAACGAATATCACTCATCTCCTTACACTTTTGAACAGCTGGTCATTGCGCCTAGACGAACAGGCAACGGGAACACACACATATGCATATTATTTTACATTATATCTCTGTTCATATAATGTTAGGTATGTGTACATGACTTACTCCTAAACTCATTAACCAATCAATATGAATTTTGGAACACAGCTGCTGGGTGTAAGGGATCCAAATGTGGGCTATAGGGTATTGGGCATTAGTTCAAAACGAATTATTTTTGCTTAAAAACATAATTTTTAATATGTTTGGCCGATAAAAACAATATGTAAATACATTCATCCTAGTTACTTACTCTCTCATGCAAATACTAAGTAGCATATTTTTTTTAATTTATTCATACTAGCTATAAAGTGGTAGGAGCTAGGTAAAAACGAAAATTGACATACCCAGGTACTATACCAACGCAGCTCAAGGAGCTG
Organism: Sepiola atlantica; assembly: GCA_963556195.1. Lineage (NCBI taxonomy): Eukaryota > Metazoa > Mollusca > Cephalopoda > Sepiida > Sepiolidae > Sepiola > Sepiola atlantica. Next base: position 74,771,881 of record OY744519.1, read on the forward strand.
GTATAAATTATAAATAGTTGAATATAAAAAGAAAATGTCAGTTACCGGAACTGATCTGAAAATCTCTTCAATCTGGTATTTCAATACTTGAACCAGGTTGAAATGTAATTAATCTTAGTTTAGTCCACTTCTTGCCATTTCAGTTTTTGTAAGTAACAAAGTCAACAAACTTCCCAGAAAGCATAATGCTACAAGATCTGGTAAAATTGCAGTATAGTTACCAGTTGAGAAATCGTAAAGAAAAAAGAAAAACAATAAATAATTTATAGCATTTATTAAATTCTCTATCAACCTGTATACTTTTGAGATGTGGAAACTATTTGTAAGCTTTTTATTTCAGAATTTTGTTTCTATTATCTTGTGTCTTATCAGCACACGAAAAACGACATGGCGATCACTAAACTTATGCGATTAAGTGTGGTTTTACAAGGGTTTCTGTTGGGGGTGGCTTGCCACTTGGACTTAGAGTTAGTGGTAGGGTAAATAATTTGTGTTTTACTATCTTTTCAGCATAACCGAAGTAAGGCCTGACATGGTCAGCCATTTTGGTTTTAGTCTGACACCCGAACATCGAAAAACAAATTCTGAAAGAAAAAAATCTTTACAGTTTTAGCATGTTAAAAGTATACAGGTCGGTAGATAATTAAATTCTGCTGCATTTGGTATACGCTATTTGTTGTTTTGTTTTTTTACAATTTCTTAACTGTTAACTTTACTGCAATTTTACTCAATATCTTGTCTAAAAATTGTTTTTTAAATGCGTGTCGGCCATTCAGCTTAATTAATGTAACCTGGAAGATAAGGATGAAAAGTAATTACTTTGGAAAACGTATGGAAAAGGGGCATCTTGTCCTTATTTAATCGTCCCCTCCCCACGAGGGCTAGATGTGACAGAAAGGTGGTTTTTCATGGGAGAAAATTCAGCTTCCCAAAATGGGGAACTCTAGATTGGGACACTATTTATTTTTAAATACCTCAGTCTAGAAGGATCTCTTCCTCTCTTACCGAGAACAGAGCAGATACCAGTTCTGTAAGATCATCAAAGTTAAGCGACGTTGAACCTGGCCAGTACTAAAATGGGTGACCATTTGAGAAGACCAGGTGCTGAATGTAACAAAAATCTCTTCAAAAATGATTCTACAAATCAATCGTATACAAAGCATGTATGGTTTGGGCATACAAAAGTAAAGTGGTCGACCATAGTCGAGAGCGACCCAAAGGCTCCCTTTTAATTAGCTACCACACCGAGGTGTAGGGGAAGGCGCTACTCCTTTCCCAGGATTACTCCACTTACCCTTGATCCTTCACCTTATAATACTGAGTGTTTAGCAAGGTCTATCAAGTACCATTTTTTTTACTATTGATTCGACCAAGGATTGAACTTTGGTCTCCAGGCCCATTATCGAAGACTCTAACCATTATGCCAAATGGGCCGGTTAAAATGACCCAACAATGGTTGACATGCCGTAAAACCAAACAACAACAACCGAACAGATACCACATTTTGATCATAGCCCCAAAACATGAAAAGCCATCTTGTCTGTTTTGATTAAAAAAAAAACTTATCTGTCAGAGGAGAGTCAATGTGTGCGGTTCTAGCACATTGGACTTCTGCTGTTGTCACTTACATATAGGTGTATAAACCATTATAGACGCATGTTGTCGTCGTCGTGAACCAAGGTTCTATTCATCTGCTGATGAACCAACTCGGACATAAAAATGTTTATTACAAAGAGAAGAACAGTCACAAAAAACATCAGAGAGACGGGTTACTTGCGTGAGAAAGAGAGAAAGATAGACGGATAGCTCGTTACATTGTACGTCAATCCCCCCCCCCTATACACACCACCACCACTCTATACACGTCATTCCTGCTTCAAGTATCGCCAAACCATCCATCCATATCCCATAACATCAAGGAACGTCGTCGGAGAGTCATGCAGATATTTTATCTGTCCTATCTTTTCAATGGGCATGATAGAACCTCGTGGAGCTCATGTCCTCTCCAGGCCACATACAGCACCTGGTATTCCAAAATGGTCACCCATTTAATACTGGCCAGACTCAACGTCGCTTAACCAAGATATTAGAATGTTGGTTTGATATTTTAGATACTTTTCCCTTTAATTTTGTAATTCTTATAAACCAATTCACCGTAAGTTCGGCCCCCTTAAATTTTTTATTTTTCTGCATGAGTCGCATCTTTTAGTTTCGTATTTCTAGGTTTTGAATTAACTCCCCCAATTTAATTTAAATTGCGTAAATTATATAATGATTGTTATTTATAAGTTGATTAAGGTATTTTTATTAAAAGATTGTAATTAGCCTTCAGCCAAGTTTAAATATTAGCTCTTATTGCAATGTTATGCATATTTTTCATGGCTCCGCCTCAGATAACAAGATGGCTGCCTTCTCTAAGTAGCGTTTTATGAACCCCTCTCGATGGAGGTGAATCTGATGAGAACTCAGGTGTGGAGAAAGTATATTCAGAAGGTGAGGTTATTGATTGTATCCTCACAAAGACATGGTGCTAGATAACGACACCCTGAAGATAGTAAACTTTCTGCTACCTAAGATATATGCTGGGAGTTGAGGACACGGATGGAGAGAAATGATATGAGAATGATACGATAGATGTGTAATGTAAGTCTTAAAGACAGACTTAGATCTTATGACCTCGGAGGAAGATTAAATCTGGACAGTATAGGGAGATGTGTGCAGAACAGAATACTTTGTTAGTTTGATCACATTGAAAGAATGGATGAGAGTGCTTGGGTTAGTAGATGTAGGACAGTGAAGGCAGCAGATTTAGTTGACAGGAGAAGGCCAACGAAAACATGGAAAGATGTGATAAGGATGGATTTGAGAGAAAGAGAGATAAATAAAGACCTGGCCAGAGATAGGTTAGTTTGGAAGTCAATTTCTAAAAGCCGTCAAATATGTGCCAGTATGTAAAACAGACATTAAACAGAATAAGATAATGGCGAACACACTATGTAAATTAGTTGGAAAGAGAGAATCACTCTTTCTCTAGATGCTCACAGAGACATTAAAAAATATTAGAGAGTAGTCGAATCAACATAGAGTGAGATGGGATGAGAGAAATAGATAGATACCAAATAGAGAGATGGGTGACTAATTCGTCTGTTATAAAAGAATCTTTTCAAACATAACTCAATCTCAAAAATTTTGTGTTATTAAAGTATATATGAAAAAAGTATTTGAAAAACAAACGTTGATTAACTCACATTTAGTATAATAATAAATGTTATTAGTTTATCTGATGGAATTGTTTGTGTATGGATGAACACTTCTGTCTGTGATTGATGTAGAATCTGTAAACTCTATAAACGATGAAAATGTATGCAGAAAACAGATCATTTCACTTAACCCAATATGTGAAATTAATTGCATCATGATGTCCAAGTAGTAGAATATTTAATTAGGTAATATGTCATTTGTTTGATTACCGCTAAGTTTGACAATCAAATTGGAGCAGGAATCAAATTGGTTTTAGCATGGCACAAGTTATAGCTGAACAAAGAAAAAAAAGTAACACTGCTTATCATACTGTAATACTATTATCGGCTTAGTATCTTCAGAGTTATTGCCCTTGAATCATATTCAAGTTATCTCCCCTAAAGTATACCGGCCAACACAAGAATACACTCTTCAATTGTGAAGTACACAAAATAAGACTGACTTGCTCTACGCATGTGTGAAGTTCGAAAACTTGGGCTGGCTCTAAGTGGGGATGTTTCATCTAGTTTTTCATTTTTACATAGTTTTTATACCACTGACGCCATGTCACCAGATCTTGCTTCTAGTCACAGTTTAGACGGGACTCCCAAGCAGCTAGCCATTTCAGCATGGCTCTTTTCTACTGGTTGCAGTATTAGTTATCAGAATAGTTCTTATATAATACCAAAATAAAGCGTATTTACTTTACATAATTTATGCATTCTCCATAATTTGTTTGCCCTGGCAATTCATGTTTATTTCGATTGTGTGTAGGTACTTTTAATGTAGGCTCTTTCATTAGTGATTGTGTCTGTTATTTTCACTTCCTTTTACATCATGTGTTATGACGTCCATCTTGCATTTGTCTTTGCCAAACCTTCTTTCTGAGAAATAAATGTATATATACAGGTGAATATTTCTTTATTATTACCGTTTCTTTAGAATTGTCTTCTTCGTTTTTCATTCCGATCGTGTGTTATCCATGATAACGCAACACATTCAACATGGTGGTGCTCGTGTTGGAAAAGGAGCTCCAACACATGCATCGCTAAATCAAACATGGAAATTAGAATAACAATTATTGAAATTTTATACTGTTGGCCTTAAATAGGAGAGAGTTAGGAAGTAAGTGTCAATGGGTTCAGAGTTTAAAAAATGAACTACCTGGGAAAATGTACTATTTAAGAGAGCAAAAACATTAATTGTGTCATTAGAAGCGTTTAGTATCGATAATTCAAATTTTCTTATTGCCCCCCCCCCACACACACACACACTCGATTTTTAGAAAGGGTCTAAGATTTGCCTTTTCTGCTGTTCTGTCTGTTACTTAGTCTAAAGATTTTAATATACTTCTAAAAAAGCTAAAGATATGTTTAACCCAATTTTAAAAAAAATCTTTTGATAACTGTTAGAATCTTCCGGAATCTTCTGGAATCTCGTGTAAAAAAAATCAAGTTATCTACCCCTCGATACAATCTATTACTTATTGAATGATTAACTAAAGTTAAAGTTTTTTTTTAAATTTACTATCAAAATCTTTTTTTTTTTTTTGTGATAATAAAGTGAGATTAAAACAACATTGGAAGTATTTGTCTTTCATGGATTTTTTTGAGAATGTTTCCCCTTCTCCTACACGGCCAGGACTTCCTCCGCCACGCAACCCTCAACCTTCCCACAATTTCCCCTTTCATCATTAGAGAGGAAATATTCTCAAAAACAGACTAACATTGTTGCTTTATCTCTTTTAGACACCTACACATCAGCGTGCATGCAACACATGTACTTACATGCCTTAAATTTTTCTTGGGTGAATAAATCTTGCGCAATAAATTATCAATAATTTTTACTATCTTCCTTGGCACGCGTGATAATATATTTTTTAACTCTTCACTTTCTTCATCTTTCAAAGAAAAAAGATATTGCATACTTTGCTTTTTCTTTTCATGACTTCAAAACTCTTTGAAGAAGATGAAGAAAGAGAGTGTGCTACAAACAATTTCGATCGATGACTTTGCCAATAAGAAATTAAGAATTTATTAATAAACTAGAAGTATAACCGTCCCAGGACAGATAAAATTAATTCCCCCCCCCGCCCCGAACAGAACAGTTTTGCACCACTTTTATGCCCCTTAAGAAGATTAAAATCAAGATATTATGATAATAAACCTTAAGTGTTGAATCCTTATTCCGATTTTGATTCTAGAAAATGTCTAAAATTTAAAGTTTAAGCTTAAGGGGGTCTTAAGAAGAAATTTAAATTCAGGAAATCTTGCTTAATTGGCGTCTCATGACTATAGATCAAATTCAATACAAATCTGATACATTTGAATTTTCAAATAGGTTGTGCCCATATTATGACCCCTAAAAACCCTTTAAAATACTCCAAAGAAACGGAAATTTGGAGAATATTTATTAATCGATGTCTAATGCCTATTGTGAAAATTTCACAAGAATCTGAATTTTCATGAAGGGCTTCCACCTCCTTTTTGCCCCCTTTGCATAGAACTAAATTTAACTAAATATAGCCCAGATTACTCACCCTTACGCCCAGCAGCCGTGTTCTAAAAGTCATAATGATCGGTTAATGAGTTTAGGAGTGAATCCTATACATAGAAATGTATAAACATATATGCATACCTAACTTTATATATAAATAGAGATAAGTTTTAATAAATTTATTGATTCTATTCTTTTCAGAGTTTTGTCGGGGCCATTAATGCACATCATGGATTCACAAACTCGGTTTAACTTACAAGTCACCATTTGCTAACACACATGTGAGAAGAACAGGATCATTACATTCTGAATTCTGAATTCGATCTGCCATCGCCTGCCAGTGTCTGCTTGGTGCAGATCATAATGAATGAGTCAAGACTGTTAATTTGCAGATGGTACTGGTTCTCGACTTGTAAGGCCACTACATAAAGCACATGGTATTCACAAATGGTCATCTATCTAAGTGAATAGAGCAGTCCAGGAAGAGTTGAAAAAGGCATCCGACAGTAGACTTTCTTCTGTTTCCAGTTGAGAACAGACCTCTAGACACGATTTTTATTGTTTTGGGCTGTGCTGTATTTAGATGCACCTGAAGAAGATAGGGGGTTACATCGGCCGAAACGTTATGAATATAACAACCAAGACGAGAATAGTAGTTTGAATAATCTAAATAATACAAATTATTTTCGTTTCAAATATTCCAAAACATTATGTGACTAAGTCAAAAAAAAAAAAAACAGAAAAAGAAAAAAGTACTTTTTGCTGCACTTTCTCGGTATCGTGGTTTTCTCTTTAGTTCTTTTTAGAATAAGCGGACAATGACGAAAGAAGGTGAGTTTGGGTAATCAAATAGTTTTCCGACTGATGTAATTTTTATCAAAAAGACGATATACAGTAGCTCAAAACTTGTATTTTTTTTAAAGATTATGATATGCTGAACGTATTGGCGTTAAAATTAATTTAGTATTATGTATGAAATATGAAACTGGCATAAATCCAAGATGGACGTTCTGTAAGTCAGTTGATCTAAAATTGGAATGGAAACTGGTTAAGACACAGCGAAAAGAAGTAAAGTCTTTTAGTGGGTTATATAAAAATAATTTATTTAAAACAATGAAAAATATTTATATATTTTTATAAATATTTTTCATTGTTTTAAATAAATTACTTTTATATAACTCGCAAAAAAACTTAACTTCTTTTTGCTTCGTCTTAATCAGTCTCCTTTCCGACTTTTGAGAAAAACTGCTCAGAGAATGTCTATTGTGAGAAAAGGCTGTGTGTTAGCTAATTTACTAATTTAAAAAGTGTTGTTTTTTTCTTATTTTATACGTAATACTAAATTGATTTTCACGCCAATACGTTCAACATGTCATAATCTTAAAAAAACAAAAACATTTTTGTCTTTCCGATAAATTACGTAAGTCGGAAAACTACATGATTACCCAAGTTTGTGTGACAACTTTCCTTGTCTCATTATACGCCCCATTGATCTTTGTAATGATGCTCATATATCAAATCACTCGTCCAACAAGATGGACACATTTTGTCAAACTCGGGAATCTGTATGGAATATTTAATGGAACCTTTTATTTATTGTTATCTTTCCGTTTTTTATTGTTTTCTTTTTATCCCTTTAATCAAAAGGGAAACATTAGTTAGACTTATATTTTGCATGTAATAGTTCATAAAACATTATGTCCAAAATATTTGTTTGTTTTCTTTCGTTAACATGTTCACATTTAACTTACAAAACCATGTGACAATATTCACACAAAAGAGAATAACTATTTTTTATTTCATGGAAATCGCTCCAGACAAGGCATACAGCCACTTAATGTAAGGAGCTAGCAAGAACGAAATATGATTATCGCAAAGACAGGAGATGCCTATTGGCCTTAGTCTTGAAAAGACTAAGGCTCTAGATAGAAGGAAAACAGTCAGCAGGAAGAGAGTTCCACAAGTCTGCAGTTCTCGGAAATAAGCTACTGGAATAGGAAGCTGCATTGCAATGAGGTATCAAAACAGCAAATTGATAGAGACCACTAGATCAACGAGTGAAACGAACAAAAGAAGCAGGGAATAGATCACATAATTCTGAAGAACACATAAAATAATAGTATTTATAGAAAAGACTGAGACTAGCAACATCACATCTGTGAGAGAGAGGGTGCAGAGAAGAAGAAAGGGTGGGACCAATCAAATTGCAGATAACGTTTCTGCACCTTATCAAGAACTCTCAAATGGAACAGAGATTCACCAGCCCAAATATGACAACAGTACTCCATACATGGTTTGATAGTAGATTTGTAGAGATAGAGAATAGCCTCAGGTGTGAGAAAGTGTTTGGAGCGATAGAGAGAACCGACTTACGAGAAGCAGAAAGAGCAATGGATTTCTTTATGAATGCACTACTTTACAAAAGAATTTAAAATCCCAAAAGATTTCAAAAGATTTTCACGAGATTCCGCAAGGTATTTATAATTCGGATTGTATAATGCAGATATTTTGTGGAGTGGATGAATCCTGACTTGGATAGGGTATTGACGACGGTCGCATCTTTGGGAATGTACCAAGACAATGTTAGCAATTAATAAATGTTATAAGCGTCGAATGAGAAAATGGATAAAAAATGGATGTCATAAATGATTGAGAATGGGTCACCATTTAGCAAGTGCTAAATTCAACAAACCGGATGTTGTGAATGAAAGAGAGAGAAACATGGTTAATAAGATATTTGGAGTGAGTAAATTGTGCGTTTAGAAAAGTTAAAAGTTCTTGTTTGTAGCTTGTTCAGTAAAGACACGAGTGTTAGAAGTGTGTATGTTCCTATTTACTTGCCTCCCCACGAGGGCAGAGTTAGACACAAGGTCGTTTTTTTAATGTGGAGAAAATCCAGCTCCCCAAACAGGGGGACTCTGGATTGGAACAAAAATTTAAATTGCCTCAGTCAAGAAGGATTTCTCTTTTACTGCCCCAGGACAAAAAAAGATGAAGTATGATATCAGAACAGATACTCCACTTTACTCCTAGCCAAAAGGCCAAGTTTATCTTTATATTTCGCATAAAACATTGTATTTTACATTAAAACATGAAGATGTGGCACAAGGCCAATATTGGGTAGGGTGAGTGGGGTTCGTGTGTCTTTCTCTTAGTCTATTCTCTAAACTAGTTCCAGTCACCAAAATACCTCATTCACTCTTTGGGCAGACTACGTAACATTATCTCCAATTTGTATGACGTTTTTTATTTACAAAAAGTGCATGTACAAAATTCATCGGTTGGGGTGGGAGTACTACAAGTAGCCAAAGCGCTTATGTTAGTTTTCTGTCTTTTTCTTATTTTCATTTTCATTTTCATTCATTTGCTGGGGACGGGGCATTCTTCCAAATGCCATACGATCACTCGCTATTTACAGACTCCAACCGAGAGATCTTTTTAGGATTCTGGCTGTCTCCTTGAGTGCAGTTGTTTGAATCCCTGTTTCAGGCCACCATTGATAGGGAATGGGTCAGAGAGAGAGAGAGAGAGAGAGAATTCTGATGAAATACTCTCGCCATCATTCTATCATGAAGGGTGCACACCAGGGTGACAAAATCAGAACTGCCCAAATGGCCGGTGTGGGTACTTTATCGAAGGCCTTTTTTAAGTCCTAAAAGATAAACATGACGGGCTGCTGTTGTTCGAGGCTCTTCTCTTGTAATTGTCGTGCACAGAAGATCATGTCTATAGTCATGAGAGAAGGCTGAAATACGCATTGGGTCTCTGGTAGCAAAGTCTTCTGCAAAGATGAAGAGGTGGTCAAGGAGAATGCATGCAAAGATCTTACTTGTGATGCTCATCAGTAGTTATTACAATTCTCCTGGTCCCCCTTTTTGAAAATTGTTACAATGGTTGCATCGCGGAAGTCACTGGGGAGGGTCTTCGTCTCCCAGATCTTCAATATGAGGAGCATAAGACGGTTCCTCAGCTCGGGGCCACCGTGAGTGATGAGCTTCAGTGAGAAATTGTCAGGCCCAGGGGCTTTGCCGGGTTTCATTCGCTTCAAGGTTTTGTTGAAGTCCTGGATGGAAGGTGAAAGTATATATATATATATATATATATATATATATATATATATATATATATATATATATATATATAAACAAGTAACAAAGTAGAGGATGAGAATACAAATTCTACAAAATACAATATCTATTAAATCATTAGTTGTTCAAAACAAGGGGTTTTAAATATAAAACTTGTTTATATAATTGCTCTATCTCGTATATCGAGCATCAATTTTTCATGATAGGTTCTACTTTAAAGGTATACATCATATCTTTATTCTCCTGTTCCTATATATATATATATATATGTGTGTGTGTGTGTAAAAAAAATGACGAACGGAAAACAAGTTAAAATGCAGGAGAAAAACAAAAACAAGAGACTTTTTGACCGGTTTCGTTCGTGGAGAACGTCTTCAGAAAATGAAGATATTTGTTTTTCTCCTGCATTTTAACTTGTTTTCCGTTTGTCATTTTTTTCACACATTTTGTCCATCACGACATTTCATTTTCATGAATTATCGTGTACCTTACCCCATATATATATATATATATATTTATATATATATATATATATATATATATATATATATATATATATATATATATATATATATAATCTGTTCAAATGTCGCCCCCTCTCTTTCTGAATACCCATAGTCTGTCAGTCCGTTCAGATTTTGTTTCTACTTCTGTCAGTCACAAAGAAATGTTTGCTTCATTCTATCAACTCTGGGGTTATCAATGGATCTTTTGTCAATTATGAATGCATTTTGACAATGTAAACGCTGAAGAATGTTCAGCAGGGTGTGGAGAATTATGCAGACTGCGTGGTGGATTGTCGTCTGATAGAATGTCACAAATGTAAGTAGTAATGCTGTCTACATAAGTACTTAACAAGATCGGCAGTGCAAATAGGGGGCGAGAGTAGTAGGGTGCTAGGTATTCAGTTCCATCTTTTCTTTTTTCTTTTCCTCTTTTTTTTTCTCTCTGGTAATATGCAATTCAGATTATATCTTATGGTACCAGCAGCTGTTAAAGGAAGTTAGGGGAGGAAGAACTTCGCAACTGCAAGTGACTCAGTAAAAATATTTCACATTTTATTCCTTTTTTTAGTCTTCTAAATTTTTGCTTGAAAAAAAAAGTGGAAAGTTATTCTGCAGGAAATTAATAAGATTTTTTTCTTCTTTTTCTTATTTCGTTTAATGAGAACTTTGATGAAAGCGAAGGTTGATACCCGTTACCTGACATAATCTAAACAGATCGGACAGCAAGATCTATTTTAAGTAAGACTTTTATTTGTAATAAATGACTTACAATGGAATGTACGGTATACCTCACCTTGGTACTTTGACTAGCAAGCTCACTGAACAAACCATTGCTGCAATAAGCAATTCAATATTTTAGGTACTCGTTATTTGTGCTACTGTGTCAGTCAACTTAACCTAAGCTGAGAACATTATATATATATATATATATATATATATATATATATATATATATATATATATATATATATATATATATATATATATATATGAGAGAGAGAGAGAGAGAGAGAGAGAGAGCGAGTAAGATAATACTTTAACGATATAAATAATATCTTTAACCAGTAGACTATCAGGATAAAAACAATTAATTTCTCATTTTATTATGTCATTCAATTAATATATATATATATGAGGATAAAATACACAATATATCATAAAATGAAATGCCGTGGAGACAGGATATACGAAAAAGACAAAAGGAAAAACAAATTAAATACAGTAAAAAAAAATCATTTTCTTTTTAACGACGACCTGCATATAAGAGTACTTGTTTCTTTTATACTCATTTCAAACCAGTACATATGCAACAACAATTTTGCGGCATCGTTTTGATAGACCATCTGATTTCACCCAAATAATATTTTATAAATACACCACTAACCCACTACTTATACACTTACCATAAAGTGGTGTGCAGAGGTCTGGTGATGCCCGGGGTTAACTCCTTGATTGTATGCCCCAAAATATTTCAGTATAAGTCCTAGCACTGAGATATATTATGAGAAAAGAAGATAGTTTGAATATAACTTGATATCACCTCTCGAGCGCTGGCTTTTCAACCCCCACTTTCCGACCCGACCTTGGGTCACATCTTACTTGTGGGAGTAGGATAAAACTGGCCTTGTGCCTAACTCCTGGAGAGGAGTAAATAATACTTGATATCACCTGGCTAATGGGCTTCTTGGCCTTTTGGCTAAGATCAAAGTGTAGTATCTGTTCCGATGGATACTGCATGCCTGTCCTGTGCAGTTCTAGGAGGTCCACCCTCCCAGGCTTTGCCTCCCCTCTTTGGGGAGGAGTAAGTTTATTGCTTACTGTCTGAGGCGCCCCTACCGGGGAATGCCGACGGGGCTGCCCAGGCAATTTTTAAATGGCCAGAGTGCTCACCTCTCGAGCGCTGGCTTTTCAAACCCCACTTTCTCGACCCGATCTTGGGTCACATCTTACTTGTGGGAGTAAGATAAAAACTGGCCTTGTGCCTAACTCCTGGGGAGGAGTAAATAAAACTTGATATCACGATTTGGATGCCTGGGGCCACCGCCCTGTCGCCCTCTCCCCCTACTCTGCACATGCCAATCGAGAGTCGATATGTAAAAACAATATTTGTTGTTGTTGTTATTGTTTAGCAAGTTGGACCCGAATGCTTTTGTGGTTGGCTGAAAGAAACTGCTGAGTAGAGATTTTGTTTAATGGAAAGTCAATACATACAATACAGCTGCTGCTGCTGCTTCTTTTAGCAATGGCGTTATTTAAAACAAAAATCTATTCTCAGACCAGGCAAACTAATTAATATAAACATGTGTATGCATTATGTGAAAAATTTGTGAAGTGATTTTCGGTTAATTTTTGTGAGAATCCACACGAAAGGGGAGGGACATTTTGAATTAGATATCAATAAATATGTCAGACAAGATAAGCCGCAAGGTTGACCCAAACCATTTGTACATAATCTATGTCGATAGTGTAGAATAATAAGCATGAATTTACATTTTAGGATTGTATTTATAATAAAGAAATGCCCACTCTAGCTTCCAACCAATCAGAATCCTTGATTTTATTACCCAAACACAACCTATGCATGTCCTTCAACCAATGAATTTCTCCCTCCCCCTTTGTTTAAAAAAAAGTTTTGACGCTCTTCACTTCTAAGTTGGTAAAAAAACAAACAAAGAGTGACTTTGCCATAGCCCATTTCTACGGTGACGTTATTCTTTCTTAACTATCACCATTTTTTATGATTTTATTCTACTTTACACAAATATATGAGATTTAAGATTTATATTATTAACATTATATATATATATATATATATATATATATATATATATATATATATATATTCAAAGATTTAAATTATTTTCAAATTATATTCCAAATAGAGAGTACGCACAATATTATGTTTCCAGACTATGTTTATTTTCAGTTATCTAAAATAACGCAAAATTTGCTTGCAACAGCATCTTTCTTCTGAAAGGGATTCCGGGCAGTCTTATTAATTTCCAGGAAAATACAATAAGGTCTAAGAAATAAAAAACTTCAAACCAAAACTTAACAAAACTTCAAGCGTAGATCCACTGTTAAATACCTCGGTAAAATATGAAATTATATTCACACCATAGTGCACATTATCCGGGAAAACGATATAGTGCCTAAACGATCAGTACTTACATTTAGTAAATCACCGTATTTGGCAAGAGAGAGAGAGAGAGAGAGAGAGAGAGAGAGAGAGAGAGAGATTGTGTCTATTTAGACATCATTTTTTCATGTAGGCAAACATTGTTAAAAAATAACAGAATTTCTCACGCTTAATTATATTTTTTTTAATTTTTCAATTTTTCTAATGATTTTTTTGTGTTAAAATAAAAAAAAAATGTATGTTCCATATGTATCACGAACGTTTTCGATTGTTCTTCGAATCATCTTCAGGTGACAAAAGCTAATGAACAAAAAAGCTGGAGAAAAGAAGAGAATTTCAAAAGATAGCACAAGAAACGGGCATGTGAATAACAATCTCACATTGTTCCAGGAAAGACGTTAACAATTTAAATTCCGCAACGCCAGAATTAGCATCACAGAATAAAATTGTAGTACGTTAAGCATTTTAAAATGTTGTTACTGGTTTCATACGTAATGTTATTAATTGTCGGTTGCTAGGTTTTAATAAAGATAGCTTCGAGTATTTTTACGTTTTTTAAATTGGTTTCGAGATGTATTATTTTCGTGTTATTAACTAAAATTTATCTTAAATCAGAGTGGGGGTCAGTTATGTTTTTGTAGATGTCGGTAAATTGAGGTAGAGTTTACAAGATGCATGGTAAGGCAGCGGGATAGAGTAGTGGTTGTGAAACCAATGTAGCTATTAGCTTTATTATCATTATGGGACTTACATTCTCCCAAAGGGCATTTAAACTTATAAGTTTAAATGCCCTTTGGTTCTTTTTAATGTTTTAATGTTTTATTTGTTGGGGAGGAGTTGTTTTTTACTACAAGATTTTGGGTCTTAAATTTCTTATAGTAAATAATGAGTCTAATTTTATTATTATTGTCAATTGAGGATATGTATCTGCATACAATATTTTTTATGGCTTTTTATTCCAATCTGAAGTTTGGTTGCATTTAATTACAATAATATATGTTTATATAGTTTTAGTTGTAATGTTAGATATTATTATTTGTAGTGGTATTTTTAAGTTTCTAGTTATTAATTTTATTTGTTCATCGACGATATAATTAGGGAATTCGTTATTAATAAAGACTTGTTTTATATTTTTTGATTCAATGAATAGTGTTTTTATTTTGGTGGAGGAGATTAGTTTTGCACGGTTCAGTAGGTTTTTAACAATGGCTATTTTGTAGCGATTAGCTTATTCGCTCTGGTAATTTAAAAGACTAGAATTTAAGCTGGTTGGTTTTTATACATAGAAGTGTTAAACGTATTGTTAGAGGTGTCAATAAGAACACTAAGGAATGGGATTTTATTATTTACGTTTCGTTCTACCGTGAATTTAAGACTAGAGCTTTTTTTGGAAAAGGTCCTGAAGTTTATGTATTTGGACATTATTATCAGCTATAATATATATATATATATATATATATATATATATATATATATATATATGAAAAAAAAAAGAAAAACCGAAAATTGTTTATATGTTCATCAATGTTTCGTCTTTATTCAAAGATTTTCTAAAGATGATTGATTTGAAAAAAAAACATAGAAAGTAAAATCAGTCATTATGAGAAAGTCTTTGCATAAAGACGAAACGTCAATGAATAAATAAACAATTTACAGTTTTATTTATTTTATTTTTTATTACGTTGGATTATTAATTCAATAATTAACATATATATATATATATATATATATATATATATATATATATATATATATATATGTTTTTATATATATAAGATTAGTGGGAGAGAACCTCAGCAGAGTGCTTGATTATTAAGGAAATTAAAAAATAAGAGCATAATATTTATTTATATATGTATTATAGAAGATCAGAACAACATCGGTACCGTCTGTTTCAAATCCAAACGAAACGGACCTATAATTGGTCTCCTTTACCGGACTCTCTTCATCTTTGTTTATGTATGGGGGGAGGCAGACATAAACAGAGGCTGAAGAGAGTCCGGTAAAGGAGACCAATTATAGGTCCGTTTCGTTTGGATTTGAAACAGACGGTACCGATGTTGTTCTGATAATCTGTAATATATATATATATATATATATATATATATATATATATATATATGACAAGCCATAATATTTCAACTCACTAAGAGAAACTCCTATTTATAGCAATAAAAATCTGTCTTGAAAAATATCAGCATTCATTTGCGGATGTTCTTTGAGATAAAAACTGATGTTTGTTATTTTGAGGCCTAACCCTAACCCTAACCTTTCTTTTCTTTTTTCTTTTAAAAAAATTTTTTTTTTTAGTGAGTTCCATTAACTCTCTTGTTCTCCTGGATTGATGGGACTGACAGGCAAGAAAAACAGAGATAAGTGCACAAAGTCTCATTGATCTAAAATGCCAGACTTTTAGCAATCGCTCATGATGGCCTGCATTCTGTGATAATGCCAGCATCTTGACTTGATTTTCAGACCTTTGCCTTTCCTTGTTTCCAATACACTTTTTCTTTATTTTTTTCCAGAAACTTTTTCTTCGTAAGAGTAAACTTTTTTTTTCCATTTAGAAAGTTTTAAAATATTCTTGAGAAATTAAATTTAAGAAATATACTTTTTGAATGTTTAAATATAACTCTCTCCCTCTTAATAGGAAGATTGGTTCAACATAATCTTCTTCGTCTCAATCAAATAAGTATGTGTCATAGAACTTCGTAAAATATGATACGTTTCAGATCATTTGTATGAGAAATGTTGATGATTATCTAGTGAAATTTTAAATGTTGGACCTAAATAGCATTTAAGCCGACTTATCAAACTTTGATTCTGATAAGCAAATTTTCATTTGTTATTGTTGTACCATGTTATTGGCACTATAATAACGTACTTCACTACAGTTTATTTTTAAAAGTATGTAGTCCTGCCCGGACAAGTAGTAATATGGAAACGTTTTTCAATCATGACCGAAAATTAAAATCAGCAAGAGAAAGATAGATAATACACGAAATATAACTTACCATATTTTGCTTATATCAAACGACAAATATATAGAAATGTGTTATCATTATTTAATTAATTATTAGTAAATTTGAGTAGTCAAAAATATCAGAAACTTTTGAACACACCTAATATTAATAAGTTTGACTTTTCCAAATATTTTAACAATTGGCAGGTACTAAAAAAACAACTTTTTTATAGTAATCGCTCCAGACAAAGCATGAAGCCACTTGATGTAAGGAGCTAACAAGAATGAAAAATGATTATCGCAGACAGGAGATGCCTATTGGCCTTAGTCTTGAAAAAAAAACAAGGTTATATGTAGGAGGAAAACAGTCAGCAGGAAGAGAGTTCCACAAGCCTGCAGTTCTTGGAAAGAAGCTACTGGAATAGGAAGCTCTATTACAATGAGGTATCAAAACAGCAAATTGATGGAAACCTCTAGACCAACGAGTCAAACGAGCTGGAACAAAGGAAGTGGGGAATAGATCACACAATTCTGAAGAACACATGCCATAATAGTATTTAGAGAAAAGAATGAGACTAGCAACATCACGTCTGTGAGAGAGAGAGGGTGCAGAGAAGAAGAAAGGGTGGGGCCAATCAAATTGCAGATACGTTTCTGCACCTTATCAAGAACCCTCAAATGGAACAGAGATTCACCAGCCCAAATATAACAACAGTACTCCATACAGGGTTTGATAGAGGTGTGAGAAAGTGTTTGTAGTGGTAGAAGCAGAAAGAGTAATGGATCTAATATATTAACACCAAGAAAGATTTGATGAGAAATAAAGACCAAGAAGCTTCAGAGTCGATTTCTCCTCAAGAGCAGAATCTTAGGAAGAAAAGGGACTACAGTTGAAAGACCTGAGTCTTAACAGGATTAAACGAAACAAGCCATTTCGTACCCCAATCTACAACTGAACCCAGGTTAACTGCTAGATCAGCTGCATATTTCAACTGATCCCAAAGAGAACTAACACCGGAATAGAGAGTAGTATCATCAGTATAGATGTTAATTTTCTGAATAATATTCTCTGGAAGATCATTCATATAGAGAAGAAACAGTGTTTGACCTAGAACAAAGCCCTGAGGAAGAAAAGAGAATGAAGAGACGCCATCCAAAATTACTTGCAAGCTTCGATCAGAAAGAAAAGATCCAATAACGTCAAGAACTTCACCACCAATACCATAACCCTGAAGTTTGTGTAGAAGACCAGAATGCGACACTGTTGAACGTCTTCGAAATGTCAAGCGCAATGGCTCTACCCTTTCCTGAATTATCCATAAACCGACAGATCCACTCAGTTACAACAGTTAAAAGATCAGCAGTTGAACGAAAAACATACTGAACATCACTTCAATGCCTAGAATAACATAATTTGAATACCTAGAAAAAATATTTTGTTTAATCTTTTTATCCCTAAGAGATGTGTAGTCTCATATATGAGTCAGTGGCATGCAGAGAGAGAGAGAGAGACATCTAATTATATTCAAACTATTTTCTTTTCTCATAATATTTCTTAGTACTAGGACTTATACTTGAATCTTTTGGGTGTACAATCAAGGAGTTGGCCCTGTCATCATCAGGGGCATCACCAGACTACTGCATGCCACTCATATGAGTTTAGAATGACACGTTTTATTCTACATTGAATAATACAACTCTACTTTTTTCGTGGTGCGGGAGGGGGGAATCACTTACAAAATATTCAAGTCAATTTTGATCGTTTTTATTAATATAAAGGATTAAGTGTATCTTGAATTGATTTACCCCTCAGAAGGTTAGATACAAGGTCAAGTATGGGTTTGAAAAGTCAGCGCACATGGATCAGTGCATTAGGGCCTACAAAATTCCTGAGCATCCCTGTCGGCATTCCTCCGGTAAGGGCGCCTCAGGCGATTAGAAATAAACTAAACACCTTCTCAGAGAGAAGGCAAAGCCTGGGAGGGTGAATCTCATAGGACTGAACAGAACAGCAGTCCAATAACAGTAAAGCCATTGTCGGACTGATTTTGATTTATGCTTTTAAGAACTGATCCTTAAAACTATGATTTAAATGTGTCTTGAATCGCCCCTTTGATATTGTGTTTCCATTTAATAGATTCAATGCGGTTTTTACTGAATTCTCAAACATATTATGAATGTGGATGGCACCCCATTTGATGTTGAAACTACCTTCTGCCAATATGTTGAATGCTGGTGGTGGTTGTTAACATGTGATCACTGCTCGCTGTTGTGTTGCTTGAGGAAGTTTCAGGAAGCTGCTGCCAATCCTTACATCTAGGCACATTTCTTTCAGGACTCGAGGCAAGGTCTTTTCGGTCTGTGTTTGTTCCGCCATGTTGCATGGCATTGAGACATAGATCCCAAACGCTTCTGATTTGCAACAACTTCAGTGTAATGACCGTGCCATGATCAGGTGGATGTGTGGCAGCAAACTAGAGGAAAGAATTTCTTCAGCCTTGCTCTATTAGAAGTATTGGTGGGAATTTGGATGCCTTACGCGCTCCGCGTCTCAGGTAGTTTGGTCATGTACAGTGTTCAACCTCCTGCTTGAAATCAATAATATACATGGATGACCCAGATACAAGGATGCATGGAAGGTCAAGGAAAAACTGCCTTGAGTACGTACAAAGTGACTTGACTTCTTGTAACATGACTGGTATGAACCCTATGCATTGAACGACATGGAGAGCAGGCATGAGACATTGCCTGGTGTTACTCACCCCGGAGTCCGGGACACTCACAGCACCTTAAACAGGAGGAGGAGGGGGAGAAGGAGGAGGAGGAGAAGGAGGAAAAGAATGATGATGATGATGATGATGATGATGATGATGATGATGATGATGATGATGATGATGATGAGTAAACAACAATAAAAACACAGATATTTTTTGCAATCAAATTTAATTGATGTCAGAATAAAAATATAGAAAATATATTTTACATATAAATCGTAATAATTCCTGTGCATAATACAATAGCAAAAAATGCAATGCATTTGGAAAGAGACAGAGTTTTAAGCTGTCGTATGTGTAATATTTAAATTTCAACAGAATTGTTAAAATGGTTTTGATTTTTTAAACTCCCGTAAATCATAGAGTTTCGTCAGCTGCCATTTTCATCTGATCACATGACAGGTTTTCATAAGAGCTTTTGCCGTGTAAACAGAGGTCGTTAACGCAAATCAGTTGTGCTTTTGTTTTATTAGTAAAGAAGGCAGTGAAGATATTTTAAAAAGCCAACAACCTTTGTTTACAGGCAAAATAGCAAAAACAAAACAAGTTGAAAGGGGTGATAAATCAAAATCCTTGACTCTGGGAAATGTGTTTTCCTACTTTGTCAATGATTAATGAAGTATATTTTTTATAAAGGATGAATCGGTAAATTTGTAGATTAACACACTCCGCTGCCCCCTCCCTCTAAAAAATAATGAAATTCTACTTTTTTAGGCGATTATGTGTTAACACCTCGAAAAACTTGGTATAAATAAGAAGAATAACCAATTAATTTAGAATTTAGAGTGGGAGATCAGTTTCATATAAAAATTTTACATAAAACGATCCCCCATTTCCAACCATTCTAGTTTTTTTAGGTTTGTTTATCAAATATGTTTACCTCTAACCCTAAATCCGAAAAAAGTAGACCTCCCCCTCCAAAAAACGTACAGGATTTATCTCCCGTAGCATAAAAAATAAGTTAACTGCCCGAAAATGCCAGATATTAAATTTATATGCCAAACTGATCCGCATTCTAAATTCTAAAATAATTGTTTATTTTTTTCCTTTCTTCTTTTCGCCAAGTTTTTTTCAGGGTGTTCACACGTAATCGGCTAAAAAAGCAGAATCTCAATGAGGGGAGATCAGCAGAGGATGTTAATCTACAATAATACTGAAAGAAAACCTTCTTTGTGTATTACTATCTGTCAGTGAACAATAATAATACTGCAGATTCAAAGCATGAGTGTAAAAACAATATCTCTCTAAATGATTACTGCTACTTCTTATCAGAAGAAGGTCATCCCATCCATTTTGTTTTAAGTTATCATGAGCATGAAAGTGATTCTTAATGCTAGCTTAATTTTTACTGAGTAATCTTCCCCTTCCCTCAAATTTTATGATGGATTTTTTGGCTTATGTGGTTTAACGTTCAATTTGAAGGCATGCTGTTCTATAATAATAGAGTTGATCGTTTGTTGGAGTGTGCCACATAGCAGGCAGGCATGACAATGAATCAGAGGGATAGAAACCAAATTGTACCGGAAATGGCACTTGGCAGGAATAAAACCTACTTGACACAGACATGCACATGGCCGGAAGAAACAAAACACGGCTAATTGACACGGAACACAACTCTTCAAAAAATAAAATATAGGGTGATTTGGTGCAAAAATCACCTGCAAAGGTTATATGCAAAGGGAAATACACGCATCGCTAAATAAACGCCCTAGGGACATGGCTACATAGACAACATCCAAAAACGTTATATAAACTAGCCCAAATGGAGATCAAAACAGTCGACTCGCTATTGAGTTCGCAGGATCAACCGCAATCAATTCCTGTGTTTCCTCCACCCCTCTCACTCACCCCACGTGTTCTCCGCCACCGACAATAAAGATATATCATTATCTTTTTATACATCAGTGGTTGTCGTCATTCTTTTTAGCGCATCAAGAAACAACAGGTGGAGAGGAGCACTTGTTATTAGTAACAAAATTACATGGTGCAATTTTAAATATATGGCGAGTGAGGTCAAGAGTCTTGCAGTGTATAGTATAATGCATTTCAGTAGTATGCATTGAAATGTTTTTTCTTAAAAGTAATAAACTATTGCTAAATTTCCTGAGAATGTATACCTCACTGCCTGTGTAGACCTTCAACATTCAATGCCCAAATAAGGGGACTCATAATATAACTAGCACAGGAACTCAGTTGTCTTAAATCCACCACTGCATACATACGTACACCCGCCATTCCATTTCCTCTACCAATCTTTGCATATTTAAACTGGTTTCAGCAAAATAAATATTTCATTCCATGAAAAAGTTTCATAATACAAACGAAATATCAAATCAATATAAGCATATTTTTGTGTTAATTTCTTCCTGTAATAACTAGTATTATTTTATTCCTGTGTACAACACAATTAAATAAACTTTAACATATACTACTCACATATTGAGCACTGTTGAAGTAAATACTGAAAATATATACACAATATATTATATCACCTTATATATGTGTGTTTACATGAAATAATAAAAAATAATAGATGTATATATCTACTATATAAAGTAGACTGTTTTCCCCTGTAACTTTGGCGAGAGTAAGAAAATAATCACAGACTAAATTGATCCACTCGGCAATTTACCCGGTTACCCATGTGTGTTCCTACAAAATATAAAGTTACTACAAATCCATTCTCTAATTATTACATTTTATCTGTGAAAACTTACTCGCACAAAAATAGCTTACAAAGAGGAGGTAGCTTGCCCTTTTATCCGCTCTAAGTTGTCTACTAATCCTACCACTCACAACACCATGTGATTTCTTTACATAGGCTAATCTTTCACACATCACCGGTAAATTACAAAATAATAGAATAGTATTCTTTCATTCTTACTTCATTTCATTACTACATTACAATGCAAAGATATAGTTTAAAAACGAACACACAATCAAGCATAATCCATTCTGACAAACTGACGACAATAATAAATACATCATAAGTTGTTTTTCACGTTTTTAAAAGATCACTTAAGACTAATGATTATTTGCTCCGTCCAAATAATTATTCTAATGTTTTAATTTTACACTAACAGACACTACCTTCGTAATTGTGAAATAACTTCAATCAAACAATTAGCCAAACCACAACATTTCATCTTTAATTTGAAACATTCATACCAGAACAATGACATCAGAATTTATGATTGTACACTCTTCTTAAAATAACTTCTTCGTTAAACTTGACCCATTTTCATTCATTTCATAATTTTACTTCGTTTTTATTTAAATACGATACAATATTAGTTTCCATTTTTATATTCACAATCAGATTAACGGATGTAATATTCTACACATTACGTCTTCGTTTTAATTACTTTTTCAAGATCTATTCCTGTATTCACTAGAATTAAAAACGAACACATTCCAACTATGTACATACCATCATTCTTTCAACCGTAAGCAGATGTACATAAGTATTTTCGGTGTTTTAAAATGCTTGATAATTACATATTCTGTACACATAATATCCTATGAATACATTTTTCCATTAACAGACATTAAATTCGTAGTTGTTAATCAATACATTAATTAATACATAAATTAGTACAATAATTAATACCTTCAAACCATACGTATTAGAAACATTGAGCGACAATAGGATTTGTCATTGTACACTTTTCTTAATAGAAATTAAACACGAGGCCAATAAAAAATTAATAGAGTTGTTTCTTTTAACATTCATTATTAATAACCTAAATTAGTATTTATTGACCAACACCAATACTATACATATTATATACACATCTTACTTTTCTAATATATAATTTAGGCGACTAAAATAGTAATTATTTACCACCTTCATTTGCTACATTAATATCCATTACCAATATTATCCAATAATTAAATAAAATACATTATTCTTTTTTGCATTTCCTTTGTAATTTTAACACAAAATATGGATCAGATCACAATTGATTTCATTTCTTTTACATCCTACGTGACTATAGAAATTAATTTCGTTACACGTGGCACATTTTTATTCATTTAATAATTTCTGTCAGTTATACTTATATACGATATAATAATTATTTTTTCTTTAAACACAATACATTTTTTACATGGACCACTTTTATTTATTTAATAATCTTATTTAACTTCTAATTAAATATGATAACATTCATACTTGACTAAATTAGTATTTATTGACCAACACAGTAGAATTGATTTCATTTTCACGCTACATACAATATACACATCTACTTTTCTAAAATATAATTACGTGATTAAAATAGTAATTATTTACCAACTTCATTTGCTACATTAATATACATTACATATATTAATTTGATTATTCAAATTAAATACATTCTTTTTTTTAACATTTCCTTTGTACTTCTTTGTATTTCTTTTACATCCTACATGACTATAATAGATGGCAATACTGAAAATGTTGGCCAACTGACAATCCCACCAGCAACATTTACCGAGAGACCTCGCTATATGCATGAACACACCCATAATGCGATGGTATATGTGAGAAAACATAGAACTGCAGATTTTTTATAACTTTTACCTGCAATCTGAAATGGCCTGAGATTGTGAATGAATTCCTTCCGAATCAACAACCCCATGATCGTCATGACATTATAACAAGAGTTTTTCATCTCAAGCTAGGTATCCTCATCCATCTCCTAACAAAAAGAAACATTTTCAGAGTGGTAGTAGCATACATGTACATTGTTGAGTGGCAGAAACTTTTGGAACATAGATATCTACAGGGACATTGTTTTTGGATGTTTAACAACCTAAACTCACCAAATTATTTTGACTCTAATTAATCGTATAGAAAAAAGTCTTAACATGTAAATTGTGATACTATAAACAAACACGATAACGCCAGGACACAGGTCCATGTTAAATCCTATTTTAATTACTTAAATTACTTACAGTGAAATGGTTTATTTTCTTAATCTATTTATTTAATTTATGAATTAAAATCATTCAGTTATATTTTCCCTGGGCAACGTCGGGACACGGGTTCTGCTAGGATATAATTAAATAATAAATGTGACTTTATTATTGTTATAAAGCTTTATCTGAAAGGATATCAAGCTCATTGTGTGTACAAAGTCTGCTGTCTTGTTTCGGCTCCATTAATTTATATATATATATATATATACATATATATATATGTGTGTGTTATAATGAAATAATTCCAGGAGGAAATCCGGGTATGAGAGCTCAATGTAATAAACAGAGCAAGAATAAAATAAAATATAGTAACACGAAATTACATAATCATCGATGCAATAATTTCTTTCAACGTTGTGGTATTTTCAAGCATCCGATTTAGACGATTACATTTTTGAAGTTTCAAAAATGTAATCGTCTAAATCGGATGCTTGAAAATACCACAACGTTGAAATAAATTATTGCATCGATGATTATGTAATTTCGTGTTACTATATTTTATTTTATATATATATATATATATATATGTTTACTATTGAACACTATTATATAAACCCGATTGAAATTTCTCTAAATTTTTATCCTTTGAAATACATACTTAACCTGGATTAATATATATATATATATATAATTATTTTTATTTGTACAGACATGTACAAAAAGCCGCTATATGAACATTTGAGTGAAAGATCAGACTTTTCCTCCGCTTGATGAGATCTTAGTTTCTAATAACTATTGATCGATAACATCGCCATGCCAGTGTAGCGGCTTTTTGTACATGTCTGCATCAATAAAACTAATTATATAAATAACTCTATCTACTATTGAGCACTTTTTTACAAGCCCGGTTGAAATTCTGTGAATTTTTTAACCTGTGGATGTCTACTTTATCTGGATTACTATTCAAGGATGTTATAAATTAGTATATTTTATAAATATATTTTCAAGAATATGATGTAAAGTTCCTAATATGATAAATTTATGCTCGATATTGGGAATAGAGCATTATTATGGAATCACTTCTGATTTTTGTTGAATGGTATGAAAATAAATATGTAACTATTTAAATATGTGATTATCTTACCTCCATTTCAACCAAACACACACACACACACACACACACACATATATATATATATATATATATATATATATATATATATATATATATATGTATATAGTCTTGAAAGGTTTTCAACCTTTATGATAGGAAAAAGAACAAAAAAATTTTTAGTTCCAAGTCCTTCGTTGGAAAATTCTTTTGCTTCTATGTCAATTAATCTCTTGTAATCACTGTATAAGTTAGCATCCCAAGAATTTACACTAGACTTAATATTATTGTAGGGATCAGCAGTTGTTTACTATGTAAAACTGTTTCGAGGATTTAAAAACAAAATAGTATTTTATCTCATGGCTCCCCAGCAGTGTTGATCAAACACAACATCCCTTAAAAAAACAAGAAAAAAAATGTATATATAAATTTTTTTTTCAAGTATCATAAAATAATTATTTTATATTAATTCCTAGTGCGATAGAAGTGTGCTCAATATTAAGGATAGAGCATTATTATAGAAAAGAAAATGATAATAAAAAAATGTAAAGTTATGTACTTTACAAGTTTATTTCATTTAAATATTAAATAAACAATAATTAATAAGAAAGCCCTTTAAACTATGGTTTTTCAAAGAAATAAATCCAATCATCAGAAGGAAAAAAACAATGAATTATTAAACATTGGTTTCCATTATCAATTTTTTTTTTAAAGTTTTACAATCGTTTATGCGTTCTGAAGGAAACAAAAGAATTCATGTATGAATGAGCAAAAAGTCTTTGTAATAATGTTACAAAGACTTTCTGCTCAGTCATATTTGTTGTAATATTTAGATATAATAAACTTGTAAAGTATGTAACTTTACATTTGTTTTATTATCATTTTTTTCTCTATATATAAATATATATTTATGCATTTATGCATTTATATTAAAGCTCGATGGATGTTAATTTTATATATATATCTTTTTTGGTTGTTCATATGTAGACGAAACAGTTCGTAAAGTTATATGAATTTTTTGAAAACTGAATAAAAAAGTGGGGATTGGAATTAAGCATTCTATTGTTTACACACACACACACACATATATATATATATATATATATATATATATATATATATATATATATATATATATATATATATATATATATATATATAGGGGGGGTTGTTAGAAAGCGGGGAATTTGAGGTTGTAAATTTTATTGTTTAAATTTTATATTGTTTAAATTTTATTGTGTCTGGCTTATTCACTTCTTCGATTTTCACGGACGCCATTTTGAGCATCTGTTAGTGTATTATAATATTAGTCTTTGAAAAACTTTATAAAAGTTATTCTTTGTAAAAATAAAAATAAATTACAGTTTGACAAATTTCCCGCTTTTCTAGCGACCACCCTATATATATATATATATATATATATATATATATATATATATATATATATATATGAAAGAATTAAATAGACCCCCTTATCATCTAAGGGTCCTGATGGGTCCTAGGCAAGATACTATTGATTATTTTCTCTTGCTGATAAATTGGTTAACAGTGGAATCCCGGGGTTTGCGGCGATTTGACGCTGATTAAGTCCACCTTCAGATTAAACCATAATATGGCTCATCTAAAAACTATTCAACTTCTAATGCTTCTTAAATGGTAATTTATGAAAGATATATTGAAACACAATAAATGTCAATTAGTATAACATATCGATGTTTCAAACTTTTACTACTGCTTTGTACGGCTCCGAGTGCTAGCTGTCAGCAAAGGAAGCAGAAACTTTAAACATGTATGAATAATTTTTTGCAAGTGTCTATTTACTTCTTTCATGCCTGTGTAGACATTTCATAAAAGACTTTAACCTTGTCAAGTCTAGTGGGATACATTCGTCCCACTTGGTTTTGAATGTGCCTAATGGAATGGATATGTCCCCAAAAGTATAATGATTTCGTTTATTTAGTCCCTATTTACTTGTCTCCCCACGATGGCAGAATTAGACTCAAGGTCAGTTTTTAAAGTGGGAAAAATACAGCTCCCCCAAAAAGGGCACTCTGGGTAATGACAAAAATTAAAATTGCCTCAGTCTAGAACAACCTGTGATCACTGACTGAGGGCAGAAAAGATGAAGTGTAGCATCAGAACAGATATTACACTTTGCTCCTAGCCAAAAGTCTTTTAGGATGGTAACTAATAGGGCATTTAATGTTTAGTTGCTGTGCATTATGGGAAATTTGTTTTTGGATTAAAGTTTCCTTTTTTATATAAATTCAGTCTTAAAAAAGTTAAAAGAGAAAATTACACATTGCTTTTAATTTATAAAATTTGACCGACCACTAAATTCTCACTGATTACCAATGAAATGTGTCTTATATATCTATAATTTGAGTTAAAAATTGATAATATATATTACTAGAAGAATACCCGTCCCAGGACGGGTAACATTATTTCCCCAAAGAGAACAGTTTTGCACCACTTTTAGGTCCCCTTACAAAGATTAAAATCAAGATATAATGATACTCAACCTATGTCTAAAATCCTTATTCTAATTTTAATCAAAATCCATTACATGATTTTTATTCTAAAATATGTCCAAATTTAAGGCTTAAGCTTGAGAGATCTTAAGAGCAAATTGAAATTAAGGGAATCTTGCTTAATTGGTATCTAATGATTATGGATCAAATTCATCGCAAATCTGAAATATTTGAATTTTCAAATGGGAGATTGTGGTCATTTTATACCTCTTAAAAACCCTTTAAAATACTCCAAAGAACTTGAAATTTTGGGAATATTTATTAACTGATGTCTAATACCTATTGTTAAAATTTTACAAAATTCGGAGGTATCTGAATTTTCCTTTTTACCCCCTTTGAATAAAACTAAATTAAACTAAATATAACCCACATTTGAACCCCTTACGCCCAGCAGCTGTGTTCGATTAATTAGTATAGGAGTGAATCCTGTACATACAAATATATAAACATATAAACATACCTAACTTTATAAAGATAAGAGATAGGCAAGTAACTGATTCTGTCTTCACTCTTTTCACATGGAATAGAAAATCCATTTCCTTGTTAAAGAAACACTATTAGATTTCCACTCAATCTCTATACAAGAGAAAAGAAATCTCACATGATTTCTTGAAATTAATTATGGTGTCACAAGGTTAAGGAAAAGTACAATTTTAAGAGATTAGACTTTGTCACATGGATCAGCTATCATGGCTTAATTTCTCATGTTTTCAAGTTCTCGATGATGTTTTGAACTGTCATCCCCATTGTGGAAACAAAAAACCAAAGTCTTCAAGCTTGGCTTTCATTGCAAGTTTTTTCTCTTGTGTCATCGTGATTAAAGGCAATCGTACAGGACCCACGTCCATTCCAAATAAGGACAGCATTGCTTTTTCCCGTGACACCAATTCACCTGCAAAGAAAAAAAAATTCAAATTAACATCTTTTGTTTTATATGGATATTCACTCAATTTATATTTAGTTAATGTATTATATGATGGGGATGAATTATAAAATCAATTAGGATGTAAGGCATATAACTCGATTCGTACTTTCGTTTCGTTTGCTGCAAACTTTCATTGTTTCCTTAATAAGGCTGTGAAATAATAAATAACAGAAACACAAGGCTTGGTAAATTTGTACACAAAAAATGTTTTCGCTTGTTTTATTTCGCCTTTGATAAATCCAATGTCAACAAATACTTGTCATGGACTGCCCCAAAAGTAATCAAATACAGTTCATACCATTGATAAATGTTAGTACTCCCATAGTGTTCTTCATCTTTCATCTGGCATTCATTCCTATCTCATTAATCCTTATCCTTGAGTTTCTCTTGGCCTTGATAAGTGGTGACCCTGATAGTCTTTTGTCGACGATCTGCTGTGGACGTAATTGCTTGAATCCGTCATCAGTGCTTTTTAATTAAAAGGTTTTTGCATATTGACTAAATGGTTCTTCATAAACTTTCATTTTCCTGTCTTCCCTTTCTCGTCCGTCTATCGGACCTTTACTCCGCCTGTTAGACTCCATCACCCCAAACCTAATCTCCCTCTGTTGTTTTACCTCAAGTTTATATAATACTCGTTTCATGTTATATTAGGTCAGATCTTTTGTCCCACTTTTCTGCAGATTCTAATTGTTCCATTGTTCGCTTTATTGATGTTAGGTCAAAGGAATGTTGTGATTTCCAATATCTCTCCATCTATATTCTATTAAAAAGTTATTATATTTCTGAAGTTTGTCTGTTCATACACAAATAGAAACATGTGATTGATTAACAAAAAAAGAAATTGACAGTGTATACATTACTAAGGCAGTAGTTTTTATAATGTCAATATCCGAGTTCGAATCTCACGTAAATTTAAAAGATTTCTTTTCAGCTGGATACGTGTTTTACAGATTTACATGAATTAATATAAAATAATAACATAAGAATATATTGCATAAATACTTTTTTTAAAAAACTAAGCGACCTTATTTTGATAATCTGCAAAAAAGTAGACATAAAGGGTATTTGGCATTAGTTCGAAGCAAATTATTTTTGCTTAAAAACATTCATTGTAGTTACTTACTCTCTCATGCAAATACTTTCCCGCAACATTTCACAAATATTTTTCTTTGTACTAGTTATAAAGCGGTAGAAGCTATGTAAAGATGGAAATTGACATACCCAGATACTGAACCAACACCGCCCAAGGAGTGGGTATAAAAGAATCCTTTTGAATTCTTTTTATTAGAATTATTATGATTCATTATGTGGCTTCGAGTTGAGACGACTTTATGCATGTTTTTAACCTATGATGGAGGTGACGGTGGTTAAGTGGATAACGACATGGATTGATGACCTGGGTGTGCCAAGTTCGAATCCAGTCGGTTCCATAATATCACTTTCACTTAGGGATGTTGGCAACCATTATGTGGTCCCTCCTGCAAAAATGCCGACAATAGAATCAAGCTGGTCAACAAAATTATACCATGTTGATTCACACGAATTTACTTTTACCTATGATGTCCATTGTCTGCATCATATTATTACAGATGTATAATTTAAATAATAATATTGACATGCACATATATATAGGGAATGGTGTGGCTTGTTAGAAAACATTTTTTATAGAACAAAAAAAAACTGGGATTTTTTAATATTAAACTATCCGGTCCCCACATGGTAAGAGCATTTGCTAATGCGCCAGGAAACCGAGGTTAAAATACTTGATCAAATCATATCAAAGACTAAAAAAATTGTACTTGAGGCCTTCTTGCTAAACATTCAGCATTATAAGGTAAGGATGAAGTGTAAGTAGAGCAATCCAGGGAAGGGGTGGCACCTTCCCTACATCTAGGTGTAATAACCATTTTAAAGGGAGACTTCAGGTCATCCTCAACTAGGGTCGATCCATTTATTTTATTTCTTTCATAAATTTCTACTACAAATTCAATGAAAATATTCACCAGGGATCTTAAAATCATTAGGTTTTGTGAAGATCGTTTAGGGGGCTGAAACACGTAGGCTGCTGATATAAGTATCTTGTTGTCCATTATTGTCATTCCTTTTTAGCAGTATTTTTTTTCATATGCCAAAATCTGTGACTGTACATGTTCTGCCAGAGATTGACATTCCTCATCTGTGACTATACGGCATAATCACGTTGACACACTGGTTTCCGTTAGATCACCAAAGTTAAGCAACGTTGAGCCTGGCCAGTAATAAATGGGTGACCATTTGGGAATACCAGGTGCTGTATGTGGCCTGGGGAAGGCATGGGCTCCAGCAGGTTCTATTATGCCTACTGAAAAGTTATGACAGATAAAATATCTGCATGACTCTCCAACAACGTCCCTTGACGTTATGGGATATGAATGGATGGATCTGTGACTGCCATTTTTGGGTCTTGTTGATTGGTAGAATTAAACGATGTTTTATGGCACTGTTAATCATTTCTATATGTACTTGTACTTGCAACGGCTATCACTCAGGTTGGGTTGACTGACCATCGCAGCCCAGTTTTGCTAATTCTGAGCTAGGTCACATGATATAGCTAACGTTGAGTGTCGTCACTCAGGTCTTCAAACAGATGAGCTCTCTCTTTGGGTTCCAAGCTGCATGCTCGAACCATCTTCGAGGGCACTGGAGAAGGACTCACCTTATTGCCCACGTTTCGCAACCATCCAGAAAAGTTGATTATTTCTATGGTCTGTGCTGCATCTTTACCTGTTGTCCCATTCTATCTTGATGTTGTGGGGACCCTGTATAGTCTCATGCAGCATTGAGTTTACCGGGAAAGAGCTTTATACAGAACTTGTACATTATGAAGCATTCCTTGAGGTTGAATAATCATGGTTTCTTTATGTTTCCAGAGCCATGTCCAAGAAAATTTTTATCATTTCTGATGACCTAAAGAAAAAAAAAACACTCACCGATGACGTGTTATTTAGAGCGAGGGATTTCTTTCCGAATTCATTTCAGGCGGCGGGGGTTGTCTGATTTGCTGTCTAATTTCTTACTTATCCTCGCTATTTGAAATCGTTTCTTTTGGAGGCTAAAGAAATGCACGTTTTTTACTTACTAACTTTTGTGTGATGGGACGGATTTATATTTATTTATATACAAGTGAATACACATTGGTCTTTATTATAGAATAGAGAATAGTCAGATGGTATTCATTTAATGATGTTTTGATTGGCCAACGTTTTCCCCTGATACTGTACAACCCTCATTGATAATGTACGTTATTTCTACTGATGACAGGATGATAAGGTAACTGCATCCACCCAACCATAAGTTTTATCACGATTGTTCATGTTAATATCTCTCAGTGTTTTTGTTCTTCTATTTGTATCTGAAAGAGGGGATTTAGAAGTCTATCGGGGAAGAGTTTTTACTCTGACTCCAAAAGGACCGTTAAAAGTAAATGCCACGGAATTAAATAAAATGAATTCCACTTGTTGCCTCAGTAAAAAAAAAAAAAAAACTCGGCTCACCACTCGTTCGACGTTTTCTCTCCTTTCTCTTCTTTTCTTTTCTTTCTCTTCCAACTGCTCTCAGTTTAGAAATGAATTGCCGACCCCAAATGCGATTTCTGTTCCTTCTTTTATTGAGTTAAATCAGACACATGAAAACCAACTCAATCTGCATAACTACACATGGATTTACTGTCCCAGATGTTAAAATAAATATAACTAAAATCAAGTCGGTATTTGTAATCCATCGGGCAGTGTTCGAATCCTCAATTTAAACATTTCTTTAACTTTTAAATTGCACGCCAGGCAAAGATGGATTCTTTTATGGCGGGGATGAGGCAAGTTGGTACCACTTCCACTGCTCGATCCTGGTTCAGGATCAACATGTCCATCACAATATCTTATTTTTAAGGCCTATTACTATCACAACCAGCAGACAGAAGACATGTACTCTATACGATTGCCAGGGTTGTTAGGATAGTGGCAGTTAACTTTAACTTGACAATTATTTTTTCCAGTAGGTTACATTTAAGTAACCTCATGATGACTAGAGAATGGAGTATTGTTGCCACATCTGGGTTAATGCATCAACCACTAGCCTCTCCTTCTTTGACACGATGCAAAAAAGAATTTTCTAACCTAATAGGTTCTGCACTGCCTGCCAAGCTTCAACCCCTGTCAGTGTTGCATCGCAGTGTTTTTTTTTACAAGTACTTCCATGGAGTGTGCTCCGACGAACTTACTACACTTGTACCCCCCTCCCAATTTAAATGTCCGCAACTCACACAACTAGCAGCAAAATCCCTTTCTTTCACTGTAGAAGTCCCTAGATGCCGGAAGATTTTCTACTCTGACAGCTTATTTCCTCGGACCGCTTGCCTTTAGAATTCCCTTCCTGTTCCCTGTTTCTCCGACTGTATCACCATGCAGAAATTTATATGTGATGTGAACAAACAAACATCTTCCTGCCCAACTCCCCACCCAGGTTGCCCCTCTCCCATAAATCTGATCCCTATCACAGTAGCTCCTTATGCTTCAGTGGCAATATACCTTGTTTGGTGTGAACAAAAATTATATATATATATATATATATATATATATATATTAGCCCTATGAGGATGAAACGCGGAAGGCTCTGTGTAGCTTAATTGACATAAATATATTTTCATAACTTATATATATATATATATATATATATATGTGTGTGTATGTACAGGGTAATCTCCTAAATTAATGAATGGATTATTATAAATTTTGGAATACTTATTTTAGGCAACACGGTAAGTAACATGGGCACATAATCTTTTTGTAAACTTCACCATTTAGTGGGTATGCCCACTCAAACTCGCACCTGCCTCCCAAAAACTTTTAAAATAAGTTAGATACAAAAGATTTAATAGAGCAAAAGAATTGCTCTACATCAAATTTTGAGTTATATTAAATAATACATTTTAAAAGTGCGTGGCTCCTTTAAACAAGAAGAGTCCATATAGTCACGAAATAGAGTAGATCACCATAACACCTCCCGTTTTTAGTCTTACTCCGTATGGAGTCAATACTTTTTTCTTTTAGGGTTTATTACAATCAAGTTTGTATTCTTACGTTTTTTATCTTCGCTGTTCAGAACCTGTTTGCAGGATTGGCATTTCAAATTTGTTGAACACGACATTAATTAGTTTGTCCTCTGGAGTATTATTCTCGACATCATCTGAATATTGTTTCCTCATCTGGTTCATGTGTCTTTTGTAGATAAACTTGTGTCCCTTTATCATGTGACTCACATTCCCAATCTGTTTCACAGTAGGATTTATTGTATTTGAACATCCAAAAGAAAACTTTTTCTCCAACTTTGAAGCGTCCCTTCGTGGCATTTTTTCATCTCCTAGTTTCATATGGTTGGCAATAATTTATCAAACACTGTTTTAATCTTCCTTGAAAACATTGCTTCTACTGGCATTATGGAAGATGGAACATTGTTATTTGTGGCCATCCTATATACCTGCAAAAATTCTTGCATAGCCTTTTCGGTAGGTGTACCCCTTGCTTTTTTAAGCACTCTTTTGATTGTGCCAATGAACTGTTCTGCCAGACCATTGCTTCTCACATGGTATGGCACGATCGTGATATGCTTCACTACAAATGTTTCACAGAATAGTGAATTGCGTTCTGTTGTCTGATACAATACAGTCAACGACCCTGAACCAGGCGAACAATTCATGTAAAAAACTAATGGTTACTTCTGTGGTTGTTCTTTTATTACATCTTAATATTTCCGGCCATTTTGAGAAACTGTCCACCACTATTAAGTAATAGAAACCATCCAGTGGGCCAAAAAATATATGTGGATCCTAGACCACGGTCGGTCAGTTTTCAGCCAGGGTCTGAACTTTTTAGTAAGTGTCTTTGCTGCCAAAGCACAACCTTTGCATAGTTTCACCGCATTTTCAATGTCTTTGTCCATACTTGTCCAATACACAAAGCTCTCATGAAACTCTTCATTCTCGAAATTCCCGGGTAACCGACATGAAATTCTTTAAGTATTCTTTTCTGTAATGCTGCAGGAATAACTACTCGATCGCTGTGCATAACTACTTCATCACAGATTGAATACACTTCTGAGATGTGTTGATGTTTTTCTTTTATCTTATGTTTTATGTTTTTAAAAAAATGGTCGTCTAACGCCTTTTCTTTTATTTTTTCGAGTGTTACTGGAAGCCCCTAATGGCGTTACACAATGTATTTTTTTTACTTCTACCTCAGTTTGTAAGGAGGCAGTCACTGTGTCCTCAAGGGTTTCAGCATATTTTCAGATAAGTCTAGATAATCCGTCAGCATGACTAATTTTTGACGATGGGAGAAACTCAATTCTATAATTGTAATTGCAAAGAATGGTCCCCTATCTCTGCAGTCTGTTTGCAATATGCATTGGTAATCCCTTTTCTGACACATAAATCGTTAGTAGTGGCTTATGATCGGTTTGCAACACAAAATGTCTTCCATAAACAAAACGATGAAATTTGGTTACTGTAAAACTAATACCCAATGCTTCCTTTTCGATTTGTGAGTAACTTTTTTCTGCAGGTAGTAACGTACGAGGTGCACGGGCGATAGGTTTTAGCGATCTGTCTTCAATTTTGTGTAATATGCAGGCTTCAATGCCGTATAAACTAGCATTAGTAGTCACAATGATTTCGAGATCTAGATTGTAGTGCATCAAAAATAATTTTGATGTGAGAATATTCTTTATTTTTTCAGATGCCTTCTGGCATTCTGTCGTCCAGACCCAATCCTTCTTTTTTAATAACTCATTTAGAGGAGCTCACAAATTGTGCATGTTTGGAATAAACACATTATAATACTTTGCTAAACAAAGAAAACTTTGTAGTGTTATATGTTTTCCGAAGCTGGCATATTGTTTAGCACACTAGATCACTCTGGGTCTGCTCTTCTACCATCGTTGTCTACAATTTGACCAAGATATTTTATTTTTTCCATGAAAAAAATTACATTTCCCCTCCTTCAATTTAAATCCATAGTCCTGAATTCTCTTAAATACTTCATGTACATGTGATTTGTATTGCTCGGTGCTTCTACTGATCACTAGAATGTCATCTTGGTAGGCTGTCGCAAATTCCAGTCTGCTAAGCAATGTGTCCATTACTTGTTGAAAAATGGCTGGTGCAACCTTAACCCGAAATGATAATCGTTCGAATTTGGAGGTTTATACGAAGTAGTTTTGAGCACTCTTCGTCCACAGGCATTTGTAGATAATCATCACTTAAATCAAACTTTGAAAAATATTTCCTCTGTTGAGTCTAGCAAAAATCTCTTCTGGACTAGGCAGAAGGTAGTGGTAATCCTTTAGTGAATGGTTCAATCATGTGGAGAAGTCTGCACAAACACAGATCTCTTTACTTTTTTATGTAGATTGTAGGCGAAGTCCACTCGCCGTACTCTACTTTCGATAATACTGCCATTTCTTCAAGTATATTTAATTCCTCGTTAATCTGATTTAATGATGCGAATGGAACATGTCTTTTCTTTTTAAAAACTGGTTGAATATTTGGTTTTAATTCAAACATGGCAGTCATTTTTTACATCTTACCAGTCCACCAGAGAAAACTTTCGAAATGGTTTATTTTAATTCTTTCTTTAGTCTTTCTGCTTTGGCATTTAAAGTTTCAATATTTTGACAGAAAGAGTTCATGGGCATATTCCATAACTGAAATTTTTTCATTCAATCCGTACTCAGGAGATTGTTTGAGTTGTTCATTACGAACATTCTTAATTTTAAAGTCTTTTTTTTAATGTAATGTTAGACATTAGCTCGACTTCAAATTTTATTTGTTCACCAATGATGCTTTTTTAGCTATTTTGCTCGTTGTCATCAAAGTTAGTTTTCCAATTTTTTTCCATGTTTGAAGATTTATTATTGACAGATCTGAGCCGGAAAGAAGCTGTAGCTTTATATTTTTATTTAATATTTTTACCTGCACAAATGTCCTGATATTTTCAGCTTCGTCACTTTTAGTAATTTTAATAAGGCTTTTTAAATTGTATTTTTAACTCTACAGTGTATACTTTTTTGTTCCATGCGACCGCAATTTAAGCACTTTTGTTGGGATTAAAATAATCCTGAAATAAAGTTCAATTCTCCCACGTGAGAATGGGGTAACCATGTGCAGATAAATTTCATATCATTTTAGTAAAAAAGAGAAAGTTGGGTCGAGTATTTACAGTTTCATAAAGTTCATTTAGGCATTGGTAAATCATAGAGAGGATGGAAAAGAGGATGGTAGAGAGGTGGGTTTGAGGTTTGTAGAGAGGTGGGTTGCGAAAATGTGGTTCGCTAGAACTTATCTGTTTTAGAGTTCTGGTAACGGCGGGAGATCATTCTCGGTGATGCCGTCGTGGGCTGTATCACTAAGAAGACCGCCCAATGTGTTGTTGACTGGATTGGAGTCGTTGAAAAGGAGCCTGCATAGAGTTCGGGTATCGGCGGGAGGTCATTCTCTGTGATGCCGTCGTGGGCTGTATCACTAAGAAGACCAGCCGATGTGTTCTTGACTCGAGCAGAGTCGTGGAAAAGAGTCTGTATAGAAGTGGGAGGTCATTCTCTGTGAGGCCATCGTTGGCTGTATCACAGAGAAGACCGCCCGATGTATTGCTGACTTGAGCGGAGATGTCGAAAAGAGGCTGGGAAGCCGTATACAAGGGTTTTTAAGGGCTGGCTCACGTGACACCTTTACTAAAAAGGGGTTGCAATGCCTGACAGCCAATCCGTGAGGCCCTTAAGGGACATGGCAACAGCCAATCAGTGAGGGGGGCTTTAACAAATTCCAACACTTTTTCATTTTATATGTAACAATCTTTGTACCGATACAATTGCCCGCAACCAAAACACGGTTTAGGAGGCAAATTATTTTCTTTAGTTGATCAAACTTAGTTGGTGAATTAATATTCTTTTTGTAACGTATTTTTCTAACATGTGACACTCTGCTTTGCTCAATATCTCTTGAATCTTGGCGGACACTAATAAAACATTGTCAGTCTACTGCAATATGTTGACGTGTTAAACTAGTTTTTTTAAAGAACCTTTTGCCTGATTTCCGCATCCGTATTTGATACTAAATTCTATGCAAAGATTAGAGATTTAAAATTGTTAGCGCTCAACTCCGACAATTTGAAATCATCGCAGTGTTCATTAACTATGCTAGCGAAAGTAGTGTAGTCTTCATCTTTCCTTGTGCGATTCATACATTTCTACCTTTTGTGAAAAAGAGACGTTTTCTAGCTAAATAATTTAGTTAATAATTGTACCATTTCAATAAATGAAAGGTTGTTGTTTTTGTGGCAATATATAATTAACGAATTTGGTATGTTCAACTGTACCCAACTTTCTTAATAGCAAACGAACCTTTTTAAAATCGGTCCAATTCGCAGTTTGTATTATAAAGATCTTCGTATGGTCTAAAATACAAAGCAAACGTAATTTTGTTTTCAGGGTCGTAAGTAAAATTATCGCTAGTGCTCCAAATAACATTGTGTGAAAATGCATTTTCATCTTGAACATTTTGACACCGATTTGATGATTCGTATAATTTTTTCTGTTCTTGTTGAGTATGAAGAAACGTTTCCTCAACTTTTTTCATTTGCTCCAATTGTTTTTCTTGAAGATTCTATTTGTTCTATTTGTTTTTCTTGGAATTTTTCTTCTAGTCGAAGTTATTGTTCTTGTTAGTGTTTAATGTTGTTCAAGATGGCACTTTTAAATTCCTCCATTTTCGTCACTCAAAATAGGCTACCAACTTTTTTGTGTTTTTTTTACACGGTCATAACTTTTTCCACTGGAACATAAATTTTTCACTTCTTAGCGAGAGAAAAAAAGTAAGCTTGTTCAAACTTATTTACGTGTTCCTGATTAAACAATAAAAAACGAAGAAAAATCGACAGACGTCTTGTTTATTTTTCTCATGGTCGAACGATTTAATAGCAAAAGTTTGTGTTGGGGAATGACTTGAAATCTTTTTTATCCTCCTCAAGAACGAAAACTTTTTTTATTCAATACTATTTTCTGACGTTGGAGACTTTCCTTTTGTAGATTTGGTACATCTTGTGTGTTAAAAATCCAGTATGGCTTTTAACTTTTCGCTGTTACTGTTGTAATTAACAATCTTTTCCGGCACACCACCTAAGTCGTTTTCGAAAATCCAACATTGCCCATTTGTAGTAATAGTTATGTTGTATCCGATATAAGTCTCAGTTCTCATTGCCAGTATTGTGAGTGACATAATTCCGGGTTATGTTGTGTCCGAATAAGTCCGAGTTCCTTATCACCAGTGTTGTGACCTTGAAGAGCTGATAATAATAAATAAAACAACATGGTGGTATATTTACAAGAGGGTGTATTTACAGAAGTACAGAATAGTATGTTACAGAAAGACTATTTATCTTTCGTCGTAGGCTCCTCTTTACACAATATCTAGAAGAGTCTATATAGTCACAGAATATGGTGGATCACCATCATATCATAGCACTATGTATTGAATGAGGAACCCTATGTCCTTCTTCCCCCAACCCATTGCATCATGTTACTTTTTCATTCGTATTTTTTACATTTTATAACATTCAATTTTGGAGGTAAGGTTCAAGGATGTACAGAACAGTGCGTGAAGTGATATTAATTTAAATACATTTGTAGTCTTTAACTTCCTCATGCCATACCTGACCGAATCAATGAGGAGGCCATACTCAGCAAAATCAATGAGGGTCCCTTCGTCAAGCCTTGAACACTTTATTAACATTTGTATTCTTACTTTTTAATTGCTTTAATTTTTAAGTTATAAAGAAAAGAAAAGAAAGTAAAAGATCATCTTTCCTTTTGATGAGTGTCAAGCGCGAACGAAGACAATATGATATTATCATATTCTCCTTTAGTCGAAATTAAATATACTTATGCATGTATCCTGGGTGATATAGTTTCAAATTGTATATCTTCATTTTCATGTTATAAATACAATAAAATAAAGTCGTCCAGCACAAACTAAAACCTTAAAATAGTTTTGTACGCCCTTTGATCAAAATGAAATATACTTAACCAAATATTCTGAATAATGTAGTTTCAGAATATTTTTGACTATAGTGGTCCATCTCCAAAACTCTAGGGTGAGTTCGTAAACAAACAAACAAACAAACAAATAAATAAATAGACAGGAACTACAACTTTTTTTATACTAGAAAAATACCAGTTTCAAGACGTGTAAAATTAATCCCCGAACAGAACTTACAAATATTAAAATAAAGATGTATGTTACTAAACTTTATGTCTAGAATCCTAATTATAATTTTGATCAAAATCCACGACATGATTTTGATTCTAGAAAATGTCTTAAATTTAAGGCTTAAAGCTTAAGGGGCCTTAAACAATTCAAACCTAGGGAATCTTGCTTAATTGGTGTTTAATGACTGTGGATCAAATTTAATGTAAATCTGAAATATATGAATTTTCAAATGGGAGGTTGTGCCCATATTATACCTCTAAACACCCTTTAAAATACTCAAACAAACTGAAATTTGGGGAATATTTATTAATTGATGTCTAATACATATTGTTAAGATTTTACAAAAATCAGAGGCATCTGAATTTTCACTGAGGACTTCCATCCCCTCTTTTCTTCCTTTGCATGAAACTAAATTAAACTAAACATATCCCACATTACCCACCCTTATGCCTAGCAGCTGTGTTCCAAATTTCATAATGATCGATTTATTAGTTTAGGAGTTAATCCTGTACATACAAATATATAAACATATACACATACCTAACTTTATGAATATCATTGTTTATTGTTGTGTCCTTTTCTTTGTAGGCATAATAACCTATTATTCCACCTTGGATCAACCGAGAACATTCTACAGTAGCCTTTGAAGTCAAACTTTTATCTGTTACACTAATCTCCATTTTGAGGTGTGGTTTGCCGATTTCCTTATATATATCGTTCTTTTCTTATTTATTTATTTATTTATTTATTTGTTTATTTATTGCTTTTTATTTTAATCTGGTATGAAGCATTTCTCAGGTGTCAAGTGGGAAGAGACAATGTAAGGAGTGAAACAAAAATTGTGGGAAGAGACAAGGAGTAACAAAAAATAGTGGGAAGAGACCAGGAGTAAAAAAAAAATAGTGGGAAGAGACAAGGAGCAAAAAAAAATAGTGGGAAGAGACCAGGAGTAAAAACAAATAGTGGGAAGAGACCAGGAGTAACAAAAAATAGTGGGAAGAGACAAGGAGTAAAAAAAAATAGTGGGAAGAGACCAGGAGTAAAAAAAAAAATAGTGGGAAGAGACCAGGAGTAAAAAAAAATAGTGGGAAGAGACAAGGAGTAAAAAAAAATAGTGGGAAGAGACAAGGAGCAAAAAAAAATAGTGGGAAGAGACCAGGAGTAAAAACAAATAGTGGGAAGAGACCAGGAGTAAAAAAAAATCGTGGGAAGAGACAAGGAGTAAAAAAAATAGTGGGAAGAGACAAGGAGTAAAAAAAAAATAGTGGGAAGAGACAAGGAGTAAAAAACAAAAAACAAACAAAAGAAAACAAAGGTTTGAAAATAAGAAATTTGAAGAATTTCAAGGCAAAGTTGAAATAGAATCGTTTAGAATGAGAAGAAAAAAAAAGGATTGAAAATTTGAATTTTATCTTTTTTGTTTAGTAATGAGTCACCACTTATCAAGGCCAAAAGCCGCTCGAGGATAATAATTAATAACATGGATTAATACGATGGATTAATAAGATGGATGAATTGTCAGTTGAATGATGATGAATACTATGAGAGGATTCAAAATGATGAATTGAGTGAATAAAATTTAATTACTTATGGAGACAGTTTGTTGACATTGGATTTGACGACAACCGACAACCATGTTGTAGTCTGCAGGAAACAGTCCTATAGGAATGTCTTCTACAGATGGGAAGGTTTTTAAAAAAATCTCAGTTCATGGAAATTCTGTTTGATTTTAGGCACAGGGAGCAAGAAAAGGAAGTTCTTTGCTATTGTGATTATAAGGTGAATTCTTGCTGTGAATGTCTTACAAGGAGAAACCAGAAATTCGAGCTCAGTCGAGCACTTTCCATGGAAATAACGATAGAGTAGAGAAAGACTAGCAATGTCTTTTCTGTGAGAAAGGGGCTGTGGAGAACAGAAGAGATCATCCCCCACTAGATTACGAAGGTGATTTTGTACTTGTGCCAAGGCAAGAAAGAGTGCTCTCTAGTGGCACCTCCCCAGATACGGCAGCAGTACTCCATCTTAGGACGTCCCTGGTAGAGGATTAAATCAGGTGTCGGGTGCTTTCTGGAGCAGTAGAGTGATCCAATCATTTTTGCAGCAATCTTGCTTTACTATTAAGCATCATAGGTTAACAAGAGCAACACGAAAAATAAAAAAGATCAGCTTAAATAGATTTCATATTTCAATAATAACATTTTTTTTTAAACAAGGGTGGTAGTATTTTTTTTAGATTAAGATATCTTAAAATCTCTATTTTAAGAAAATTGTGTGATCACTTCTCGTGTGTCTTTTTATGTGTGTGTGTGTGTTTCTCACCTCTACATGATTTTCCCATTAAGTTTTTATTTACTATTAATCGATTATTTATTGAAATCAAAAATGTATTAGCGTAGAATACTGAAACAAGCTTTTTAAAAATCCTTTTAAAAAAAATAAATAATTAATTACGAAATTAAATCCACCAGAACTCATTTCCGTTTCATCATAAATAAGTCAGCCATTTTAGTTTTTTTGTTAATAGTTGAAAAAAAAAAATTGCATTACTTCTTGACCCTTCGAAATTTGAAAGGAATTTGGAAGCATTAGAACTGTCGAATAGAAGGTAATTTAAACTGGCTTTAAAATTCTTAGCAACTCCTCATGAATTAAAAGATTGAAAGTTTTCAAAGACAACAAATAATGAATAGAGATCAAAACAACATTGCCTTAATAAAATTAATTATAGTTTTATAACAATTTGGTTCTTTTTTTTTTTTAATTTCTACAATTCCAAAGTACTTGTGCAGAACTGCTCGCAAGTGATATAATTAGCTTTTGTTTTGGGCTTGACATTAAAACAATTTATTTTATTTTTGCAATGCATGTTTTTTTCTTTTTGTGATTTGGAAACATTCGTCGTCTGAATGTATGTGCGCTAGCCATGCCTTTGCGCCCCCCCCCCTCGTTTGAGCACCACCAGAAAAGATGCCGAAATGAACCCCGAATACACTAGTTTGCCCATGCAACAGAAACTGGTGAATGAACACAGCTCGTTAACACTCCTGCCTGACTTGTACAGCCTCTACAGGCAATAGCTTAACTTTTAAAAATACTAAAAGCCTAAAAAAAATCTAATGCAAAAAATGTAAAAATTACGTAAAAAAGCAAAAAAAAAAAAAGAAGCTCACTTACTGCACAAGTCCGAAAAACAACAAAGTTAGAAAGAAAAAAAATATGCCAAGATTAGTTACCTCCCCCCAACACACACACACATATGTCCACTGTCGAAATTAAAACTAATGTTATTATCACTTGCATGCTATTCTGTCCGGAAATTGGTATTGATGATGGTCAGGAAATGAGTGATCATTTTACATTAAATTTATAGTTGAAAGTCATCCCCACTCTAAAATCTAAAATATTCGTTTAAAAAACAAAATTTAAAAAAACGGAATTCTCTAGCGACATATTCGGTAAGTGTACAAATTGTGTGACACCATCTCTGCACAACATCTTTTTATTTAAATGGTTTTTTTTCTGTAATAATTGCTTGTTCATAATTCATCCGGAAGTTTTTTAAAAATCGCTGTTTAGGCAAAATGTGTCCTTTTGGTTGTTGCACATTCTAGGGTGCCTCAAATCCAATTGATCCTAGGGTTGTCTTACTACCTGAATAAATACAGATTCTGATTAGCCAAGGGAGACTACTCTGGACGAAAACAAAAATGTCTGATCACTTTAGCTACTTCTTTTTTTTTTTAAGTAAAATTATTAAAAAAACATTTTTTTGAAATAAAACAAAAAGAAGAGTAGAATTTATTTGCAGAGAGTATCACCAGATTTCTAAAGAATTTGTTTTAATCATTTTTCAAAATTTGTCGACCTGTTGAAGTGAACCTCATTAAAAAGAAATGTCAAAAATGGTTTTGCTAAGCTTGAACAAAAGAATCTATTGACTAATATAGCATAAGGCAATCAGTTCCACATTTTTATTGTGTGTTCTAAGCCATTTTAGACAAATCTTTCTTTGTCTGAGAATCTTAACAGGAAAGGAGAAAGATGCAAGACAGTAATGGCGGAGCAATAAAATTTATGTAAAGGAAAGTCGTAATTCTACGTG
This sequence comes from Sepiola atlantica, assembly GCA_963556195.1. Classification (NCBI taxonomy): domain Eukaryota; kingdom Metazoa; phylum Mollusca; class Cephalopoda; order Sepiida; family Sepiolidae; genus Sepiola; species Sepiola atlantica. The sequence continues at coordinate 74,815,953 of OY744519.1, forward strand.
TGTGTATGGCTAAAAGGCAGAAACTACACAGAATACACTTACAATAAAATAGCAAATATAATCTATTATGTAATAGAAAAGTCGTAATTCTGTGTGAGTTTTTTCTTTATACTAATGAGTCATCACTTGTCAAGACCAAAAGCCACTCAAGGATAGGGGTATATAAGATTATCATTTGGATAGTGAATAATACTATGTGAGGATTTAAAACGACAAACGGAATGAACAAAATTTGATTACTTAAGTGGACGACTCCACAAGTTTTTTGTTGACATTGAACTTGAAGGCGACCATGTTGTAGTCTACAGGGAAGCAGTCCCGTGATAATGTTTTCTACAGATGGGACGTCTTTGGAAAGAAACTCTGTTCATGGAAATTCTATTTGGTTTTAGGTACACAGTGTGTGTGCATGTGTTCGCGTATGTGTGCAAGCGTGTATGTGTGTATACGTGTGTGTTGCTAAAAATCAGAAACCACACAAGAGGCATTTATTAACCTTACATCATTGGATTCAATGTGACTCCCGACCCAACTGAAACAAATACTGTAATATTCATTCTATTTGGGTCACATGTGAAGAAGACAATAAAATTCTATATTTTAAGATAACAAAATAATAACATAAAAATGATAATAATGAAAATAATAGCTAATAAATCCAACATAGACTATAAACCAATTAGATTAGTGCTTATGAAATGTATACATAAAAAAAAGAATGGGAAAACAAAACCCACTTTTCTTTCTTTAATTTTGTAGGGTAGTATGTTCAACATATTATACAGAGGGACGTCTTTTGACCCAACAACCCGGTAACCCCTCAAGAATATTGGACTAAACTGTACCGGTGCGACACTTTACATAAAAAAGGTAAATGAGGCTAATATAAGCTGGCCTCTGTAAAACAGTATTACCTCCCTATCTGAGACTGGAACACTTGACACGTGTCACTCTGACACGTTATAAATCTAATTCAGAGAAATGAAAATAATAAGCCTTTATCATATTTGAAATTGTTTATTTGTAAGTAAAGCAGCAACAATTAAAACGAGCATCTTAATTTGATGTCATTTTATTTTCTTAAATAATGTAGAAGGTCCTCCATACTTGTTGAATTTAACGAAAATAATTGTTTACTTTGTTATGAAAGATGAAAGATGGCAACTACGATCAAAATCAGCATCTTAATTTGATGTATTTTTTACAGTAATGTAGACATCATATAAAATATTTTTTACAGTAATGTGGACATCATATATAATAATTTTTACAGTAATGTAGACATCATATAAAATAATTTTTACAGTAATGTAGACATTATATAAAATAATTTGGTGTTAAATTTGTCTATCTGAATTACACACAAATAAATTAATGAAAAAATACCATTTTCAGTCAAAAATTCAAATCGCTAAATTTGAAAAAAGTAGGATCCTAGCAACCTTTCTCCCTCCACACACATAACAAATATATATATATATATATATATATATATATATATATATATATATATATATATAACCTAACAATTTAAAAATTAAAACCTAAAATAGAAATACAAGGAACCTCGTATTAAAATAAATTCACCCATTATATTGATACAACAAAGGAAACAGGATATAGGCCAACCTATAGATAATAGAACAGGATATAGGAAGTAACACTAACCACACCTTTGTTCGTGGAAAGCCCAACGATTGGCTGAGAGAACAACAAAGAATCTGATTGGTTAACTAGCTAGCCGTGTATATAAAAACACCCGGTAAAAATAACTTCATGCATTTTAGCCTGAAGAACCCCCTCCGGGGATGAAACGCGGGAGCCTCTGTGTAGCTTAATTGCCATAAATATATTTTCATAGCTTACTATGTATATATATATATATATATATATATATATATAAATTTAAAGAAATAAACTAAGCACACATTAGGGCTGTCCGCATTATAAATTATTTCGACCTAGATGGGTCTCATGATATGCCTAAACAGCCACATTTCGGAACTCTGAAATGTGGCTGTTTAGGCACTCATCTAGGTCGAAATAATTTATAATGCAGACAGCCCTAATGTGGGTTTAGTTTATTTCCTTTAAATTTATTCCTTCACTGTTAACAAGTACATTGAGCTCTCTTACTCGGATTCCCATCGAAACCATTTAACTTTGCACACACACTATATATATATATATAAAGTTATCTCCCTTTGTCTAAAACTATAGAAGTTACCTCTCTTGGTTCCTTATTACTTCTTACTATAGGTGTCCACAGGTATGTGACTTACTCAATAAGATCCACCCCCTTTGTTAAGGGCGATTTTGGTTGAAGACATAGTGGCAGTTGGAGGCAAAAACACAGGGTGAGAGGATGAATCCAAACCAGTGAGTTGAGCACATGGTAACACAGTAAAAGATAAGTGACTTTGAAATATAAATACCCTCGAATTATTAAAACTTTTTTGAATGGCTATAACAATTGTTTTTAGCAACTCATTTATTTTCTATTTTTTCCTATTAAATAAACATTTGATGCCTTAAAAATGTTATTCAGGCTCCTCAATTCTGTCTTGTTCTCAACCCATGTGAGAATGTCGTTAAAATCCCAATATACACCAAATCTTTAAATGGAAATTTCTTTAAAAAGAAGTATTTCGTTTATGTACAACAAATTTAATACATTTAATAAATGTATCAACCATAGTCAAGGGCAACTCGAAGGCTCCCTTTTCATTGTTTACTACACTGAGATATGAAGGAGGGCACCACTCCTATCCCTGGAATGCTCCATTTACCCATGATCCGTCCATTGTAATGCAGAGTGTTTAGCAAGAAGGGACCAATTACGATTTTCTAAGTTTTTGGCATGACTCAACTGAGGATTGAACCCCGGTCTAATTAGCGAACACTGTAACAATTATGTCTATTGGGCCAGTTTGAGTGTTCGCTAATAGGTCGGGAGATCGGGGTTCAATCCTCGGTCGAGTCCTACCAAAGACTCAGAAAATAGTACTTGATCCCTTCTTGCTAAACACTCAGCATTATAAGGTACAGATCAAGGATAAATGGAGCATTCCAGGGAAAGGAGTGGCGCCCCCCCCCTTACATCTCGGTGCAGTAAACAAATGGTATTTGATGCCTCATTGTTAAACACTAAGTATTATGACTTTTATTACTGAGCGTTTATATCTTCTTTATATTAATAACATTTTGTGTGTGTTTCTCACCTATACGTGACTTACACATTGTTATTATTATTTTGATTTTGATTTTTTGTTTCGTCTATTTTTTTTTTAAATTTTACTTTTAATATAAATTAATTTTAAAATGTGCAAACAATGAGTCCTGGGCAACGCCGAGTAGATACAGCTAGTTAGTAAAGGAAGAATAAACCTCCAATGAGATTCATTCCTTTATCCTTTGTAAAGCCCATGGCAGCTGCCTCTTATCAGTCATGTGGATAAATAAAAAGTTGTTTTTTGTTTACTTATTGCATTAGATCATGTTTCCCTCAATCAGGAAAAGGAGCGAAAAGCAGAAGAAAAAAAAAAGGGAAGACTAGAATTTAGACCCGAATAGCATCGCATCTGACACATTAATATTAGATTCAGCCGGACCATTATGGGAAGAAAATAAAGCATCTGAAAATCTTGTGACTCTGCTTACAAATGCATAACCATCACCTTTTTCATATAAAGCATCCTTGCTCTCTTAAGGGAGATAATTTAATTTTTTTTACAATTGAGTCACCACTTATGAAGGTCGAGATCCACTTGAGGATAAGGATCAATGAAATGGAATGATTGTCAAAGATGAGAAACACTATGAGAATATTAACATTGATCAATGGTATGAACTGCGTTTGATTACATATAGAGTGGTTTAGGACAAGAATTTGTTTGAAGATGACAAAGTTGTAATCAGCAAGGAAGTAGTCCCACCGTAATATGTTCAACAGGCAGAGAAGCTTTTTCCATGAAAATTCTAGGGACATGGAGGGAGAAAGGAAAGTCTTTTTCCGTTGTTGTAGCAATACAAGTTCTAGCTCTGAATGTCTTACAAGGAGGAACCAAAGATTGGAACTCAGTCGAGCACCTCCCATGGAGATAACGATAGAGTAGAGAGAGACTAGCAACGTCTCTTCTGTGACAAAGGGACTGTAGAGAGGAGAAGACAACATTCCTGACTAGATTTCGTAGTCGATTTTTTACTTTGTCAAGGCAGGAAAGAATGCTCTGTGCAGTACCTACCACGACGTGGCAGCAGTATTCTATCAACATCTTTTCTTTTTTCAACACAAGTTGACTTAGAAATATCTGACAGTAAGTAATGACAATAACTTGATAATCTTGAAGGACGGACAAGGATAGTGAACATATTTTTGTTTCAGTATTAATAAATGATTGTTAATATAAAGTTTTTAAGAAGTTAATGTAGTTTGCTTGAAGCATTGTTTAGTATGTTGTTATGGTATCGTACCTATAACGGACTTTGGACTCTTCCATTCACAATAAATACTGAAAGCATATGCTTCTCAGTGTTGAGCAAACCCCAGTCTGGGTAACACCTGTTGAGGATTCGTTCTCGACAGTCGGTCTTGGAGTGACTGGGCCATCTGTCGAGCTGAGGGGTTGAGTCTTGGGTAGTCCTAGGAGGTCCACCCTACCAGGCTTTGTTTCTCCTCTTTGGGGTGGAGTAAGTTTATTGCTTGAGGCGCCCTGACCGGGGAATGCCGACAGGGCTGCCCAGGCAATTTTTTATAGGCCAAAGTGCTCCTCGTTTAGGGGTGCTGACTTGACTCTCCCCCACCTTCCGACCATGTGCCACATATTCCTGTGTTGGGAAGGAATTAAATACCTGAGTAAACCCCAGTCTATACTGGCAGTCAAGACTGACGTACAACTACTCTTGTTTCTCTGTTGTATTATACTTTTCTTCAATATACTTGTTTTCGCTAAACCCTGTGTTCATGTTTTCATTCCGGCCCCTAAACACGTCCACAACATGTGTATATATAAGGTAATTTATAGAAGTCAATACAATGCAGAGGTGTAACGGATAAACACGGACTGAAGAAAATTAAGACATATGACGGTGGAATGAGTTTTGCAGTTTCCACTTTTTTATTAATACAATATATTTTTTTATATATATTATATTACAATCTTACTTGTGTCAGTGAGGTCCGATGGAAGTTCCGTATAATATATTTCAGGAAGAAAATTTCCCTTTTTCAGATGTGTGTTCAACCTTAATTCGAGTCCTCAATGGCAACGGTCTTCCTATGCACATTTGAAAAATGGAAATCTTCTTCTCGAAATATCATGTTATATGAAACTTTCATCGAACCACACTGACACAAGTAAGATTGAAATATAATATATATATATATATATACATATATATATATATATATATATATATATATATATATATATATTGTATTGGTAAAAACGTGGAAACGGCAAAACTCATTTCACGATTATATATTTTAATTTGCTTCAGTTCGTGTTTATCTGTTACACCTCTGCATTGTATTGCCTTCTATAGATTACTTTTATATATAAAGTATTTATTTTATTAAAAAAAATAAAAACAACAAAGCTTATAGATTTTTTAGGTCACGTAAATTAATTTATTTTCCACTTTTATTTATTTATTTATTTATTTTTTTAACATAGTTCACCCTAAACAAGGCAGACCGCCACTGTAGACGTAAGGGGCTACTGAGAAAAAAGGGTAACGGTGGGGGGAGGGGGGTGTCAACCTAAATTAAGAGCTGCGCAGAGAGATGTCTGTTTACATTAGTTTTAAATTTCTGCATGCCAGTAACGTATGGAAAGCAGGGAGCAGGGAGCAGGGAGGGAGTTCCAGAGTCCAGCAGCATGAGGAAAGAAGCTTTTGGAGTAGAAAGCTCTTTGGCATCTGGGGACCTCCACAGCGAATGGATGGGATTTGGCAGATTGTCGGGTTGGTCTAGTGAATTTACGTCGTGGGGGCACCAGAGCAGCAAGCTCGTCAGAGCACAATCCATTGAAGTAGTAAAACAGACACAAGGAAGCAACATTGTGGCGATAGGACAGGGGATGGAGCTTGGTGAATAGTGAAGGACCTATCAAGTTGGCAACTCTTTTTTGGACTTTGTCTAAGAGGGAGAGACTAGTGGATGATGCCCCAGTCCAGATGTGGCAACAATACTCCATGCATGGGCGGATGGTGGCTTTGTAGAGATATAGGATAATGTCAGGTGTGAGAAGTTTACTGGCATGGTAGAGGGAGCCCACCTTCTTTGCAGCAGCTCTGGCAATGTTTCCAATTCATGTTATCTGTGAAAATTAGGCCAAGGAGTTTGAATGATGAACTCTCAGGTAGGGTGTTATTTGCCATGACAATCGGTGGTTGAAGAGGTGTTTTGTAGTTATTGAAGGAAAGTAGCTTTGTCTTTGCAGCATTAAAAGTTACCATCCATTTTTGATCCCATTCCACTATAGACTGGAGGTCATTTTCTAAGGATTCAGCCATTGTCTCAGATATGTGCGCATCGGTTTTGCCCACATTACGAGAGTAGAGTGTGGTGTCATCAGCAAATATTCCTATCTCAGTCTCAATCACATCAGGGAGGTCATTTATAAAAATCAGGAACAGTAGAGGTCCAAGGATGGATCCCTGGGGTACACCAGCATTTATGTCATGTTGCTTAGAAGAACGGCCACCGAGGACAACCTGGATCTTTCTTTTTGTTAGGAAGGATTTAATTATATTAAATATTTGTCCAGTAATACCATATGAGTGCAGTTTTATGAGAAGCCCTTCATGCCAGACCTTGTCAAATGCCTTGGAAATATCAAGCGCTACTGCCCTAGCTTCACCTGCCTTGTCTAGTGTATGGTATATGCTTTCAGAGATGACCGTTAGGATATCTGCAGTAGATCATGCTTGTCTGAATCTGTATTGATGATGAGAAAGAAGTTTAGCATTAACTAGGTGCCGGACTATAGCTAGATTGATTAATGATTGAAAGATTTTAGCAAAGATCGGGAGTAGACTGATTGGGCGGTAGTTTAGAGGATCATTTCTATCTCCAGAATTCTTGAAGACTGGTACCACAGAGGCAATTTTCCAACTATCAGGGAAACAAGATTCAGTAAGGCATTTGTTGTATAGTTTGGAGAGGACAGGGGCCATCTCAGCAGAGCATTTCTTTATTACTATTACTGGTATAAGATCAGGCCCACAGACTTTGGAGGTGTCAAGGTTTTTTATGATGTCTCTCACTTGAGACGGAGTGATGACCAGGTTCTCAAGTGTGGCTTCAGTCCACAATGGGAATTTAGGGAGGGGGTTGCTTGCTGAGTCCAAAGTGGAGTTTAAGGCAAAACGCTAGGCAAGTAGTTTAGCCTTATCAGTTGCTGTGCAAACAACATCATTGTGATTTGATAGTGGGGGAATTGTCGATTGTCCATTGTTTATCACACTATTGTAGATTTTCCAGAAATCACGAGTACCTAGTTTCTGTGACTGAATGCGTTTTTTGGTTATCTCTGTATACCTTCTCTTTGCTTCATCTATCACTACTTTGCAATCATTTCTTGCCTCTACAAATTTTTGTCTGTTCGCAGTTGACTTATGGCGGCCGAATTTTCAGAATGTCTTTTGCCTCTCAACAATAGCAGTTGCACATTCTGAGGAGAGTGGGGTTTGCTGAAGAATTTTCGTGTGGGGACATAAGCATCAATGCCTGCTTCGACCCATTTGTTTAGCTCATTTGCACACTGATCAGCGTCACTGATGTGATCCCTGAGAGATTCAAAATCAGCCTGCTCATAATTTCTCGTCATTTTAAGCAACGGCTCTTCAGCTTTTGGACGAGTTTTTAAGGTGATAAGTATCATTACCACAACGTGATCAAAGTTTCCGAGCGGGCTATGGGCATTCGCCACACAAGCCTCGGGTAGTGAGCTCAAGAACATTTTAATGATACAATACGTTTTATTATACCCATAATCGAATCTCATTGGCCACCTTTACAAATAGATAACACCCTGAAGGTTCGAATAAAAAAAAATTAAGGCAACTAGTATTTAAAGCTCTCAAGACATTTAATATTTTTTTACATTCAAATTTCTGATTATTTCGTATCATTTTATACTTGAAATCAATTTCTATAATCTTTCATCCTGTCAGGGTATGAATTAGATGTTAACACTCCAATGCGCATGCGTAGAGCAGAACACCTACATAAAATTCGTCCAACCACATGGTTTTGTGACAACATTAAAGCTTTTAGAATGTGCTCTGCCACATCGTTATAAAAGGCAGAATTTAAACAGTCTAGACAGATCGACAGAATGTAGCATGCAATAAGCTTCTGGACGGCTAACCACTTTTGCATGCATCTCAATGAACAGTGCAGATCTATTTGCGCACACCAACTTCAAGCAACGATCTCAACTCTAACACGAAGCAAGCTACAATCTCATCTTCCGACCCACTGTGAAGACAACAACAACAACAAAAAAACAGCTTTAATGATCCATGCTTAAAAGTAAGTAAATTCGTCTGCAACAAAGTCATACTCGAAAGATGAGTTTGATTAATCAATTCCTATTTCAGTCATGTAAATCATTTAGAGTTGACAGAACACACAGAAATTACAGCTCTCAGTATTCAAAACGAAGTTTGGATCCTTTTTTCTTTTTTCCCTCTTTTCTCCAACCACAGTTATCACGTTGCCTGCCAATATCAGCAGCAGTAGCTGTTCTCGTCTCTTCTCTCTCCGACAACACAAGATGTTTGCTCCCAACATTAGCAGTAGTCCTTGTCACATAATCAAACGTTCCTAGATTTCTGAGCGAGTGTGGCCACTGTTTTCTTGCAGCGACCGCATGCTAGTTCTGACCACTTATCCCTCGGTCTCTCCACACCGTCACCACAATACTATAATCAATGACATATAACTCGTTCAAAGAAAATGGATCATTAAAAGCAAAACAAGATTCATTCATGTCGTTTGAACTTTTAGTTTTGAGTTTGTTGTGAAATGTAACTGAGTAAAAAAGGTAGAAAAAAGAGTTCAATTAAGTCAGTTAAGAAAATGTAATAAATATATATAGGAATATTCATCAGAAGTAAAACTTGATTCTGTAATAATTATTTAAAGATAACTTACTGTTGTGTTTTGCAGAGATTGTACAAACGTTCACAGCCATCAACTGAAAATGTAAAACAAAAAGAAATTAGTTAAGTTTCATTTAATACAACATTTTGAAAGATTTCTACATGATTTAATGGGGCAGGAATCCATTTATTGACGTTAAAACTTAAATTTCCAAGTACTTTGTATAAAGACTAGCAGGGATACCCAGCGTTGTACGAGAGCATGCATAGCAAAATAGAAAAGTTAAAAATGTGTGTGTACAGTGTTTTTGTAAAACTTCTTTATCTCTACCTCTCTCTGCAACTGTCCTTTCTTTTTACCTCTACGACTGCACCCCCCTCTCTCACTCTCTATATCCTTTTCTCTCTACCTCTCCCTATCTGGCAATTGATTCAATATAATAGAAAGAAAGAAAGAAAGAAAGAAAGAAAAAGATAGCTGACTGACTCTATGACCTAATTTCAATTTTTTTTTTAAACAACTAGCAGTCATTTTTAGCCCCCCCCCCCCCTGTACTCATTTGGTCTTTGACGACACCTATGGAATGAATATTACAGCATTCTTTTTACCATAACTAAGTCGGGATCACACTGAATCCGATTATGGTAAGGTTTGTAAGTGTATCTTGTGTAGTTTCTGACTTTTAGCCAGACTCACAACCACGCTCAGAATTACGACTTCCCTGTATATAACAGATTAACTATTTGATATATGATTTCTGTGAATAAAGCCATTTTATTATTATAATTGTTTCTCTCCAAATTTCATGATTTCTTCATAAAGATAAAACGTGTAAAAAAACTCTGAGATCAAATTGTAAAATTATTAAACACAGTTGTAAACCCTTAATATGTAAACTCAAAAACTAAAATTCGTAAAACGTCAGTACATAAAAAAATAATAGAAATTACACGGTTGTTTTCTTCATCAATTTGTAAAATTTACTGTTAATAATAATGGTATTTCTCTTAAAATAATAAATGTCTGTTAGGGTTAAAAAATATTAAGAAAAACTTACTCTTTCTTCCTACGTAAAAATAAATGTTATTGTAAGCTAAATATATAAATAGAATAAATAAAAACGAATATATCTCTTCTATTAAAATAATTATCTTTAATAAATCAAAATATGGTTATGGGACGGCCAGTAAACGATAAATACAACTTATTTTCCTGCATCCATTATTAAAAAATATTTGGACATGTTTGCTTTGTATTTTGGGCGCTCTTGTATAAGCAGTAACCGATCTGAGGGAGATAACTCTATTTTTCTTAGCCGCCGCTATTCCGAATTCGCTTATACTTTGGCAAGGGAGATAACTTTGTTTATTAATAAATAAAAAAACATGTTACGGTTTTGAAATGCGTTAAAAACCCTAACCCTAACCCGAAACCCTAAACCCTGACCCTAAACCTAACCCTATCGCAGCATGAAAGAAAATAACTTTTATGCCACATATAAACTTTATAACAATTAATTAAAAACATGTTACGGGTTTTAAATGAGTTCAAAATAACTTTTAAGCACTTTTATTTACATGCCACAAATTGTATACACTTTATATAAACATAAAAAGAAAAGTTATTTTCTTTCATACTGCGATAAACAAAGTTATCTCTCTTGCCAAAGTATAAGCGAATTCGGAATAGCGTCGGCTAAGAAAAATAGAGTTATCTCCCTCAGATCGGTTGCTGCTTATACAAGAGCGCCGGATTTTCAACTAAATTAAATTTTTATGGTGTCTTTTGTTTATTAAATTGTTAGGTAAAAATACAAGACAGTTAATCAACCCCCACCTGCCCATGTTAAGAATGGGCTTCTAAATTATAACATTATTATTTCAGCCTTGTCCGTAAACTGCATAAGTACCAAATAATCACTCAACGAACCAAGTTAGTTATTAAATGTTATAAGTTGTCTCTCTTGCACTTAGTCAGTTAAAAGTTATCTCCCTTGTCGTAAAATAAGTTATCTCAGTTATATAAATTTTGAATGTTGTCACGTAGGAGATGAGAGCTTTCATCCTCCTTTTAACCACGGCAACTGTGTCAGTTGGGTGTGTAAACAATCAGCTAATAAAAGCATGATGTGAACGCCAAGTGGGTTCTCTTAATTCCTTTGTCTCAATATATTACAAATTACAACTCAATAAGCTAACTCATGACTGTTATCACTATTCTCATAAATGTGTATCAATAATGGATTCGCCCAGGATAAGGGAAGTCAACTTAAGATACAGACAATACACAGACTTGGTCTGGCGCTGCTGATTCTTTGGGGATAGTATTCTCTCTCAGACATATTGCTTTAAGTTTTTTTAAAGTTCTCATTCTTTATCAGCCCTCTGTGATTTTTTTTTTATACTAAAGAGTCATCACTTACCAAGGCCAAAAGCCACTCGAGGATAAGGATTAATTATCAACTGGACGGTGAATATAACACCAATGAGAGGATTGCAAAATGAGGGATGGAATGCACAAAATTTGACGACTTAAGACGGTTCAACAAATATTTGAAGACGACCCTGTTGTAGTCTGCAGTGAAGCAGTCCCATGGTAATGTGTTCCACAGATAGGAAGTTCTTGGAAAGAAACTCTATTCATGGATATTCGGTTTGACTTTAAGTACACTGAAGAAGAAAGGTAAGTTCTTTGCAGGGATGGTAATAAGACAAGTTATTGTTGTAAAATTTTTACATGGGGGAGGAGACAAGGGATTGGGGCACAGTTGTACACCTACCATAGAAATGACGATAGAGTAGAGAAAGACGTCTGTCTTTTCTCTATGAGAGAGGGGCTGTAGGAAAGAATAGAGATCATCTCCCACCAGATTGTGAAGTCGATTTTATACTCTGTCAAGGCAAGAAAGAGTGTTCTGAGCGGCACCTCCCCATATGTGGCAACACTACTCCATCTTAGGGCATATCTGACTCTTATACAGGTAAAGGATTTCATCAGGAGCTAGGTATTTTCTGGAGCAGTAGAATGATCCAATCATTTTTACAGGGCCCTTACTAACAGATCCGATGTAAGTCTTCCATTTCAGATCTGGAGTGAAAGTCTTGAATAAAAACAGCTCGAAGTTGCTAAGAAACCAAAAACTTCTCAGAAAAATTTGACCACTTTTTCACCATGAATCAGTTAAGCAGGTATACTACTATTAATGCAGTTTCTAGGATTGTTTCAAAAATGAGTAGTGAAAATGCTGACGTTGAGTTGACTGACATATGCTGAACTCATCAAGTGTGCTAATTTTGGACTGAATAAATTATCATACAAAATATTTGCATCCATTTGAGTTGAGGGTTCTTTTCATCTCTGTTGATAAAAGAAAAAGGTTATAAAAAAAATCTCTATGACAATTCTTATTAAGGAAGTATCTCATTCTCCATTGTCAAAAGAGTGTTTGCAAGAAATCTTCGAAATCACATCAAAAAACAAATAATAACTTCAATTCTTCATCAATGTAAATGTGATTTTGGCTCTGGATACATAACAAACATTTTAGCTTGCCAGTTCCAAAGAATATTGAACAAGAACATAAGTCAGCTGTGAAACTGCATACCTCCGCCTGAGAACATAAATTGAAATTCTATCAAAATAGCCAATGACGGAACTTTTCAAGGTCAAGGTCATATCAAATGCAAGGCTTCATTGGCCACAATATGGGCCAAGTAGCGAGTCTCTACGATGAACAGAGCCGAAGTTATAGCCAAAAAATGTGACTTTCACCTTTTCCGTGACCTTGACCTTTCACCTAGATATCCCAAAATTAAATCAGTTCTAAGTTAGACCATCACTGATATTTTGACTAAGTTTGGTGACGATTGGTCAAGCGATGTGGACGTTTGGCAAACATAATTACAGATTTGATCGAACACATAACCTGTTTGGCAGAAGTAATAACTTATCTTACTACAAGGGAGATAACTTATAACCGACCAATGCAAGTGAGACAACTTATACCATTAAATAACTGACACCGTTCGTGGAGTTATCGCTACGAAAGCTTTATAAGTGGTGATTCATCAGTAATAAAAAAACAAAAAACAAATCTCATCTGTAGATTATGAGGAAGGATCTGTTTTCTTAAAGTCAGTCTGGTTAGTCATTCGCAAAGACACAAGCTAATCAAAACCATAGTTTATACTTGTAATATGAGTGAGATTAAGTAATCTTGATGCCAAAAATATCATCTTACTCTGCAAGAATCTCACGCCTGGTGACCCTACATTTTTGCGTATATAATCTACTACTGTGTTTTCAAAAGTCTCTCTGGAATTAAGAACTATCTTCGTGCATAACTGGCCCATTTAGTATAAATGTTAGAGTGTTCGCTAATGGGTCGGGTCAGGCAACCAGGGTTCAATCCTCGGTCAAGTCATACCAAAGACTCAAAAAATAGTCCTTAGCAACCCCTTGCTAAACACTCAGCATCATTAAGTGAGGAGCAAGGGTAAATGGAGTAATTCTGTGAAAGGAGTGGCGCCCTCCTCTACATCTCGATCTAGTAGCCAATGAGAAGGAATCCTGCGGATCGCCCTCAACTATGGTCGACCACTTTACTTTTTTTACCTCGTGCATAAAAAGTCATTTTCTTGAAGAAAATTAAGATGTCTCCCTTAATGAACATGTTCACCAAATTCTTCAGTAGTACGCTTATTCATTTGAAAGAACCTTCTACCAAACAGTTTTCTGGAGGTTTAGGGTTCAATCCTTACCACAGGTGATAATAACTAAAAATTACATAAACATCAACACTTCTACCTGGCTGACAGAACGAGGACAATCTATCCTCGTGGATTAAATAAAGAGTTCAGTTCGGATAGGTTCTCGAGTTCGACATAAAGATCCCCAAGTTCGACTATTAGGTTCCTAAGTCTGAAAAGATGCATTTAAAGAAGGTTGAAGGTTACATCGGCCAAACGTTGTGAACATGCCAAACAAGATGAGAATAGTAATCCGAATAATACAACGTTCTAACTGCTTTAAAATCCTCCTTTGCTTAAAAGGCTTTATATAAACAGACTAGTGCTCCATTTCCTTTGCAGTAATACACTTTTAAAGTAATTTTTTTTTCTTTTACTTTCGTTCGCCCCCAAACAAGGCATATTGCCACTGAAATGTAAGGGGTTACTGTGATAGGGGCTAGATTTATAAGGGGTAACCTAGGTGGGGAGTTAGGCAGCAAGATGTTTGTTCATGTTACATTTAAATTTCTGCATGTTGATACGATTATGGAAACAGGGAGCAACGAGGGAATTCCAAAGGCTAGTGGTCCAAGGAAAGAAGCTATTTGAGTAGTAGAAAATCTCCCAGCATCTAGAGATCTCTACAGTGAAAGAGTATGATTTTGTTCTTGATCGAATGGGTCGAGGGTATTGACGTTGAGGAGGTACAAGTGCAGAAAGTTCATCGAAGCACATCCCGTTGAAGTACTTGTAAAACAAGCACATGGATGTAACACTACAGTGATGTGACAGGGGCTGGATCTTGGCAGACAGTGCGGAACCTATTATGTTAGAAATTCTTTTTTGCACCCTGTCCAGAAGGGAGAGGCTAGTGGTTGGTGCTCCAGCCAAGATGTGGCAATAATACTCCAGGCACAGGCAAATGATACCTGTGGAGTCATCAGCAAATACACCCACCTTAGACGTGATTGCTTTGGGAAGGTCGTTTATGAAGATCAGGAATAATATACGTCCAAGTATCGACCCCTGTGGAACACCCGCAATGATGACGTATGGTTTGGATGTACAGTCATCGAGAACGACCTGGATCTTTCTTTTAGCTAAGAAAGATCTGATTATATTAAATATTCGTCAACTAATACCATACAAGTTGATTTTCCTGAGAAGACCTGCATGCTAGACCGTGTCAACAGTCTTGGGGATATCTAGTGCTACCGCCTTAGCTTTATCTAATTTATCCATTGTGTGGTATATATGTTCAGAGATGACCGTTAGGATATCGACAGTAGAACGGCATGGCTAAAATTTTTACTGTTGGTCAGAGAGAAGTTTAGCATTTTTAAGGTGGTAAACTATTACTAGATTGATTAATGATTCAAAGATTTTAGCAAAAAGGGGAAGGAGAGTTATGGGGCGATAATTTTGCGTGTCAGTTCATTCATCAGAGTTTTTAAAAATTGGTACCACAAAGAAAATTTTCCAGCTCTCAGAGAAGCAAGATTCTGCAAGACATTTGTTATAGAGTTTAGAGAGGATATAAACTATCTCAGCAGAGCATTTCTTTATTATTATAGCAAGAAATAAGATCTGGTCCACATGCTTTGGAGATGTTAAGGTTTTTCATAATAGTCAACACATGGAAAAGGGTGATTGTCAGATCATCTAGTGTGGTTTCCGCCCATAGTGGAGAAGGAGGGAGTGAATTACAGAGTTGAAAGTGTAGTTTAGGGCAAATTGCTGGACATGCAATTCAGCCTTGTCCATTGCTGTGGACGCAACTTCATGGTGGTTGGACAGTGGGTGAATTATTGATCGCCCATTGTTCACCACATTATTATAGATTTTCCAAAAATCGCAAGTTCCTAATTTCTATGACGCGATAGGATTTCTAGGAATGTAAAAATAGTTCTTCAGGTACAATTATTTATTTGCAATGATTGGCAGCAGATGACTTGGAGGTGAGATTGAATCCCATGTAAAGTAAATACGACTTAGTTTGTATTATCTGTGAACTACCCGGATAAAGAATAGTGCGGCCAGCTGAAATAGCTTTGTGTCCGAGAATCTTGTCTAAACTAACCAAAAGTGAGATCTAATGATACGGTGTCAGTGGTGGGAAAAACATAACAACGTAGAGCTGGAGTGGAACACATCCACCCTGCTCAAGCTACAGCCAAGAAAGAAGGCAAGCCTCGGTTTCGAATCTCACACATGCATAATGCAAGGCTTTTTTTTTAACACTTCAAGATTTCATTCTATTATAATCAGTATAATTCAGGGGATATAACTTGAATATGATTCAAGTGAAGTAACTCTAAATATACTGAGTTGGCATCAAGAACATTTCCATCTACTTGAAAGAGACCATATTAACAACCTGACGTTTGTGATATATCAATGTAGATATAAAATCCGTAAAGTAAACCCCTTAAAAACTAAATTTCAATAAAAACAATGAAGACCAAACCAAAAGAATTACTATTTCTACGTTTTTTTAGCGACCACGTGTTTGGGGGTCTTTCCAAACAAGCGGTCGCCATTTTGTATGGTGAGTTGTTATGAGTAACACGTGGCGGTTGGAAGACAGTTTCTTTTTTGTGCAAATGCAAGCTCCAATGAAGACAAAACTAAAAGAGTAAATAAATTATCAATTTTTAAATCTCTCACCTGGTCCCTCATGGCTGTTTCCGAATCGCCGTCTTCCAGGGCCGTTTTCATCCTCTGATAAATAGGCGCCATGTATGCGGGAATAATAGGACATAAAATCCCAAGTGATAACGCTGGTAGCATATCCTGGAGAAAGATTTCAAAAGAAAAGATTTTAATTTCTCATTCGTAAGTCTGTCAAATTGATAGAAATAAAAACAAAATAAACAAACCTATTAAAAAAAAAAACATATAGAAAAAAAAATACATTTTAAATTCAGTTTCCCTGTATTTTTAATGTACCTAGCAAAATTAAATATGGATTTTTTTTCCTTTCACAAGAAAGTAATGCAAGGGAAATAATTCACCGATTAAGTAAATGTAATTATCTCCCTTGCTATGTTTTTCTTTCAGAAAAGAGAGAAGAAAAATGAAACCTGTCTATTTAATTGCCTCTATACGAAATTAATTATCCGATTGGGCTCAGGTTTTGACACATGCGATTTAAAGATTAATACGTTATAAAAATGATATGGATTTTTTTTTATATGCCAGGCCCGGGACTTATTGAGTCATGTTTCAAGAGCCTGGCACTGTTAGAGACAAGTATTTTAAATATATAAAATAAACTCGAAACCTTTTTCACCCAAGTCACGTATAGATAAAAACTAATGCACTAACAATCAGTTTTGTTCATCATACACATTGTACAATAATATAGAAAGAATCAGAAAATGTAGTATATACACTGGATTATCTATGCATCGTACACTAATATGAAAACCATGATAAAATGTAAAATATAGTAAGGTTTATATAAGCATCTTACAATAATAAGATGTATGTAATCAAAATTATATTAACTTTTTATTAATGATTATGTATGTGGGTATTGATGTGAAGATGTTAAAGAATCCATCTGCAATTATCGATAGTTATATAAAGTTAAGTGTGTGTATATGTTTATATATTTCGATGTATACGATCCACTCTTTAATTAATTAACCGATCATTATAAATTTTGAAACACAGTTGCTAGGCTTAAGGGGTCGTAATATGTGATATATTTAGTTTTATGCAATGTGGGTAAAAAGGAAGTAGAAGCTCTTCATGAAAATTCAAATACTTCCAATTTTTGTGAAATTTTAACAATAACTATGAGACATCAATTAATAAATATTCCCCAAATTTCAGCTTCTTTGAAGTATCTTAAGGAGTTTTTAGGAAGCATAATATTGGCACAACCTCTCATTTGAAAATTTAAATGCATCAGATTTGCATTAAATTTGATCCATAGTTATTAGACACTAATTAAGCAAGATTCCTTGAATACCCCTTAAAGTTTAGACATTTTCTAGAATAAAAATCATGTAATCGATTTAGATCAAAATTAGTATAAGGATTCTAGACATAAGGTTTAGTAGTAGTATATCTTGATTTTAATCTACGTCAGGGGACATAAAAGCGGTGCAAAACTGTTATTTAATATAAACCAAATATCGATTATTACAAGTATGTCATTCTTTGTTGTGTATTTACCCCTAGTGTTTCAATGATAACCTGTAGATGCCGCCTGTCAAGATGTGCACAAATAAGGGACCGTGTTAGACAACCGGAAAAATCCTTCAGCCCATGCAGGGTAGGAATCTTCAACATTCCTAATTGCAAAATCTTGACATCGTCTACTGCAAAAACAAACAAATAAACAAAATATATTTATTAGAAAAAAGCATGAATACAATCCCATTTCTTATTTGGTTTGATCAAACTTTGGCACAGAAATCCACATACATCCCAGAATAAAACACAAACAAAACCAAATGAGCCATAAAAAAGTTTTTAAAAAAAAAAGGAAAATGCCAATCTGTTTTAATTTTGGGGGAATGTTTTTTGAGATAATATGGATTATGTCTTCTTTTTTTTTTAGATGATATAGATTGTTTTGGCCTCATACTTAAAATGCTATTTTTAACTTTTCTTGCAAGGCAAAGATTTTAAACATGAATATATTTGAAATTATATTTTTTATAAGAAACCTTCCGAACAACAATATATCTCCACACAGGCAACACCGGATGAATACCACTAGTGTTGAATAAAACTTGAATAAAACAATGTAATACAATATTTTTCTATTACATTTTATTCAAGTTTATTTAATAAATTTAAAGTTTAAAAAATTACATTTTTAACTCAGTGAGTTAACTTATACTAAACTTGTGCTAGAAGAAATTATAAGTCCTGAGCAGCAAACATCTTCGACACCAGATCCAGCATCGAGCATCTTCAGGAGGAACCACTTCACAATATGTACTCCTGTTCCGTGACTGCTATCTGAAGTGGCGGGGCCCCTCCAACAAGAGGTTTTCATATGATGCTGGTGTTTATTTTTGATTTTCGAACCAACAAAAGTTCTCTTCTTTTAGTCCAATTCCAATGAGAAACCTTTTTCACCATCTTTTGTAGATTTTTAACAAGGACCCTCATCTCGCTGCTCGTATAACAAAAATCGTTTCTGAAACAGGTTGACAAGTTCCTTTTCAACATACCCTCGTGCACAACAGGTATATGGTAGTACTGAACCTTCCAACCTTGTTCATTTCACTCCTTAAACTAAATTTGTGCGTAGTGAATTAATTATTATGGACTGAAAAGTGTTTTTACAGCCTACATAAAAATGATACATCAACTTAAAATAAAAGATATACTGGCTTCAATTGAATTATAATGCATTTATACTCTAATTGTAAACTTTTTTTTTGAATTCCTTAAGCAAAACGAGAGAAGCAAACTTTTTTTAGTTGTTGCTAGTCAGAGTGTTGCACAGAGCCCACAAAGATCGTGCCTCAGGATTGTCTGGTCTGCATGAAGTTCTCCTCGTTGGTTATAGCTATTCATTAGACATGCAAGATTGCAGGTTTTTACCTGATACCGAGAGTAGCAGAGCTCAGCAGTTGCATACGAAGTCGGGGAAGGTTTAGCTCAGAACATAAAGAGGAATCATTGATTTGCAGTTTTGCACCCGACATGTCCTTACTTGCCACACAGAGAGGCAGAGACGACCAGAGGACGGAAGATCCTGACTTGGCTCCTCCTGGATGTTCACCAGACCCCCAGTTAGCCAAGTGGCGGCCCTAATACGACTGGGTGGCTCTGTCAGAAACCAGAGTTCCAGACGGCATAGCTCTGGCATTACCACATTGCCACTGCCTCTACCATTGTTGTTGTTTGGAGCTGTTATTGGCCTATTGGCCTCCAGTTTTGAGAACTAACTACATCGTGAGGCGACCCATAATATAGAATGCCATGGGTCATATCAATAACTGGGTTGGGGTAGACATAGTTTGAGTAGTTGGTAGAGTTTGGAAGTAAGGTAGACAGAAGAAGAAAAAAGAAAAAAAAAGGAAAAAGGTAGAAAGGGCTGGGAAAGATGAAGTTGGGTGTGTTGGACGAAAACCTTGCCCAAGAGAAAGAGGGCAAACCTCCTTTAGAATCTTGTACAGTTTTGCACATCTGAATTGAAGAGTTAATTTTATTGTTGTCCAGTATAATTCAGGGGGAGATAATTTGAATATGGCTCAAGATAAATAATTATTGGCCTTTTAACTAGGAACAAAGTGTTGTATCTGTTCTTATACCACATTTCATCTTTTCTGTCTTCGGTCAGTGAAGGAGAAATCCTTCTAGACCGAGGAAATTTTAATTTTTGTCCCAATCCAGAGTGCCTCTTTATGGGAAACTGGATTTTTCCCGCATTAAAAACCGACCTTGTGGCAAATAAATAGGGACAAAGTCATACCCATAACTGGGTCGGGGTATACATAGTTTGAATACTTGATAGGGTTGGGAAGTAGGGTAGGCAGAAAAAGAAAAAAATAGAAGAAAAAAAGGGTAGAAAGGGTTGAGGAAGATGGATTTGGATGTGTGGGTCGGACACTTTGCCAAAGTCTGTCTGATGCAATTTAGTGTCGTGTCTGGGATTCTATAGTTTGTGTTAAAAGAAAAAATGTTGTCTTTTCATTAATTGGCTACTTACAAAGAACATTGGTCATAGACGGAATACTGTAGTAAAAGAATGGCAAGGATGGTGCAGAGGCGGCAACAGTTGACAAATAGTCAACAAGGCACTCTGAAATTGAAAGACAAAAGTCATGAAAAATTACTTGTTAACAAAGTGAACAAAAAACATAAATTTATTTCTGATGTCTTATTATTTTATCATTATTTTCATTTTTTTGTTTTCTTGTCTCGTGCTGAGGTTAGACGTTTCGTGAATGACTTCCAACTTCTCCTATCTGTTGCCACTTTGCTTGTGCTGCCCGCTAGGATCAGATCATCATCAACCAATCACTTCCATGTCTTAAGCGGCCTACCACACAACTTTGGTCACAAACATCTATGTGGGTTTATATTATATTATATATATATATATATATATATATATATATATTTCTATGTATAGGATTCACTCCTAAACTAATGAACCGATTATTATGAATTATGAAATATATATTCTAAGTAACACGGTAAGTAATGTTGCCACATTAATTTTTTTGTCAAATTTAACATTATGGGGGGGGGGGGGGGAATAGTTCCCCTCACCCTCCCCAAAAAAGAAAAACTTTTAAAATAAGTGAGATACAAAACAATTGAATAGAGAAAAGAATTGCTCTACATCAAATTTTGAGTTATATTATGTAATAAAATTTTAATCAGATTGGTGCATGTGCACATGAGTGTCAATAATATGTATGTGCAGAGTAAACTTCTAAATTAATAAACTTATTATGAATTATAGGCAACATGGTGAGTAACGTATGCACATTGTTATTTTTTTTGTAAACTTTATCATTTAGTTGGCGTGACCCCGAAACCGCACCCTACCCCATACCAAAGAAATATTAAATAAGCAAGATACGATTTTCTACCAAATAAATAAGGTTTAGTTAGTTAAGCTTTCAAAAATAAATTACAGGATGGATAGAGTACACATGTATCGCTATATATCGCTAAGTATGCAAATATGTAGCTGAAAATTCTATACATATTGCTAATACCCGTTCTGGGATGAGTATTCTTCTAGTTACATACAAATGTCGCAGCAAATAATTTCTATTAGGTTTGCATGTAACAACCCCCACCGAAACTAAAGTATGTTGAGTGCTATAATTATAATTTATTATAACCTTATTCTAGTAAGATTTAACTGTAACTGTTTCGGAGATTTAAAAACAGAACAGTTATTAAATTCATGGTTCTCCCGCAGTTCTGTTCGAAATACCACTTCTCCCATAACCAAATGTTCGCCACAATTCAGTTATTACTTCACTTTAGAGTAACACTACAGTTAATCATCATATAAGATACTAGAAGTACCAACATAAAAGGAAACAGCCACATATATACAAGTTTTAGGACATATTTATCATAGTTAAGTCTAAACACTAATATGTTCATAACTATGGTAGTGTCGTACTAGTGCATATTTGTTTTCTTTCTTTCCTTTTGTAAACTGACTTTTGGTAAATAAGCTTGCATTATATGGTTTAAAAACTTATACGTGGATGTTTTTCACATGGACAGAAATATACCCTATCTAGTCATCTATACATTTATTTATCATAGAGAAGGTTTGTCAAAGAAACATAAGAGGAACATAATAAAACATGATACATAAAAGAGGGGTGAAAATTATAGACGCAAGGGTCCACATTAAAAGTCCCTACACAGAAAAACATGAATTGCCAGGGTAAATATATTTTTATTTTTGCGAGGGATCGTGCATCCTATCGGATGCCAGACATTTATCCGCTATTCTAGAGAATCCAACCGAGAGATCTTTTTAGGATTCTAACCGTCTCTTTAAGTGCAATTGTTTGCATCTCTTTTGCACTTGGTTCATCGGGTATATTCACAAGGTAGTTTTGAAATTCTTTTTCATGAGCACGGTAGCTCCTTTGATTGCTGGAATGATGGAGATCTACCTAAGATTCCAGTTTCTTTTCATGTCGTACATAAGACCTTGGTAATTAGTTATCAGCTCTGTTTAAGCCAGTATTACAGAGTCCCTACACACAAAACATGAATTGCCAGAGTAAACACATTATAGAGAATGTATATGGTATGTAAAGTAAACATAACTTACTTAGTATTGTCTGGGAACAATTCTTGATGCAAATGCTGCAACCAGTAGAAAAATTTGAGGCTGAAATGGCTTGCTGTTTGGGAGTCCCATCTTAACTACCAAGATGTAAAATCTGATGATACGGCATCGGTGGTGTGAAAACCATATAAAAACAGACAGTCAGTTGGACAGGTTCGCCAACCTCAAAGACCAGTCAAGAAAGAGGTCCA
Source organism: Sepiola atlantica (assembly GCA_963556195.1). Classification (NCBI taxonomy): domain Eukaryota; kingdom Metazoa; phylum Mollusca; class Cephalopoda; order Sepiida; family Sepiolidae; genus Sepiola; species Sepiola atlantica. The sequence continues at coordinate 74,838,795 of OY744519.1, forward strand.
GCTTCAATTTCGAATCTTGCACTATGCATGTGCGAGTCTTTTTTGTACTTCCAAAATTGAAGAATCATTCTCTTTTGTTGCCAGTATTATTCAGGGAAGATAACTTGAATAGCGTTCAAGGGAAATAACTCTGAATATACTTCATATAGTTTATTTCAACCTATTTGCATCCATCCAATTATTCCTACCATTTCTTATGTTTATGAGTAAAGAAAGAAATTTATGCTTTCTGTGACTGATAATATTTTTTTTAAACCATAACACATACACATTATTTGAAAATAATGTTTGAAACTAAACATAGTTCGTAAACAGGTTTTTTAAAATACAGATGAAGCAGAAGCTGGACTAACTCTTTTATTTTAAAGGAGCGTGGAGGGAAGCAGCTTCTAAATTCGTATATATTTCTTATCTTATTTAGTCTGTTAGCAAATTATTCCAAATACTAGTATAAATCCTTCGCAAAAAATAACCGGAAAAAAATCATGCTTCGCCAGTGTTCACTCTAATCTCTATAATAAAGTAAAGTCGCCCATTCCCCGCTTTAAGACATAATAGCTTAATAATCAAAACCTCCATACGCTAATCTGTTCCGCCATCGAATTAGGCTAATTCCTCATGCATGTTTCCAGAAATTATGCATTCATTTCATCTTCTTTTAATATTTATTATATTTTCTCCGAGTTACAAGACTCTCCCAAAGAAACCTTCCAAAGAGAAGATGGCTTACATTTTTACTCGCTACTATTTATCTACGATCACCACTACCTGAAACACCGGGTCCTTTCTTAATAGAAGAGAATTTTTGTTAAATCACCTAAATTATTTCATTTTGTCCTTTCTTACAATAGCTTTTAAATCTAATAACGATCACTTCCTTTCATAGATTTACGAATGCCATTCCACCATTCTCAATGCCTGTTGCTTAGAGGTTCTATAAACAATCTGTTTTAGCAGATTACACTGCTACGAACAGATAAATGCCGACATCTGCTTTCAGATGTAAGTAGAGATTTTACGTTTGAACTTGCCTGAGTCTACAAGGATAAACTATTTAAAAATTATTTTCACTATTATTTGTGGAAAATCTCGTTCTTCAACCAAAATAAAAATTGCCTCATTTTAGAAGGATTTTTCTTAAACGGAATAACAATTTATTCAGGAATATTATGTATTGGCTACGTTATGAAGACAGCATTCTCATTAAACTATTTTTTAAAAAAATGTATTTACAAACAAACAAGAAAACATTGATTAAAAACAAACATTTCTTATTTGACGCAATACAAGTCCCATGGAGGAAGAGGAGGAGGAGGAACAACAAAAAACAAAAACAAAAAAGATTTATTTTTTAGATATCTACTAAAAGTGCCTTCTTCATCCCATACAGAATTTATCTCACATAGAAAAAGACATTTTACGTTACATTTTCATGCGAAACGGATCCCCGACTTAAAATTCTAAATTAATTGTTCTTTTTTTTTCTTCTTTTTGCAAAGACTTTTAGGTTGTTCACATGTAATCGTTTATAAAAAGTAGAATCTCATTTGTTTGGGGTGGGGGTGTGGTCAGTGGATGTTGTTAATCTACAGTAACACCAAATAATAATAAATAATAGCAATAATATGCAAAGAGACATAACAAGTTTCCTCGTTCACTTAAATGCCGAAATGAAAACTCCAACTTTAGATAGAAGTTAATATTTAACTTTTAAATATATTTAACTTTTTAGTCTTTGAGGGTTGGAATAGAAATGCTGAAAATGATACATACTATAAGCGTTTTCATTTCGGCGTTTCGTGTGTATGATTAAATTTGCTCTGACTTACTGTTTTTAATGTGTTTTTATTTTACTAAAACATGGTTTGAGCAAACATGTTGTTTGAGATTAAATATTTTGGCTGATTGAAATAGAATTTAGCCAATATTTAAATCATTTATGCAACATAAAAAGAACCTTATAGAAAATGAGTCACTGCTTATTGAGGCCAAAGGCCGCTCAAGGATAAAGGTTAATGAGATTGTCAGTTGACGATAAACAACACGTTGAGAAAATTGGAAACATCTTCAACAAAATATCATAGAATCACTCACGACGCCCCCCTTCCCAACACACACACTTATTTTAGAATTTATTTTTTGTGTTTTTTCCCCGATTACTTTAACAAATTATAGAATCACTCCCGTAGTTAAATGTTGGGGCGCGGAATTTCTTGATTAAATATACTTTCCCGGGCAACACCGAGACATGGATACTGTTAGTATTAATATAAAATCCACTCTTCCATAAAAATGATCAATGTGTATTTATTTTTATATAAATAAATATAAATCTGACCCATACAAGGCAGTGAAAGAGAAAGGTTCTAGAAAATTTCCTTAGAAAATATCCTAACGAAAAAAGAAATTTGGGTTTACTTTCTGCTTCTGAAATCGTCCAATTTACTCAAACAACTTAATTGTAAGTCACACATTTATTTATTCATTTTTTGTCTACTTGTGTGCTTTTGATCTTTATGTTGGCTGATTATACTTATATATATATATATCAGGACCGGCGGAACAATTATAAAAGGGGGGGGGGGGCTCTCTTAAAAAGTGGGGGGACCCGGTTAAACACATGCATATATAACTTCATTATTGATGACCGTAAAGTGGGGGGGCCAAGTCAAAAAGTTGGGGTGCTTCAGCCCCTCCTGCCCCCCCCCCCCCGGTGCCGCCGTCCATGTATATATATATATATATATATATATATATATATATATATATCCTTCACTTTATAATAATGAATATCTTCCACTTTATAATAATGAGCAATGCATATTTATTTATGCATATAAATGTATACAAAAAATACACATTAGTCTTTATTATAGAGCAGAAAATATCTAAAAAATCCGAGGGATATAAAATTGTTCGTTTTATCTACAGATATCATGTCTGATTCACACGATGAGATTTGATTTTAAGGAATTAATAGAAATTTATTTGAGCATGGAAAAGAAAGTGACTCACCTTCATTTCGGGGTTTATAGAACACAGGACACATACAGGCAATTGCATCAGCCTTGACGAGTTCGGCATGTTTAGCCTAAAAGATTGAAAGTGTTTAAGAATTTAATTACAGAAAAAATAATAATTATACAAAAAAAAAACCATGAGTACAATTTGTCAGATTACTGAGTAAACTAGAATGTGTAAAAAGAATGGATGTAACAGTCCTACTCATTAAAGTATGGTGCCCCTACATATAAAGGTCTTAAGAACTAACAGGGGTATAGTGCCAATACATAAAAGGCCCTAAGTACTTACAGGAGTATGGTGCCCCTCCCCCTACATATAAAGGTCCTAAGCACTTACAAGAATATATTGCCCCCTACATATAAAGGCTTTAAGCACTTAGGAAAGTATAGTGCCCCCTACAGATAAAGGCTCTAAGCACTTACAAGAGTATGGGGCCCCATACATATAAAGGCTTTAAGCACTTAGGAAAGTAGAGTGCCCTCTACATATAAATGCTCTAAGCACTTACAAGAATATGGTGTCCCCTACATATAAAGGCCTTAAACACTTAGGAAAGTATAGTGCCCCCTACATATAAAGGCTCTAAGCACTTACAAGAGTATGGTGCCCCATACATATAAAGGCTTTAAGCACTTAAGAAAGTATAGTGCCCCCTACATATAAAGGCTCTAAGCACTTACAAGAGTATGGGGCCCCCAACATATAAACGCCTTAAGCACTTAGGAAAGTATAGTGCCCCCTAAATATAAAGACTCTAAGCACTTACAAGAATATGGTGCCCCCTACATATAAAGGCCTTAAGCACTTAGGAAAGTATAGTGACCCCTACATATAAAGGTCCTAAGCACTTACAAGAGTATAGGGCCCCATAAATATAAAGGCCTCAAGCACTTAGGAAAGTATAGTGCCCTATACATATAAAGACCCTAAGCACTTACAAGAGTATGGGGCCCCATATATATAAAGGTCTTAAGCACTAAGGAAGGTATAGTGCCCTATACATATAAAGGTTTTAAGCACTTAGGAAAGTATAGTGCCCCCTAGATATAAAGGCCTTAAGCACTAAGGAAAGTATGGTGCTCACTACATATAAAGGCTCTAAGGACTTACAAGAGTATGGGGCCCCATACATATAAAGACCTTCACCACTTAGGAAAGTATAGTGCCCCCTACATATAAAGGCTTTAAGCACTTAGGAAAGTATAGTGCACCCTACATATAAGGGCCCTAAGCACTTACAAGAGTATGGGGCCCCATAAATATAAAGGCCTTAAGCACTTAAGAAAATAATAGTGCCCCCTACATATAAAGACTCTAAGCACTTACAAGAATATGGTGCCCCATACATATAAAGGCCTTAAGCACTTAGGAAAGTATAGTGCCCCCTATATATAAAGGCCTTAAGCACTTACAAGAGTATGGTACCCCATACATATACAGGCCTTAAGCACTTAGGAAAGTATAGTGCCCCTTACATATAAAACCTGTGAGCACTTACATATGTATGGTGCCCCATACATATAAAGGCCTTAAGCACTTAGTAAAGTATAGTGCTCCTATACATATAAAGGCCCTAAGCACTTACAAGAGTATGGGCCCCATACATATAAAGGCCTTAAGCATTTAGGAAAGTATAGTGCCCCTACATATAAAGGCTCTAAGCACTTACAAGAATATGGTGCCCCATACATATAAAGGCCTTACGCACTTAGGAAATTATAGTGCCCAATACATATAAAGGCTTTAAGCACTTAGGAAAGTATAGTGCCCCATACATATAAAGGCCTTACGCACTTAGGAAATTATAGTGCCCCCTACATATAAAGGCCCTAAGCACTTTCAAGAGTATGGTGTTCCATACATATAAAGGCCTTAAGCACTTAGGAAAGTATAGTACCTCCTACATATACAGGCCCTAAGCACTTACAAGAGTATGGGGCCCCATACATATAAAGGCCTTAAGCACTTAGGAAAGTATAGTGCCCCCTATATATACAGGCCCTAAGCACTTACAATAGTATGGTGCTCCATACATATAAAGGCCTTAAGCACTTAAAAAGTATGGTGCCCCCTACATATAAAAGCTCTAAGCACTTACTAGAGAATGGTGCCCCATACATATAAAGGCCTTAAGCACTTAGGAATGTATAGTGCCCCATACATATAAAGGCTTTACGCACTTAGGAAAGTATAGTGCCCCCTATATATAAAGGCTCTAAGCACTTACAAGAGTATGGGGCCCCATACATATAAAGGCCTTAAGCACTTTGGAAAGTATAGTGCCCCATACATATAAAGGCCTTAAGCACTTAGGAAAGTATAGTGCCCCATACATATAAAGGCTTTAAGCACTTAGGAAAGTATAGTGTCCCATACATATAAAGGCCCTAAGCACTTACAAGAGTATGGGGCCCCATACATATAAAGGCCTTAAGCACTTAGGAAAGTATAATGCCCCCTACATATTAAGGCTCTAAGCACTTACAAGAATATGGTGCCCCCTACATATAAAGGCCTTAAGCACTTAGGAAAGTATAGTGCCTCATACATATAAATGCTCTAAGCACTTACAAGAGTATGGGGCCCCATACATATAAAGGCCTTAAGCACTTAGGAAAGTATAGTGCCCCATACATATAAAGGCCTTAAGCACTTAGGAAAGTATAGTGCCCCATACATATAAAGGCTTTAAGCACTTAGGAAAGTATAGTGTCCCATACATATAAAGGCCCTAAGCACTTACAAGAGTATGGGGCCCCATATATATAAAGGCCTTAAGCACTTAGGAAAGTATAATGCCCCCTACATATTAAGGCTATAAGCACTTACAAGAATATGGTGCCCCCTACATATAAAGGCCTTAAGCATTTAGGAAAGTATAGTGCCCCCTACATATAAAGGCTCTAAGCACTTACAAGAGTATGGTGCCCCATACATATAAAGGCCTTAAGCACTTAGGAAAGTATAGTGCCCCTACATATAAAGGCCTTAAGCACTTAGGAAAGTATAGGGCCCCCTACATATAAAGGCTCTAAGCACTTACAAGAATACGGTGCCCCCTACATATAAAGGCCTTAAGCATTTAGGAAAGTATAGTGCCCCCTACATATAAAGGCTCTAAGCACTTACAAGAGTATGGTGCCCTATACATATAAAGGCCTTAAGCACTTAGGAAAGTATAGTGCCCCCTACATATAAAGGCCCTAAGCACTTACAAGAGTATGGGGCCCCATACATATAAAGGCTTTAAGCACTTAGGAGAGTATGGTGACCTCTATATATAAAGGCCATAAGCACTTAAGAGAATATGGTGCATGATACATATAAAGACACTAAGGAGATCATGGTGCCACCTACATATAAAAGCACTTAGGAGAATATGGTTTCCCCTAAATATAAAAGCCCTTATTACTTAGGAGAATATAGTGCCGCCTACATATAAAGGGCCTAAGCAGTTACAAGAATATGGTTCCCCCTATATATAAAGGCCTTAAGCATTTAGAAGAATATTGTACCCCTATATATGAAGGCCCTAACTATTACAACCTCTTACATCTAGCAGCTGTGTTCCAAAATCCATAATGATTGGTTTAGGAGTGAATTCTGTATGTACAAATATATAAACATATACAAATACCTAGCTTTATATAGATAGAGATGTGACAATATATACAGGATGGATGTTTGATATTAGTGAGTACATCAACTAGTGTTTATTTGCTTGAAAAATATTCGACAGGAGAAATTAACAAAATAATTCATAAACAGGATATATTGTAGACAGGTGTCGGCAAATTTCAGGTTGACCTTTTGGAACGGATCGGACCAGCATGGGAACAACAAGTTCAGCGGAAGTGACGTCAGATTTGAGAATGTAAACTGGGAGTCTGAATAGAAAATCTCGAGCGAGCCATCGTATTGTTTAAGATGTTCTGATGAGCATTTAGATTAACAAAGCCATGGGCTTCTAGTTAAATGTTTCTTTTTCTGTCTTTATCTTTTTGTATTTCTTCCTTCTTCCTTTTTTCTCTGCAGCCAAAGACGAACATAGTCGAATAAAGCTTTGATTCTTCTGTAAGAACATGTCGAGTTAATAATGGTAAATTAGTGTAAGAAGAATTCCATCGACTTTGGTTGCAGTTGCAAGATTGTAACGTGGGGATCAGAGAATCTCTTGAGTTTCTTTGATTATATAACATGGATTCATGAAGAGAAAAACCCGTATGAAGACAGATTCTTCCTCTTATTCTTCTATGTTAAACATGTTTCTTCCACATCAGATGTGGGTTGCATGTTGTCCATGTGTGTACAAAGTGACTTTCTCCATGAAACTATCATTTACGTTGGTGCGATATGGCAATTGCTTGAGGTCATCTTTAACTGAGTTATTCCATCTCTTTCTCAGCCTGCTTTTTCCTCGTTTACCCTCAATTGAGATGTGTGTACATTTTTTATACAACCAGAGCTTCTGTTCGACATGTCCATACCATCGTAGGTGATTGCAACACAGAGCTGACTCTAGTCTGGCACCTTCAGCCTCAATAGCAGGGAGCCAGAACTAACTAATCCACCGACCCATAGCCATGTGATTCCTCTGCATCCTCAGAAAGACCAAGCTTGTGGGAGCCCAGCACATGTAATATGGCACTACAGACATTTACGCTGTAAACTCGACCCCGAGTAACAAGTGAAAGAATATATTAAAGAAAACAGGATACAAAAAATAATTCCTTGAATACATTGTACCTTTCTTGACAAAAAAATGTACAAAGACAAAATAAGGTTTAATTGTTACAGGATGAAAAGAAATGAAAAAGTCAAACTTACCAATTCCATACTGTCACGCAAATTGTTAGAACCAACATGGACAATGACTTTATTCAGTCTGAAATTGAATAGAAATTGTCTTTTATCAATTCCTTAAAGGAAAGAAAAGTTACCATATTTGATCACATATAAGACCCTTAATCCTTTCACCATCTATATTTTACCTGAATTCTTGCAATTTCTACTCCTCAGATTAAAAAAATTGTCTTATTCTTCATTATATCACGACCATATCAATTGTATACATTGTAACAATTGAAATATACTTGAATATATATATATATATAGTGCTTGTCTCATCAGTAAGAGTATGTTTTGGAGTTTTGGAGAAGATGGGAGCTGTCGTATTCCGTGTGCATTACTATTATGAACACTTAGAAAGCATTTCACGGTTGCGTATCCTAACATTTACAGTGGACTTTTGTATCATGTACACCGGCGGATATAAACACTGCCTATTGCATTGTGGGAAATAAAGTCAATTCACATCCGCCATGACACCTCGTTAACACATATTGTTATTAATGCGTCTTAAGAAAGAATTTGCACCCACCAATAAATATGAAATACGACAGGGATTAATAAGCGTCATTGGTGAATGTAACGGTAGGGTAAAGTACAGAATAGTTAACAGTCAAGAACTCGTAAACAAAAAGAAAAACAACAAATAATTTATAGCCAACACAGAAACTTAACTAAACTTAAGCGATTACGTGTGGTTTTTACGAGGGTTTTTGTTTGGAGATAGGGGATTGCCACTCGGACTTAGGGTTAGTTGTAGAGTAAGGAATTTTCTTTTTTTTACTATATTTTCAGCGTGAAGTTAAGCCATCACCTCGGCAGCCATTTTGGTTTTCGTGCGGATAAGATACAGAAACATTGAAATAAAATACTGAAATAAAAAATCTTACAAACAGTTTCCATGCATTAAAAGTATACGGATCGGTAGAGAATTTAATTGTACTGTGTTTGCTATAAATTGATTCGCCCTATGACTGTAAATACCATTAGTAGTATATATATATCGGTTCGGGACGTTGTCAAACTTATCAGGAACCTTGATGCAAGCAAGGCAACTGGTCTGGACAACATCCCAGTTATTGTGCCAAAGAAGCTTGTACCTGAACTAGCTAATATTCTAAAAAAATAATAAAACCGTTGGTTAAAAGAGAAGAGCTTCTCATCTACTTGGAAAATCTTGTTGGTCAGCTCAGTATTTAAAAATACTGGTGATCAGTTCTCGCTTCTCAGTACAGACCAATCAGTCTCCTATGTGTCATGAGTAAGCTGCTTGGATCTGTGATAAATCAAGCAATTAGCAAACACCCAACAAAAACAATCTACTTTGTGACAAGCAATACAGATTTCATCCTGCAAGAAAAACTGCTGATATGCTAATTGTAATATTGCATAGGATCAATGAATCTCTTGATAGGGGCTTTGTTTCTAGAGAAAGGCTTCTGATAGGGTCTGGCACAAAGGGTTGCTCCATAACCTTGCTAGCTATGAAATATATGGCAATGTCCTCGCAACCATTGAATCCTTTCTCTCAGATAGGTTTATAAAAGTAGTCATTGAAGGGCAGAGATCAGAGGCACATAGAATCAATGCCGGCGTGCCTCAAGGATCTATTCTGAAGCCAACATGCTTTTTGATCTTCATTAATAATCTTCCAAATCATATTCTGGGATCATTTGTTGATATCTATGCAGACAACACAGCTGTCTATGGCATCACTTCAAAGAGCACCGATTCTCTCTTTTTCGAGCATGTGGTGCACTGGAGAAAATGCGGCTAGTTAGATTTAACACCTCTAAAACAAAGCTTCTTTCCTTTCATCACCACCCATCGAATCCTAGTTTTGATTCAGTCGAAATGAATGGCTCTTTCTTAGAAGAAGTCCCTTGTTTTAAGCTCGTAGGACTGACTTTTACTCCAGATTTTAAATAGAAGACATATATCCAGTCTGTTGCTAAGGTCGACAGAAAAATTCTACTGCGCCAGAAAGTAACTGACTCCAGGTACAATCGTTAGATGGAATACTACTGCCCCATTTGTGATGGTGCCGCACAGAGCACTCTTTCCTGCCTTGACAGAGTAGAAAATTGACTCTGAGATGCAGTGAGTGGTGATCTTTTCACCTCCCTACAACCCCTTTCTCATAGAAAAGACGTTGCTAGTCTCTCTCTACTCTATTGTTATTTCCATGGAAGGTGCTCGACTGATTTCTCCTTGTAAGACATTCACAGCAAGAACTCACCTTGCTACAACTATGGAAAGTGACTTTCCTTTCTCTCTCCAAGTACCTAGTGTCTAGCAGAATTTCCGTAAACAAAACTTCTTTGCAAGAACTTCATGCCTGTGGAACACATTACAGTAGGACTGCTTCCCTGTTGATTATAATTTGGTCGTCTTCGAATCCAAAGTCAACAAATTCTTATCATAAGCTGCTCCATAAGTAAGCAGACGCAATTCAGAGAGAGAGAGAGAGAGAGAGAGAGAGAGAGAGAGAGAGAGAGAGAGAGAGAGAGAGAGAGAGAAGCTAATTATGGACTTTAAAAAAAATTATATTTTTATATTTAACTGGCTTTGCGAACTCACTTTTTCCTGATACAAACAGTTTAACCAAAGCTTAATGGGTGACGCAACGAGTCACATTTCTTTCAAGTATATGTTTAAAATAAGCATTGTAGATTTTACTTGTACATTATTTTACTGATTTACAGGAGAAAGGGAGGATTATGCAATAGAGTGGAGAAAAGCAGCAATCAAAATTGTGGATTTAATTTGAGTATATAAGTGTCCGCTCTCTATGTTTTCGTAATTAAGAATTCTTAATTACGAAAACACTGACTCCAGAATTCTTAATTATGAAAACACCACCAATTAGCACGGAAATTAAGAGAAATTAAACTATATATGCTAAATCAGTGAACGTACATAGTAAACAGTCGAACAGTGTTGAACAACAAAAGCAAAGGGTCGGAACATCACATTTAAGCCATAGTATGACAGCTTATTATCAAATTCTCTAAGAGACACCAGTCCTTGTAATAAGGGGGCTATAACAATATTTTAAATAAATATTTATGATTATTACTTACAGACATCGATATTTCATGCTTATGCAATCTTCAGTGTAGGGAATGTTAATTCTTGCCATTCGGAGGGCACAAACCCGGTTTCAAAGTCACCACTGACTTATAGTCCGGTATTCTACCCCTATATATATAAATTATATTGAGAACTTTTGAAAAAATATTGGTTTTAAGTTCATTTTATGAAGATATTAAACCCTTTGTCTAGAATACTTATTCCAATTTTAATCAAAACTCCATTACATTTTTAAAAATTTAATATTTCAAATGTGTTTTAGTCTCATTCATATTGGAACATATTGTGCAGTGTAATATAGGCATATTTTTTTTGTTTATAAATTGTCTAGTTTAGCAGGAATTTATTTGAGATGTCAATGATGTCGCAAATTTTAATTGTATCAATGTGCATAATTTAATTTTAAATTTTTTAATTACAAATAAATGATTAAGGTCTATATTAATGAAAGTATGTGTATAATATGTAAATGAAATAAAATCTTTGAATAACTACGTACCTAGCGATTTGGGACGCCATTTGTATTTTCCAGTTGTAACAAATGCACTGATTTCATCTGTTGACTATCCAATTAAAGTAAACCATGGAAATTATGTTAGCGAAAGGAATATCTGGCCAAATATAGCATGTAATTAATGAAATCGATTTGAATGGCAAAATTTTGTTTTTGAACAACACAGACAGAAGATTTCCATAATTTCCTGGCTATTCAGAATGAAATATTGATTTTGTATGATGTAAGCTATCGCTGTCCAACATCGAGAATCCGACCAACTAAACTTTTATATATTTGATCATTATTATTTACTTACTAGAAGTTCTCTTATGAATCATTATCAGTGATTGCTTACTGGTGTTCTCTGGAATCTGAGTGACAACAAATCTTCCAGATTATTATTATTATTATTATTATTATTATTATTATTATCTAAATGAATAAATGCAAAAGTTTTTTCCACCTATCCTAACTATATTAACATTAAAACGGCTTATGCTTATTTAATTTTATTATACAACATAAAATTTTGTAATTCCGTATATATAGTAATTTGCAAACACCCACAAACAGATTTAGGTATTCCTAATTGGCATATTTAGTTTTTAAGCAGTTTCTAATAAATTAATATTTTGTAATATACATTTGTAATTGCATTGTCATATTTTATATATATATATGCAATAGTTTTGTCGATAGTAAAACGTTTAATGTCACTGAATGCTGAGAACAGATACTACCCTTTGATCTTAGCCAAAAAGTCAAGGAACTATAAAAATAATGTTTTTATAACTAGGCATTTTTAAATGAATGCAAAAAAAAAACCCTGATGCAATCCATTATTGTATTATCTTTTAATAGAGCGTGAGTAGTGTAGTATCGGTTCTGTTGTCATAAGACCGTCATCCCAGGAATTACCTCCTCTTTTTTAAGGGAGTAGAGATAATTCTCCCAGTTACTTACTCCTTTGAGAGAGGGGATAATGTAGTATCTTTCTGTTGTCATTGGATCATCTTCTCACAAACTACCTTCTCCTTTTGTGCGTGTGTGTATGGGGGGGGGGGGTAATGTAGTATCTTTTCTATTGCATAATACCATACTCGCAGGTATTACCTTCTCCGTTTATGGGGGGATCATCCCAGATATTATCTCCTCTATTTTGGAGGGGGTATTGTAGTATCTGTCCTTTTGTCATGATACTATCCTATCAGGCCTTATTACCTCCTCCTTTGAGGAGTAGTGTAGTATATGTTCGTTCATCATGATACCATCCAACCAGGCATTACCATCTCCTTTTTGGGAGGGAGGAGGTAAATCCTCTCAGGCTTTACCTCCTCCTTTTGGGAGTAGTGTAGTATATTTTCATTCGTCATGATACATTCCTCCCAGGCATTACCTTCTCCTTTTATGTGGGGGGGGGGCAGTATAGTTCATCACGATACCATCCTCCCACGATTACCGTCTCCTTTTTTGGAAGAGGGGAGTAGTGTTCATTCCTCATAATATCATCCTCCCAGTCATTACCTCCTCCTTTAGGGGGGGGGGGGGTCAGTGTATGTAGTTCATTCATCATGATATCATCCTCCCAGCCTATCTATATAATAATATGCTAAGGCATATTATGTTCATACGTACGTTATCACATTTAATACACATAAACAAAAATGAGATCGTCCGATCAGCAAAGATGGTGATTGGTGATTAATCTGATGTTGCGAAGGTAAAAAATTCAGCCTTTAGCCATTTTAAAATAAATTGTTCCAAAATCGAATTCCATCGATTAAAACAGTATAATTTTAAATAAATACATTTTTTTTAAAGTTACATTCGGTTTATTGATTTGAAGAATAGTTTGTTGACAATTATTTTCACGGTAAGAAGATAAATGCAGAAACTGTGAATATATGTGTAAGTTAACCTCAAGGAGCAAGCTGACGTCAAAAAGTAATAAAAAGATCATTTATTTAAAGTTTTCTCGAAAAACACTTGTTTAGCTGTTTCGTTCTCTGTATATAAAATATAGACTTTTTACCAGTTGACTATGTTTTATTTCTGGGACCCCCCAAAAAAGTTATTAGAAACTTTTCTTGAAAAAAAATATCATTATTAACAGTTGATTAGCTATGTTTTGTTCATTTTATCTAATAAAAAACTTTTCTTGAAAAAAATATCATTATTAACAGTTGATTAGCTATGTTTTGTTCATTTTATCTAATAAAAAACTTTTCTTGAAAAAAAAAATGATTAGCTATGCTTTTTTCGTTTTATATATAAAAAACTTTTCTTAAAAAATAAAGTGATTATCAACAGTTATTTAGCTATTTTTGTTCATGTTATATAAAAATAAAAAGCCTTTGACTAGTTGTTTATTTTTAGTTTTCTAAGTATAAACAAACAAAAAATGTATTTACTTGAAGCAGCAGCGTCCTTATTGCCTGTCAGTCTTTGCGTCGGCTTTTTCCGACAGCTTACGTAAACTGCCAGAAGATGACGACGCAAAGTTAGCAGAAATTGGGTCCCATTCTATATCGGTACCGTCAGATGATAGTACTGTAAAGACTGTTCATTCAGTCAGAATATTTAAACATAAAAAGACAATCTAATGAATGTTTTTAGCAACTGTTTAAACAGTTCTGAATGTCATACAACTTGTAGTTAAACTTGTTTTTCTTTCAAGTGCAATTTAATAATTACTACCTTTTTGTTTGTCTGCAGTGGAATTGCAAGCAGGGCTGATAGAATTATTTCGCTAATAACAGTAATTCATTTTCAATTACAACAGGTAAAAATGTCTTGATGACTATGGGGAAATCAATTCCTATTCAAAATAACAAATTGCTTCTTCTTTTTTATTTTTTGCTCAATCATTTTTTGTCATAAAAAATTATTTTTTTGTTTTCTTTCAGGAAACTGTTTTTGTCAGCCAATGTTTTTTGTGATTGGTTGAAAAATGATTTGGGCCAATTTTCTCATCTTCTGCAAGTAAAACCATACCAGGTCCCCGATCACATGATCAATATATGATTAATTTAGAGATAAATAGTTTTGGAATTTTTTAGATGAGGATTGATGATTTGTATAATTTGAATTATTCGGACTATTTTTCTCATCTTGAATGTTATTCCCACAACGTTTCTTCCGACCTTCTTCAGGGGCATCTTGTTGAATTTGGAAATCTTCATGTTAAACTCAGGAATCTAAATTCAGAAATTCAAAATTCCATATAGATTCCTTAGTTCAACGAGATGCACCTGAAGAAGGTCAGAGGTTACAGTGGCCAAAACATTGAGAGAATAACATCCAAGATGAGTACAATAGTGTCCGAACCATCGAAATAATAGAGATAAATAGATTTTAAAATACATGGTGCCCCCCCCCCCCTTGGATGCCCCCCTTCCCTCACAAAAAAATGTTACCCATAGAATTGTTAATAAAATTCACAATCCTTTTTGCAAACCGACCCTATTTGGTACAAATAAACTTCAGTCTATGTCTGACTTGTCCACTAAGTTTCAGTCATGAATATCCAACACTCTTTGTTTTATCACCGTTCAATGATATGTGGGTACACTTTGATGATCGTCTCATAAGTAGGACGTGCTATTCTGAATGGGCTTCACGTTCACCGGACCTATAACCCTTACCCTGATTTTTATCTGTGATGTTATCTCAAAGATAATGTATATAAAAAGAAAATATGATGCATATGTGAATATTTTACATAATTAGCTTCCAGTGCGGCGATGTATATGTAAATTATTATATAATCTGATGTCATGCCTTTATTTTATACGACCATCTCTAACTGTACCTATTTCTGGACTGAAAATGTTTACAAGCATAAATATGATTTCTGTTCCATTTTTCTTCCTTTAAATAAAAAGAAAAAGAATGTTAGCTCAGACTTATCCGGAGTTATCTCTCTTGGACCATATCCAAATTATCTTCCATGAATCATTACTAGCCAACGAGAGAACATACTTTCGTATTTCTTGAATTGAAAAATATAAAATTTCACCCACAAACCAGTTATCTTTCTCTTTCTGGCATGGACACCAAAGGCTTCTGATACAGTCCAACTGGCTGCCATCTTTGGCATACTTTCACTAACTCAAGTTGCAGTCATTTTCAGACTCCCATTCTCCTGATCAGAGTCTCACAAGACTTCCAAAACATAACACTAAATGTAAGTAATATTTACTTATCTATTGCATATACATCTTTCTTCACTTTCTAACCCCGGTAATACATGTCCTTTATTGATTGTTTTGGGGCATTATTGTATACTTTCACTTAGTAATTATGTGTTTGGTCTTCACCCTTTTATGTACCATGTTTTGTATATCTCTCTTACGTTTGTCTATGACTATGCAAGAATCCTCGTTAAAAAGTAGAGCACTGTAAATGGTAGTGATAACACAGCGTGACGTCACTTGCTTTATATGCATCATTCCTTCACTTATAGAAGTTGAATGCCTGTACGTATCGCCGCCTCTAAAAGTGTTAAAATTATCATTGTTTATAAGCTGTTCAGAACTGGCCTATCGGTTAGCGACGTTGGATTGGGGTTGAAAAATACTTGTAATCCAGGGTTTCGAATCGTGTGACCGGTGTAGTCATACTTCTATGCCGATGAGCCTTGATTGAAAAGAGACGAAACGTATACGTCCATAGATAAATAAACAATAACAAATATATATATATATATATATATATATATATATATATATATATATATATATATATATATATATATATAAATGTACATATTTTTGCTAACTCTGTTAGTATGAAATACGGCGTATATGAAAATAAACAGAATCTTATGTTCCTAATTGAACGTACATATATAAATGCTTTAATAATGTGAGTTTCATTATTTTTGTTTTTTATTCTCTGATATTTTTGGATACGGGTTTAGTCTTTCCTTCTGGCGAGTCGCATTCATAGAAAAGCCAAGATATATTACTCTGTATTTTGGTTGTCTAAGTGAGGATGAGACGGTCCGTTAAGAACTTGATCTTTTTTAAAATGACATGGTTACTGGAATCTAACTTGAGTTGAAAAATACTTGTAATCCGGGGTTTCGAATCGCATGACCAGTAGTGAATAGTCATATCTCTATGCTGATGAGTCCCGATTATTAAAAAGGACGAAACGTACATAGATAATAAACAATAACAAATATTTCTTATATATGTATATATATATATAGGTATATATATATATGTATATATATATATAAAGTTTATATATATATATAAAGTTTATATATATATAAAGTTTATATATATATATATATATATAAAGTTTATATATATATATAAACTTTATATATATATATATAAACTTTATATATATATATATATATAAAGTTTATATATATATATATAAACTTAATATATATAAATATATATATATAAACTTTATATATATATATATAAACTTTATATATATATAAACTTTTTATATATATATAAACTTTATATATATATATAAACTTTATATATATATATAAACTTTATATATATATATATATATATATATATATATATATATATATATATATATAGGTTTGTAATCCGAGGCTGTAGCAATGCAATGTAGTTGCCAGAAGGTGGAGAGGGTGATCAGAAACAAACGAGAAGAGAAAACGAATCTCAAAACGATTTATTAATATTTCACGTAAAAACTGATTAAGTACCAGAATAGTAAATACTGTTAGGTAAATAAAAAGTTCGGCAAAAGGTAATCTTAAATTTTTGAAAGAAAAACTTTCATTATCAAAAGACAACAATTAAAGACCGAAAGGGTCGAAAAAACGGGCAAAAACCGGAATCAAATTGTTGAAACACTGCAGCAGACCATTGGGAGTAGGAACGCAGAAAATGTCAAAATTAAATAAAATAATTATTCAGCTAAAGTTAACATCTTATTAACATTTGTTTATTTATATACTAATTATTATAATTTTATTATTTTTTATTTTATATGATTTATTAACTTTTCTTTATTTATTCAATTCTAAATTTAAATTTACGTGTGGGCCGTTATTATTATATGGACAGCCAAAGGGGGGTAACTTAGAACAAACGGAATATGTTTATAAATGAGATTTGAAATTTAAGAAGAAATTTAAATCAATTGTGGAAGGACTTAATGTTATGAGGGTAGGAAGCAACCGTTGGAACGGGGGGGGGGAATAAGAGGAACCGTAGGAAAGGGAAGGGGGGAATTAAGAGATAAAAATATATACACACATATATATATATATAAAGTGTAAATATCTAAATACATATTTATTTTATTTAAGGGTATTTCAAGGGTATAATACTCCTAGAACTAAATTTATATAAATATTCTATTTATTTTTTTATTTTTTTAATTTGTTATTATTATTTATTTATGTATTTATTTATGTATTTATTTAGTCTTTTATTATTATAATTTCTTTCTTTTTTTTAATTTATTTAATTTATTTATTTATTTATTCCTATTTTAGATTTTATTATTTTATTTTATTGTATTTCAAACTTTAGTTTAGGGATTATAAATGTATCCACATATACATACACACACACATGAGAATACACCCATATACACATACATGTATATATGTATACACATACACAAGGCCTACATATATATACATAAAGTGTATATTATTCCATTCTTGTTTACATTTACATTCACATCTATGTCCATAATTAAAATGTTTTATTTATACATATGTAACATGTAAAAATTAAACACAGGGTAAGAGGCATTGAGGTGTGGGGTGGATGGTGCTGGCAAATAAAAAGAAGAAGGAAGAGACAAAGGCAAGGAAGTTGGGGGTGGGAGTGTGAGCATGTAAGAATCAGAGGATGAAAGGGGAAAACAACTCAAATCTGTTATTCAAAGTTGGACGAAATTTAGAGATCTCAGCCTTGACGTTGTCTCCCTTTATACTGCCATTGACCTCATAACTGACCACGTCTCCTCTAACAACCTTGACTGTTTTGGGCTTACCCCGACAGACATACATCAACTCCTACATATCATTGTAGATAATACTTACTTCAGGTTCCAGCAAGACACATATAAACAAGTCTCTGGCCTACTCATGGGTTCCAGTCTCTCCGGCCTCCTCGCCATTTCCTACATGAATAGACTGGAACAACAAGCACTTAGCACCTGCCATTCCCATATATTCTTCTCGAGATACATTGACGACATTTTGATCCTCACTTCATCCCGAGAGGAAGCTACCTCTATCTTTAATACATTTAATAATACTTACCCCCACATTAAATTCACCATCGAACATCCCAACACCTCAGGCTCTCTCTCACTTCTAGACTTTAAACTTAGCATTAATGACGACGGATCTCTCCACACCACTTTCTATAGAAAACCAGACTGCAGGAACCTCTTCATCCACTACAAATCCGCACTACCCCTCAAATCCAAAATTAGTTACGCACACACCGAAATCACCCGCATACAGGGCAAATGCTCGTCTACTTCCGATAAAACAACACACACCGAAGCCTTCCACCAGACCCTATTAACCAACGGTTTCCCCCTCACTACCATACCCAGCCTCAACAACACCAAAAGACGTAGACACCACACACTCTCCAACACATGCTTCCTTAAGCTCCCCTTCTTTAGTGACCATATCGCTTCCGCTATCCGCAATGCCATACGTAGTGAGAACCTTAACATACAGCTCTCCCACACAGGCACTTCTCTCCGACAACATTTATCCAAAAAAAGCCAATACACCCCGGACCCCTGCTCTCTAGCTAATTGCCCCATCCCCAACTCTGGCCTCTGCCTCCGCACCTATACAATGTACAACCTACAATGCGCTAAGTGTCAAAAGTTCTACATCGGTAGTACCGTTAGGCCTCTACCCCAACGCATTAAAGAGCATCTGAACACCCACATTTCTTCCTTCCACAAACACTTAATATCATGTGGCAACACACATTGCTCTATTAGTGTCCGCATTCTCAACTCTGTCCGCAATATCGGTCAGCTTCGAATTTCTAAAGCTATTCTAATCTCTAAATTTCGTCCAACTTTGAATAATAGATTTGAGTTGTTTTCCCCTTTCATCCTCTGTTTCTTACATCCTCACACTCCCACCCCAACTTCCTTGCCTTTGTTTCTTCCTTATTCCTTTTATTTGCCAGCACCATCCACCCCACACCTCAATGCCTCTTACCCTGTGTTTAATGTTTACATGTTACATATGTATAAATAAAACATTTTAATTATGGAAATAGATGTGAATGTAAATGTAAACAAGAATGGAATAATATACACTTCATGTATATATATGTAGGCCTTGTGTATGTGTATACATATATACATGTATGTGTATATGGGTGTATTCTCGTGTGTGTGTGTATGTATATGTGGATACATTTATAATCCCTAAACTAAAGTTTGAAATTCAATAAAATAAAATAATAAAATTTAAAATAGGAATAAATAAATAAATAAATAAAATAAATTTAAAAAAAAAGAGAAATTATAATGATAAAAGACTAAATAAATACATGAATAAATAATAATAACAAAGGAAAATAAAAATTTTAAAAATAAATAAATAAATAGAATAAATTTATATAAATTTAATTCTAGGAGTATTATACCCTTGAAATACCTTAAAAAAAATAAATATGTATTTAGATATTTACACTTTATATATATATATATGTGTATATATTTTTATCTCTTAATTCCCCCCTTCCCTTTCCTACGGTTCCTCTTATTCCCCCCCCCCCCGTTCCAACGGTTGCTTCCTACCCTCATAACATTAATTCCTTCCACAATTGATTTAAATTTCTTCTCAAATTTCAAATCTCATTTATAAACATATTCCGTTTGTTCTAAGTTACCCCCCTTTGGCTGTCCATATAATAATAACGGCCCACACGTAAATTTAAATTTAGAATTGAATGAATAAAGAAAAGTTAATAAATCATATAAAATAAAAAATAATAAAATTATAATAATTAGTATATAAATAAAAAAATGTTAATAAGATGTTAACTTTAGCTGAATAATTATTTTATTTAATTTTGACATTTTCTGCGTTCCTACTCCCAATGGTCTGCGGCAGTGTTTCAACAATTTGATTCCGGTTTTTGCCCGTTTTTTCGACCCTTTCGGTCTTTAATTGTTGTCTTTTGATAATGAAAGTTTTTCTTTCGAAAATTTAAGATTACCTTTTGGCCGAACTTTTTATTTACCTAACAGTATTTACTATTCTGGTACTTAATCAGTTTTTACGTGAAATATTAATAAATCGTTTTGAGATTCGTTATCTCTTCTCGTTTGTTTCTGATCACCCTCTCCACCTTCTGGCAACTACATCGCATTGCTACAGCCTCGGATTAGAAACCTACACTTATATTTACCAGCAATGCTTCAAGCAAACTACAATCTCCTTTTATATATATATATATATATATATATATATATATATATATATATATATATATAAACATTAAAACGGTCTACACAAATATATTTATGTTTCTATGCTCAAGTGCACAATATCGGGACTGAATCATAATGAAAACAAAAATAATAATTCAGTCCAGATGATGTACACTTGAGCATAGAAACATGAATTCTCAACTATAACTGAGGATAGCAGGTTAGATTCGAACCCTCACTGACTTGAAATCGACGGTATCATGTTGATTTGACTTGATCCTCTGTAACACCATTATATATATATATATATATATATATATATATATATATATATATATATATATATATATATAAAATTGCATAAACAATATTACAGTCTTATGTCAATCAACCAACGTTTTGATGCTACCACATCTTTTCAAAGATTGAATAAAAATAAAAAGTAAAAATTGAGAATCCCGCATTGGAAATGACATCAGCAGAAAAACGGATGTTAAGAAAAAGAGAACGGAAAAAACTGGGGGTTCATGAGTGCAAATTTGTAGGGTCAGCGGACCTATATTTGACCAACACGAAATTTGAATTTGCCCTTTTTTTCTTTCTCTTTTTCTTAACATCCGTTTTTCTGCTGATGCCATTTCTAATGCTGGATTCTCAATTTTTACTTTTTATTATTATTCAGTCTTTGAAGAGATGTCGTAGCATCGAAAAGGTTGGTTGCTTGACATAAAACTGTAATATTGTTTATATAATTTTATAAATGCTCTACTTGTTATTGAGCACTTTTGAAAATATTGGTTTTATGTTCATTTTATTAACATATTTGAACTTGATCAATTAATATATATATATATATATATATATATATATATATATATATATATATATATATATATATATATATAGTGTGTGTGTTACAGTGAAATAAATTCCAGAAGGAAATCCGAGTATGAGAGCTCAATGTAATAAACAGAGCAAGAATAAAATAAAGTAAAGTAACACGGAATCGCATAATCACCGGTGCAATAATTTATTTCGACCGTCCAGCCTTATTCAAGCATCCAAGCGAGGCGATTACATTTTTGAAAATGAAAAAAGAGAAACTCACACTCACTATTCAATATACATATAGAAAGCGACAACATATTTAATACATATATGGAGAGAGAGGGAAATGAACTATTCAAGACGTATATTGAGGGGGAAAGAGAGTGACAACATACTTAATATATATATAGAGAGAGGGGAGATTGCACGATTTATAATGGAAGGCAATACAGTGAGGGAGAAAGAGAGCAATACATATATATCTATATATATAGGGGGAAATTGTATGATTCACAACAGAAGGTATATAGGGAGGGGGAAGGAAGTTGAGGTATCACAACCAGGTCAGTTTATCGAGGTCCCCCTCCAACCGCTTAACCCCAAGTTCTTTTAAATCGTCTATAAAAGCCGGAAATTCAAATTACAACGTCTTCAAATCTTCCGTTTGGCGATTGAGAAATCAGTTAGGAGGGAGAGGAAGGGGGAAAAGAAGGTGGGAGAAAGGGAAGAAGGAAAAAACAAAAACAAAAACTAAAATAGATTACCAGACAACCAAGGCTGTGACACGTAGCGACCATGTCAGAATGACAGACAATATATTTTTTAATTATTCATGTTTAAACAATTAACAGAAATAGACGCAATAATAATATTGTCAGCCGTCACGTTAAGATTTAACACCAGTTCTCGAGTCAATAACTATATTTACTTGTACATCCACCCACAGCCCTACACATCTCTATGTCAAATATTAATTATTCTTGCGTTATCATGGAGTAATAAGATAGCCAGAATATCAGCCCCATGAAAATAACTACAACTGTAGATTATTCCAACTGAGCCATGATCATATCACTTGGAAAACCACCAAAAAATCCTAGGATTCACTACGGCAACAAAATCTAATGGCGGAGCAATCATATCATATCATCAAGATACTTGCAATCATCTAAAACCCAATGATAGCAGTCACAATACCACCAATAACTATAATGTTATTATCACGCTATCACCGATCGCCATAATGAAAACACCCAGCCAATAGTGACAACGGTAACCATGCTACCAGTGACAACAACAATTACAATAATAATAGCAATAATTTTCACAGTCGCAATTGTAATCCCAATGACAACTGTGGCAGCAATAGCCAAGCTGGCACAAATGACCATAGCGACATGGATAATCATGGGGGATATTCAACAGTAGTAGTACTTATAATGACAATAGTTACCCCAATACGACAATATAGCAATCCTAACAATCCTACCAATTGGAATAATAATAATAATAATAATAATAATAATAATAATAATAATAATAATAATAATAATAATAATAATAATAATAATAATAAAATTTAAGAAAATATTGACAATACCTATAAAAATATAAATATATAATAATGGAGATCCTAATAATAATAATGATAATTGTATTTTAGTCATGATGAAATAAAGAGATACATAGATAAAGAAATAAAGAATCATGAAGGGGATTAAAGGATAAAGGATAACAGATAAGAACAATCCCGGCAGACCTAATTCAGTATATCCACCACTACGGATCTCAATGGATCTTGGATTATGATTTACTGGTTATTTTAAATTTACATTTATGTCTGCACTTCGCCATTAGTTCATCTCTTTTGTTTAGAAGATTACCGTGTTCGTATTTCAGGATTCTTAATTTTTGCTCCAAACACAAATTGCATCTTTGCCTAAATCCATTTGGAATGTTATAATAACACAAGATTGACCAAGAAACCACCGGTGTTCGGTTTTCATTTTTCAGTAGCCACCATTGTTTCGCTAACTCTGTTTTGTTCTTAAGTTCTGGATTTATAAATGAGTGTTTGTGGTCATAGAAATGTTACAGTACGCTGTCGCTCAGGGCAGGTAGGGACAGGAAACAAGTTACAAAAACGTGAACACAGTTATAGGAAGAAATTGTTATCTTTATTTTCCTCTCTTCTTGTTTTACGGACCTGTGGAAAAAACGATTGGACATGTATATTTGTTTTTGGTGTCCTTAATAAAAAGTCTGCGTTTGGTTTTCTTTTGCGAAAAGTGTCTTTTTACATCTCCTTCCTTCTGGGGTTGTTTCTCAGAACGGTCTCGTAGGTCACACGCACCCACTGATAAAAGTTAGTGATCGAAAAAGTTTTTTGTTCGGTGAGAGAAAAGAAAAACAACCTGTTCCTATTTTCGACGGGCAGAGTTGTTCCCCCTGGACCGTCAACGGGGAATTCGTCGAGTATCTTCGAAAGTGTTGGCTAAAGTCTTAGAGAGAAACGCTCAGCGGTTAAAACTTGTCAACGGAAGTGTTTCTTTCTTAGTGAAATATCTTCAAAGTTCGTAATGTTCAAAGAAAGAAAACCAGAGTCCGTTACGTTGGATCTCTCCTTGTATCTGCGTCCCTAGGAACGTCCAGCCAAAAAACTCTTGAATTTTGCCCGCAACTGTTTTTAAACTACTCCTCTTCGCATTTTCTCCCCTATCGTTCTTTCTCGTCGTCCGTTTGTCGTTCTTTTCCTCTCTCTCTCTCTCTCTCTCTCTCTCTCTGTGAACGACGACGCTCCATGCGCCCTCATCCCCTCTACGCACATGAAATTCTCTTTTAAAATTATTTTTACTGCGTCATCAATTTCTCTCCTTTGTTTTCATATCCAGTTTTAATTTTTAATGTTTTCATATACAGTTTTAATTTTTCTTTTTGCCTTTAATCTCAGTCCATTTCCGTTAATCATTGTTTGACCTTATCTTGCAACAGGTCAGCGTCCGAACAAATCCTTATATATATTTTCTGCACTCCACATGGAATCATTCTTCAGAACAATTTTTCACTGCATAATTAATTCCTTTGATGACACCTGCTGTTTACATATGCAGTTTTAATTTTTTTTTTTGCACTTATCCAAGGAATCTCTAAAAAAGAATTGTCTTTTGATTTTCGTTGATAATTTAATCCCAACTTTTTGACAATTATTTGTGAGTGAAGCCCTTTTGACCTTTGATTGAAACTTGTTTTCCCCAAAGTCTTTTCTGAGGACAAATGACTGCTTAATGTGCACTGAATCGAACAACACACATCGGTTACAATCAATACTAGTAAACCTATTCTCTTTTCAGGGTTCTTCATAATACAACAGAAACGCTGTTTCCAGTTTCCCGCATATGTAGACTTTCTTGTCCCTGTTGTTCTTGTCTCTGTTGTCCCTGTTGTTATCTTCCGGACATATTGTGGCCTTATAAACCACGCATTCTACTTTGCAATTACCGTCCAGTGGGCATTCATTCTTCACCTGACAATTACACTTATTTACTTAATTCACTTATTTACTTAATGTTATTAGAATTATTTAATATTTTCTGATTATGTGTACTAATTATTATGATCCTAAAGATGCCACAAAGGTTGGGCCTGGTCAGGAATAGGAAGTGACTCATGAACGCACACAAAAGAAAATACATGAGTGCTCAATTTCTATTGTTGAAGGCCGAGGTCTTGTCAGTGACTAAGACAAAGGAGATAATATATTTAGGAGTGACAGTGTTTTACGACATTTCACAACATTTGACAGAGGTGGATTAGTTTTACGACAGGTGACGTTTTACAGCAAAAGAGTAGAAAAGTTTGGGACTAAGAAATAAGACGAACAGTCAGAGATCGAACCTCCTGGAGAGCAGATCAGACCGGGAAAGCGACGAGACAGCTATCGACGGACAACGGCTGAGGGACCTCTTTTCGCACTGACGATATAACACACGCATCCCGAACTCAACTAATTTGTCTTGTGTTATTTTATCGTAGTGCAATCACGAGGCAGATCTTCGGGCCACAACTGATGCAGCTAGACCAGGATTTCGACCCTGGGTTCTTTCCACGACACGGCTAAGATGATTTATCTTGGCTCAACGTGACTAAGATCGGCGCTAACGGGCAAGAAGAAGCGGAAAAAAGAACTGAGATAACGGACACGAAAAAAAAAAGAAAGAAAAGGAAACAACTACAAAAAAAAAAAGAAATAGAAAAAAAAAGAAACGCAAGTAGACTGCTGTGCTCTGTAGAACAGAGAGAAAAGGAAAGACAAGAAATAAACAGGATAGACGAACACACAGACACACAGGGAGAAGGAAAAAAGACAAAGAAAACACACGTGCAGACAAACAGTGACAAATTCGAAGCTTCTGGGATGCGAGCATGAGGACCTTACTTCTGTTCATCTTCATTGTGTCTTTTGGGGCCTTAAAGCATAGTCACAATACGATCTTCAGGAAATCATCTGAAGTGGTGATTACCAGGTTAAAGTGGAGGATTACATTCCTGATCGATCTCCGACCATATCGGCTGTTGCTGGAGGGATTAGTCTCTGAGCTAAGAAAGGCAGAAGAACAGATAGCTGATAGGTATCAGGGCCTCGATGTGAAGGGGTATCATAGTATTCTGTATTCCCTTAGGCAAGAGATTTACCCCCTGAAAACAGAGAGCAGAACTATGCAGAGGTATCTTAGTAAGCTGAGCTTACTACAAACGAGAAGCAAAAGAGCAGTTTTGCCAGTGGTGGGGAAGGCACTTAGTGTCCTGTTTGGAACGGTATCTGGGGCAGATCTGAGAGCAATCAAACGGAAACTAATGAACTTAGTGGAGGATCAGAAGGCTTTGGCACAGGAGGCAAGAAGCAGTCTGTCCGTCTTGAATGTTACTCGGATAGAGTTAGCCGAAAATAGGCAGACGATTAACTGACTGGTTAAGAATGTCCAGGCCATAGGATGTGAGCTGAACAATGCGACTCAGGCCTTGTCAGGCGAGCTGCGAGAATTGGGAGGTTCATGAAGCAATTCATCCAGCTTACGATGATTATTGGAAAGCTTCGGCAGGCCTCGCAGTCTCTGCTACTGTCGCTGGAACATGTCAGGGCCCAGTTAGATATGCTTTCACTGGAGCACTCCAGGACCTACTGCTTAAAATACAGGCTAGGTTGCCCTATCGGCTTCGGCTTCCTTCGCCTCCCAGGTCGGGATTGTGGCACTACTATAATTCGCTCGGTTGCACCACGTTGGTGGAAGACGACAGGTTGTTAGCATTGGTTCCCATCCCGCTCCTGGACATAGAAAGTACATTTGAAGTTTTTCAGGCTATAAGTTTGCCCATCCCCTTTCCAAATGCGACTCGAGAGTTAGACGCTCGTTATAAGTTGGAAGCTGAATATATTGCTTTTAACCTAGCTAGGACTAAATTCATGTTGGTTACCCCGGACGAAGCAGAGGGATGCAAACGAGATAAATTGGGGACCTGTTCATCTAAGAGTCCCATATACGTAAGTGGTAACCACAGGATGTGTCTGCTAAGATTTTTGGGGATGATCAGGGGGGGGATTCAGCAAACCTGCCGAGTGGAGGTGTCAACGAGAGACCTGCTACCACAGACAGTAGGCCTTTCGGATGGGGGTGGGCTTTAGCACTAACGGGAGAGATAGATGTTGCACAGGTTTGTGGGGGGAAGTCTGTAGGAACCATAAGGGCTACTCTGCCCCTGGCCATTGTTAGATTACAAATGGGGTGTTCGGCTTTTTGGAAGTCTATTACACTTCTACCCTATTACCAGGCAGAGGAGAAGTTTGAGATCCAAGACTCTTTTTATGGCACTGGCGAACGTTTTTTCCAGCCAGTGGACGAGCCTGTGGAAACCATTAGTGAGGGAGGTGTCCAGTGCGACCCTAAGCAAACTCCCCCAATTGTTGAAACCAGTAGAAAAAATTGACTTACAAGAACTAGTAAATAAGTTAGAGAGGGTGGGACAGAGAGGGGCCGGTGGAAGTAGGGGCCCAACAGGTATTCTGATTTTGTTATCAGTGGGAATAAATGTTCTAATAATAATCATAGGGTTAGGGATAATAATCGATAGGAAACAATGCCAGACAGATCCCCAAGAGAGAAACATGCCAATGAGGGACGGCATGATCGAGGAGGGTAAATTGTTAGCAAATACTTGTAACTGCGAACCAAACAGCATGGAGGAAGATCTAGGTACCAACCGACCAGAAGCCGTGGCACTGTCCAAGCAACGCCTGCGATTCACCCCTGTACAAGTGGTACCCCACAAATAAAAGGATATATCTGCAGAGATATTATTTTGTCTCTTCGGTTCTGAAATAAAAAACACTGTAAATATCCGAAGGAACTAATACAACAAAGCCATAAGAATGCGGACTTGCATATAAAAAAAGAAAAAAAAGAAAAAGAGAGACAATCAGAATAAAAAGAAAAGAGACTTATATGTATCATATGTTACAATTGTATTTGCTTTAGGATATGGGTCTGATTGTCTTGATTAACATTGTTATGTGTTAGAAAAAAAAGAAAAAGTGAGACAATCAGAAAGAAGGAAAAAAGACCCATGTGTGTTATATATTACAGTTATGTTTTTAGGTTGTGGGTTTTGTTTTGATGAATGTGCTTTTTTATGAGTTGTTAAAAAAAGAAAGACATAGAAACGGTAGAGATATTGTATTTTTATGTAACAAAAAAATGTAATTTGTTGTTGGAAAGAGACATTGTTTCATGTTTGTCCATGCAAAATGGTGAAAAGACATTGTTTTATTGTGGAAGAAAATGGCAGAAGGCCAGAAGAGTTGAGAGGTGTGGATAAAGTCCTCTTGGAAGGAGGTGAAAAAATAATCTTCCTGATTTTTTTTAGGGGGAGCGGAAAAAGCAAAATGGTGGAATGCCTGTTTATGTAAGAGGTGATTTGAAAATCCTCTTTGTAGAAGGTGTGTCAAAAGTCCTTCTGTGTGAGGTGAGTTTAAAATTAATCCTGTTTTGTTTTTTTCTACCTCGATAAAGGAGTGAGGTTGATTTCCTCTCTCTGGTATGGGAAGCATGCACCAGTGGACAGGAGCCTGTCCAACAAGGAATTGCTTTGTTGTTTTTTTTTTAAAGGTACTCAAATACCCTTGGGCTGGTGAGAGAGCTAAATGCCCCCTTATAATTCCAGTTCGGTTTTTGTTTTATTGTTCTTGTTTTTGGTTGTCTGCCATATCTCTGCCGTTTCTAAACTTATGTAATATGAATGTATGAGTTTGTTTCTTAACTTATGTAATAGAATTTTTGTTTTGTAATTTATAAAATAAATGACAAGTTGGACATGGGAGGTGTTGGCCCCGGTCAGGAATAGGAAGTGACTCATGAACGCACACAAAAGAAAATACATGAGTGCTCAATTTCTATTGTTGAAGGCCGAGGTCTTGTCAGTGACTAAGACAAAGGAGATAATATATTTAGGAGTGACAGTGTTTTACGACATTTCACAACATTTGGCACGCGTGGATTAGTTTTACGACAGGTGACGTTTTACAGCAAAAGAGTAGAAAAGTTTGGGACTAAGAAAGAATACGAACAATCAGGAATCGAACCTCCTGGAGAGCAGATCAGACCAGGAAAGCGACGAGACAGCTATCGACGGACAACGACTGGGGGACCTCTTTTCGCACTGACGATATCACACACGCATCCCGAACTCAACTAAGTTATAGAACAATTTGTCTTGTGTTATTTTATCATAGTGCAACCATGAGGCAGATCATCGGGCCACATTATCTTATCCATGTTGTTGGTACAAGAGTAACTAATTTTAATTGTTTTTCTATTAAATATCTTACTTAGTGGATTGTTCGCATTAAAATGCTTGTCTATTAGGTTCAAGAACACTTTACCGATGCTAATGTTAGATAGTTGACAATAAGGCGACTTGAACCATATTATTTTCTGGCCTTTATTCCTGGATTTATTTTTATTTTTCTTCTCGGTATATTCAAGTTTTTCAGTGTAGCCACTGCTATCAAGTGCTCTATTATATAAGTGTTTATTCGCTTCAAAAATGTCCTTATTTGCCCAGAGTTTATTAATTCTAGTGTTAATCGTTTTAGGTATTTGCTTAATTATACACTTAGGGTGGTTCGATCTAGTGTTAATATAAGATGGTGTGTGGTTGTTTTTATTAAAAGGTTTGCACATCCCCTCTTTCAAGTTCATGATAATATCTAGATAATTTACTTCCTTACAGTCTGGGGGTATATCTATTTTCAGTCCTAAATATTTAAAAGCTCTTATTAATTTTTTGTGTATTTTTGATACCAGGGGGCCGTTATTTATATATATATATATATATATATATATATATATATATATATATATATATATATATATATATTAAACACCAGTTATCTCCGGTAGATAGAAAATTCTAATTAGGTAAGTAGAGGTTTTAGAAAATTGTACAATTTGAAATAATAATAAGAAATTTCTTCTGCTTTTTTTGGTAATTATATTATCCAGATTAATATATGTGGAATTTGTTAGTTCAGAAGTATTATTGCAAGTAAAATGAGTAAGTTTGTGTGTATGCTATTACAATTTCTCCTTCCTTGTAAACTATGTATGTAAATATTTGATATACGGTGATATGGTTGTGTATGTACACATTGATTTTAACCATGTCTAGACAATAGTAGTGTGTATGTATATCTATCTTGCTTGTTACTGTGTCAACATTTATGTGTTTAAGTATACGTCCTGTTTGTGCGTGTGTATGTATAAGCGGTAAATGAGTGTGCGAATATGCGGATGTATTGGGACTCGTATGTGTGTACATATATTTTGGTAACGTATATGTGTCAGTGATACCTACAATTCTTCAATGCGT
Source organism: Sepiola atlantica (assembly GCA_963556195.1). Taxonomy (NCBI): domain Eukaryota; kingdom Metazoa; phylum Mollusca; class Cephalopoda; order Sepiida; family Sepiolidae; genus Sepiola; species Sepiola atlantica. The sequence goes on from OY744519.1 coordinate 74,869,444, forward strand.
AAATGTGTGGGTGGGGGAGGGGGAAGGCGACGTAAATTATGATAATATTTGACGTGCATAAACGTCTTCGATCCTGCCTCTACCTCAGTAGTCACAACCTTTGAAAGAACGTCGTTATTTTGCTAGTCTGACTTTCTATATCTGAAATTTCTTTTGGACAATTTAGTTATTGTCGAAGCAGCCAGCCCTGAATGAGGTATGCCTAGTACAGAAACACAAATTAATTAATTAGTGTAGACTGATTTAATGTTTATATTAATTTTATATATATATATATATATATATATATATATATATATATATATATATATATATATATATATATATGACACATGAGTAGTATATACGACCTCTCATGGCTGCTGGCAGGTGTTTGTTTGTCAGAATTGGTAGCAGATCTCTAAACTGTCTGCCATCTATTGGTCTTGCTGCGCCGGTACAACACAAACACTTAAATTGAAGATCTGTTCCGAGAGAGCCCTTTATGCCACTGCACTTTTTGTGGACCCATCTTAAACAGTGGGTGCAGATGATTGAGTTGTTGCCTGTCCCTCTTAGACATACGGCACACGGTTGTTTTCCTCGATAAGCTGAGGTTGGGACTAGCGATCATGACCTGCGTTTTACCCATGTTGACTCTGAGAGCCTTCTCCTCCATGCTACTCTTCCATCTATCCAGACGTTCCTTGAGTGATTGAAATGAAGTATCAATGATCGCCAGGTTGTCAGCATACAGGAGCTCCCATGGGCAACCAGTACGAAATTTCAGTGATAGAGCCTCGAATACAATGATGAATAAAAGGGGACTTAAGACAGCTCCTTGATGGATGCCTACTTTAACATTAAATTCGTCACTGTAGCTGTTACCGACTCGCACCCGACTACGTACATTTGCGTATATAGACATCATCACCTGAACCAGCCACTCTGTAACACCCAACTGCTGCAGAGCCCACCAGATGACCCTTCTTATATATATAATATAAATTCAACTGTTTCTTAATTGTTACTCATTTTCATTTGTTTATTTCGGTCTTTGTGTGAGTACTCAAGAAATCACAACACACAAAATGGTGATAGTGTGTCGTTGAAGGAAACCTAAATACGTGGTCGCTACAAAACCTTAAAAATAGGAATATAAAATATCCGTTTTTTACATCTGTATCAACAAATATGGTTTAATGTAATTGCCTGGTCATGTGATTAATGATATTCTATATATTCCATTTCATGTGATCGAGTATGAAACATGGAGTATTGTTGCCACATCTAGGCTGGCACATCACCCACAAGGTTCTCCCTCATGCACAGAGTGGAAAAAAGAATTTATAACCTAATAGGTGCCGCACTGTCTGCCAAGCTCCAGACTCTGTTGCAACGCTGCAGTGCTGATCCTTGTGCTGGTTTTACAAGTACTTCCACAAAAAGTGCTCTGATGAACTTACTGCATTTGTACCCCCCTAAACGAAAATATCCTCGATCTACCCGACTCGCAGCAAAATCCCACCCCTTCACTGTATAATTTCTAATATGCCAGAAAATTTTCTACTCTAATAGCTTCTTTCATTGTAACCGCTCACCTTTGAAATTCCCTCCTGCTCTTTGTTTACCCCACTGTATCAACATGCAGAAATTTAAATGTAATTTGAACAAACATCTTGCTGCCCCTTATTACAGTAGCCCCTTACACTTCTGTGACAATATGCCTTGTTTGGGGTGAACAAAAGTAAGAAAATAAATAAATAAATAAATAAAAAAATAACCTTTGACCACACCATCAACAAATGTAAATGAAACTATATTACTGTAGATATTACACAATACGTTCCCTACCAATGCCGGGGGGGGGGGGGGAGTTGCTGTTCAAGTAAAGGTAAAAAACAGGTTCCAAATAATTGTTTACAAGGCAGAATCTTTCTTTGGTTTATAGCTAAGACAGAACAAATTTTATACCAAATAAAGATCCTGAAATTATTTCAGGATCTTCATTTGGTATAAAATTTGTTCAGTGAAATAAAATGAAGTTTATTTATTTTTCTTTTACTAAAGAGTCCCAACTTATCAAAGCCCAAAGGTCACTCGAGGATAAGGATTAATGAGTGTCAGGTGGACGGTGAGACAACATCATTATGGTTGGTAATGATGGTGGAAGTTTGGCAGAATTTGTTTACATTGGACTTGAAAACGACAATGTTGTAGTCAACCGGGAAGCAGCCCCTACGGTATTGAGTTCTACAGACAGGTAGTTCTAGGAAAGAAACTTTGCTCATGGAAGTTTTATTTAGTTTTAGGAACAGAAAGGGAGAAAGGGAAATTATTGACAATAGTTGTATCTAGACGAGTTTTTGTTGTGAAAGAAGTTTGACATGGGGGGGGGGGAGGCATAGATTGAAGCTCAGCCAAGCACCGGCCATGCCAATAACAATAGAGTAGAGAAAGACTAGCAATGTCTCATGTCAGCTCAGTTGGTTGAGCATTACAGTTGAAAACTAAAGGTTTCATTACAGAGTTTCGACATCCGTTTTTTTTTGTACTAGTCAGTCACTACTTACCAAGGCCAAAAGCCACTCGAGGATAAGGGTTAATGAAATTATCAGTTGGATGATGAACAACACGATGTGTGAAAAGGGCAGGATTTGATTATGTAAGAAGACGACTTGAAAAGCATTTGTTGACATTGGACTTGAAGACGAGTCTTTAGTTGTAGTGCACATAAGCTCTGTACACAATGATCAATTATTATTATTATTATTATTATTATTATTATTATTATTATTTGTACTCACTAGTAGTTATCACACAAATCATCGTCAGTGATTGCTCACCGACAACAACAGGTAGTGTTCCCTGGAGTCTGAGTGACAACAAGCTTCCCCAGATTTCCAGTACTCTTCACCTCTTTTCGATAACCACCGCAAATGACCTTGTAGTATAGTATCACAACAGCTGCCTCCCATTGATTTTTCGCTGGTAACGACCATCGGTCTCCTCTGGGATTTGGTGACAATAAGCTTCTCCAAGGTCCCAGTACTTTCTGCACTCTTCCAGTGGAAGTCTGGTTAGTGATCTCTTTCCTAAGTCTTCCCATCCTTCTTGACTCTTCACGACTATTTTAAGATTGCAGCTGTTTTGATCATTGCCGTTCTTTGTATGGTCTCAGTGATCCCTTTTATTCCAATTTCTCTCAGTCTTTTTTCCATGTTCTTTGAGACTGTTCCTAGTGCTTCTACGATTATTGGTATTATATTAACTGATATTATTATTATTATTATTATTATCATTATTATTATTATTATTATTTCATTTACATGAACAAAAATATTCATCTTTATCATTTTTTATAAGTATTGATTTATATCTGAGTTTATAAAATGAGAAATTATCCTCTTTTTGTATTAATTTATTGAGACTAATTTCTTTATTTCGTTTTTATTGTCACAATGTTTAGCTGTCATATTCTGTAATGTAACCCGCTAAAAATTTCGAACCAAGCTCTTTATTTAATCTACAGGAGTAGATTTTTATCACCCTGCTGTCTGTATATCTAATTACCTGGTCGTTGTGAGTCCAATCCCATGGTCAGGCAGTGAGAAGACATCTACTCTGGTTCACTGGAAAAAGCAAAAGTGGTATCAAAAAGACAAGTTAACTAAGACAATTTTAAAAACCATATGTTAAAGCCAAAAACGGTGGGTTAACCAATGCATATATATTTTGTATGGTTTAAGCATAATCAGGAGTACTAAGAGAATTCCTTGGCCTAAACTATGATAGACATTTCATGGTTAATAATGAAACAACTAATGAAATGTAGACAAATATAAGAATAATTCCTTTATTGGGATCAGAGTTATCTCCCTTGGAGATAATTTGTTCTAATGGGAGATGTTGCTATGGTCGCGAGATTTAGGCGTAAATAAAAATGAGACTTTGGCTTTTTTTACCATTACAAACACCATTAACACATACTATAAATAGGAATTATCTCTTAAAAACTGGAGTTGTCGTTGTCATCATCATCATCATCATCATCGTCATCATATTCGGTTTAACATCCGTCTTACATGTTGGCATGTGTTGGACGGCTTCCATAGTGGTAATAAGAGTCTTGAAGATGAAGAAGGTAGAGGATGGTCATGCACGCTTATGTCGACATTTGAAAGCAATTGTTGGACAAACCCCATATCAAGGTGTCAGAATAATGCATACGGCACTAGATGTCAGTATTTTACAGTGTCTGATCATCATTTGGTTTAACGTCCATTTTACATGATGGCATGATTTTGGCGGCTTTTAAAAATTGACTTCCAAACCAACCCATCTCTGGCCAGGTTTTTATTTATCCTTCTTTCTCTCAAATCCATCTTTATTACTTCCTCTCATGTTTTCCTTGGCCTTCCCCTGCCAACTGACCCTGCTACCTAAACTGTTCTACATCTACTAACCCAAGTATAGTCAACCTATACAAAAGAAACGTACCATTAATTTTTATTTGTTATCGCGAATAAAGAGTGGACCAGCGCATTGCATAAGTACATGTGGTGACTGGGACAATATCAAGTAAGATGGACAGCAGAAAGTTTAGTTGAACATTTCTAGAGATTTATTACACGACAGAATAGACATTAGAAATACTGCGACTGTAACAAACAAGATAAAGAAACGCGTCTAGATAAATATGTAGAGATAAATGGAAAAAAGTGGATAGACCAAAATCATTTTGTATTATTTGAATCATTGAGACTAACATTCTCATATTGGCTCTCATTTTCACAACGTTTCGGCCGATGTAACCTCTGACCTTCTTCAGCTCCATTTTTTAAAGCTCTTGATTAATAATCAGTTCTAAGTGGTTCAATCCTTACTACAGGCGATGATAACTAAGAATAATTAACACGTCTGATGGAATGAGAACAATCTACTCCCCTGGATTCAGTAAACGGCTCAGTTCGAAATTGCATAGAGATTCCCAAGTTCAAAAAGATGAACCTGAAATAGATTGGAGGTTACATCGGCCAAGACGTTATGAAATAGCGACCAAGATGAGAATAGTAGTCCAAATAATCCATATTATCCTCATCTAAAAAATTATGAAACAGACCAAAATAGTACAATCAAATTAACTCATATGATGAAATGTTTATTATTTACTCTTTGTTATCAAAAGACTTCATCAGAAATGAGTAAAGATGTTTCTTTTTGTTTTGTTTTCTAGAAAACATGATGTAGACATGAAAGATAAAGGAGAGGTGAGAAAATCAGAAAAAGAAGCAAGAAAGAATATAAAAGAAAAAGAAAGAAGAAAAAAGAGGGAGGATTTCATGTTATTTTTCAAACCTACACTGGCTAAAAAATGAAACAAAGAGAAAAGAAGGCAGAGGTAAAATAAAAGAAAGGGAGAGACCTTTATGCGTTACATGTTGAAAGAAAAAGTGGTTACTTTTGCTGGTCCTAAAAGTGGGTGATCATTAATGCTCAATGGTCCGGAAGTGGGTGATTATTTGAGATTAAATCTAAATAGGAAAGTGACATCCTCACCCCTTTTCTAAAAACTAAAATAATATTTATTCGAAAAAAAAAAATTTGCAATCCAATAAATTCAAATAACAAAAAATGGAGAATATCATTTTTTTTCAGACTCGAAGGGATTAAAAACTATAAATTTACCGAAAATTACTGTGTGTACACACCCTTCCATCTATCGCTGGTCTCCACCATAAAAATAAATATTATAAAATGTAAAATAATAAAAATTAAAAAAGTAATATAGTGTCATGGGCTGGGTGCAAGAAGATATAGAATTTCTTGATCGATCCCGGGCAACGTCGAATGTGCCTACTGGTATTATCTAAGATAATATCTTATTAATCTAAAGTAAAGTAAAGTAAAGTAAAGTCGATTCCCCCCCCCCTGTCGCTTTGGCTATTAAAGCTTTAGAACTAAAAGCTTCATATGCTAATCTGTTCTGCCAGCCACTTAGGCCAAGTCCTCATGTGTGTTTCCAGAAAATATGCGTTCATTTCGTTTTCTTTCAAAATTTCTGACATTTTCTTCGGGTGAGCTGTTTCTTCCAACTAAGACTTTCACAGAGAAGGTTACGGCCATTTTAACTTGTATCATAATATCTACTCCTACTGCCTCCAGCATCGCTGTGGAAAAATTGTTCATGGCATAATAATGCCATGAACACCGTTTGTGTTTCATTTTTCACACTACTCTTTTTCTCTGTTACCTACTATATATTTTCGATCAAAATAATGACTTCTCCCTTGTTCCTTCCCCATTCTACAATACTAACATACTCACTTAATTATTAATACTTATATATATTGACTTCTTTCTCTTTACGTTCATTCCGCATTTTTAACATCATACGATTTATGCAACAACAAAATAATAACAATAAATACTTATTTAAAAACATTTATTTTAAAATACTGGCAGGGGTGGGGCTACTATTTACAACTATAGCGTAGGGAGCCTAGCCCCTGCACCAAACTTCGATAAATCGCTGTTATTTACTTATTTACAAAAATACTTTTATAAAAATTATTTTTTTATTTTTATATAAAAAACATGCTTAAATCACCGGAATTACTTAAAGTGAAATGGGTTCCTTTCTGATTTTATTTTCAAAATTGATACTCTAATATTTTTTAAAAAATTAAATCAATATTTTATATTTCCCCCGGTCAACGCCGGGACACGGGTCCTGCTAGTGCCATATATTGATTTTGCTACATCTTTAATATTGTTTAAACAGGCATTATTAACCACTAGCATGGTGACTCGTTGTTGCCCGGTATATGAAAATAGAAGAGTTTTTAAAAAGTGTTTGTAGTATATATATATATATATATATATATATATTTTATTACTTCATTCTATATTATAATATTAATGCTCTATCCAGTATATTGAGCTTCAGTTTTTATCCGGATGTCTCACTAATTATAAGATATTAGTTGACGCTTATATCTTTTGTTGGATTGCTTCATATATATATATATATATATATATATATATATATAATAAAATGACGTAAGAAGCCCTTTTTAACAATGCGTGAAAGAATTTATTTCTTTTTTTTCTTTTTCCAATCAATTTCGAAGTCTACAAACTTCATCTTCAGGGGTGTATTTTTTTTTTTTTATAAAATAAACAAACTTTTGTTTATAAGTAGCATCAAGGTGGTCTGACGCTCTCCGCCAAGATGGAAAAGGGCGGAAGTGAAAAATATTAAGAACGATTATGCAAGGGGCATGCCGGGAGTTATAAAGATATTGTTCGTTCTTTTTTTTTTTTTTTTTAAGCATTGAATAAAATGTAATAAAATGACGTAAGAAGCCCTTTTTAACAATGCGTGAAAGAATTTATTTCTTTTTTTTCTTTTTCCAATCAATTTCGAAGTCTACAAACTTCATCTTCAGGGGTGTATTTTTTTTTTTTATAAAATAAACAAACTTTTGTTTATAAGTAGCATCGAGGTGGTCTGACGCTCTCCGCCAAGATGGAAAAGGGCGGAAGTGAAAAATATTAAGAACGATTATGCAAGGGGCATGCCGGGAGTTATAAAGATATTGTTCGTTCTTTTTTTTTTTTTTTTTAAGCATTGAATAAAATGTAATAAAATGACGTAAGAAGCCCTTTTTAACAATGCGTGAAAGAATTTATTTCTTTTTTTTCTTTTTCCAATCAATTTCGAAGTCTACAAACTTCATCTTCAGGGGTGTATTTTTTTTTTTTTATAAAATAAACAAACTTTTGTTTATAAGTAGCATCGAGGTGGTCTGACGCTCTCCGCCAAGATGGAAAAGGGCGGAAGTGAAAAATATTAAGAACGATTATGCAAGGGGCATGCCGGGAGTTATAAAGATATTGTTCGTTCTTTTTTTTTTTTTTTTTAAGCATTGAATAAAATGTAATAAAATGACGTAAGAAGCCCTTTTTAACAATGCGTGAAAGAATTTATTTCTTTTTTTTCTTTTTCCAATCAATTTCGAAGTCTACAAACTTCATCTTCAGGGGTGTATTTTTTTTTTTTTATAAAATAAACAAACTTTTGTTTATAAGTAGCATCGAGGTGGTCTGACGCTCTCCGCCAAGATGGAAAAGGGCGGAAGTGAAAAATATTAAGAACGATTATGCAAGGGGCATGCCGGGAGTTATAAAGATATTGTTCGTTCTTTTTTTTTTTTTTTTTAAGCATTGAATAAAATGTAATAAAATGACGTAAGAAGCCCTTTTTAACAATGCGTGAAAGAATTTATTTCTTTTTTTTCTTTTTCCAATCAATTTCGAAGTCTACAAACTTCATCTTCAGGGGTGTATTTTTTTTTTTTTATAAAATAAACAAACTTTTGTTTATAAGTAGCATCGAGGTGGTCTGACGCTCTCCGCCAAGATGGAAAAGGGCGGAAGTGAAAAATATTAAGAACGATTATGCAAGGGGCATGCCGGGAGTTATAAAGATATTGTTCGTTCTTTTTTTTTTTTTTTTTTAAGCATTGAATAAAATGTAATAAAATGACGTAAGAAGCCCTTTTTAACAATGCGTGAAAGAATTTATTTCTTTTTTTTCTTTTTCCAATCAATTTCGAAGTCTACAAACTTCATCTTCAGGGGTGTATTTTTTTTTTTTTATAAAATAAACAAACTTTTGTTTATAAGTAGCATCTCTCTCTCTCTCTCGACAAATTGTGAGAAAAGATAATCTATCATATAAAAGAAAGTCGTATTTTTGTCTGTAAGTCCGGTTAAAACTTGAAAACTACTAAGACATACTTACAAACCTTATATATTCTGACTTAGTATGACCTCAATCTGGTTATGGTAAAATAGATTATTCTAATATTCATTAGCTTCGGGTCAAAAGGGACCAAATTAGTACAGAGTTCAGAAATTAAAAAAAAATGTTTTCATTTTTATTGTTAGTTCAAAAAGCAACATTAAAACAGTCGGCTGCTAGTTATTTTTTCTTTCTATCATATTGAAGCAGTTGCAAAAGTTTTCTCATGGATTAGAGAGAGAGAGAGAGAGAGAGAGAGAGAGAGAGAGAGAGAGAGAGAGAGAGAGAGAGAAGTTTTAAAAGAAAAATGTTATACAGACTTTTTTATCCAGAATTTCTGGCAACACCAAATATCTCTGCTAGTTAAAAACAGAGCAAAGAATTGGCAGAAAATAATTGGTAGAAAACAATTAATAGAAAAAAATCGGTAAAACAGAGTTTAACATGGCAAAGGATAGTACGAAGTTGCCTTGAAAAGAATTAGGAAAAACCTTTCTCCTGCAGTGAACTCAAAATGGCTGCCGATGATACTTAGAGCTTATGTTGCTTGAAGTTGCTGATAAATGCTTTCAATTTAACATCTCACCGTTATACAATCATTTAAAAATAGTGATAAGCTATGAGAAAAATAGACATTTTTATTAATCATGCTATTAACCAGGGCTGAATCGAACATTAAGCAAAATAAACACGTGCTTATCACATCAAGTGAAAGGTGGAGGGCATATTTTGTGTAGATTATTATGTTTATATTTTGAATTACACACATATGGGGCATGCTAAAATATATATTGGAGTCCAAGAGATAAGGAGATCTGGAAGGATGATGAAAGCACTCGATCGTCACAGATGGCTAGGGCACAATCAAGTTTTCAAGGAAAGAAGAACGTGATATCCTATACGTAGTCCTATTTACTTGACACGAGGACAGAGTTAGACACAAGGTCTGTTTTTTTATGTGAGGAAAACCCGACTTACCAAAAAAAAAAAAATTTCTCGGTCTAGAAGGATTTCTCTTTCAACGATCGAGGACATAACAGATACTAAACTTTGAATTATTTATTTGCACAAATTATAAAATTTTAAATTCAGGACAAATTAGGCACAAGGCCATTAAAAGTGTGGGGAAAATGGGTGTCGTTGGTCATCCTTGGTCAAAAATGATAAAAAATTAAAAAAATTTTTTAAAAATGTCTATCCTACTCTTTAAAGATACTACACTTTGATCTCAGCCCGAAGACGACCGAGAACTTGTCCTATGCTCAGTTGCATTGTAAAAAGTAAAAAGCACTAAGCTTTATTTAGCTAAATGAAATTAAAATGAGGTGGTCTATATAACCGGGCTGAACGAGTCTCTTGTTCATACAATGTAGGGTACCACAAATACCAATTCAGAACACCGACGAGTTTCATTCTTTGCTCATCAAAGCGCATCGAGGAAAAATAAATATAAAATGTAATCAATAAATGAAGAACCTGAAATACAGGAAAGGAGATAACAAAAAATAAGCAAGGAACAAGAATGATATTATGAATTGTAATCGTATCTTCATTGGTGTTTTTATAAAAAGATTTTTTTGTAATTTTTAATAAAAATAATTTCTAAAATAATAAATATTCTAACATACCTTATATAATGTTTCAGAATTATTGAGATGAGGATTGATAATTTGTATTATTTTTATTATCTGGACTACTCTTCTCATCTTGCTTGTTATATTTAGGTGCATCTTTTTCATTTGAGAAACAAGTCAAACGTGGGAATCTTTATCTCGGACTCAGGAATCTAAACGGAATTTCGAACTGAACACTTTATTTAATCCATAGGGGTTGATTGTTCTCATTCCGTCAGCAATGACCAGGTAGAAGTGTTAAATCATGTTAGTAATAGTTATTATCAACTGAAGATGGAACCGCCAATACACAGAAGACTTAGAACTGATTCTTAACCAACGCTATTAACCACTTTATGTTTACATTTCTGGGTTCGACTAGAAGAAGGTTCCCAAGTTTGAAAAGATGCCCCTGAAGAAGGTCAAGGTTATGAATATGTGAATATAACAACCAAGATGAGAATAGTAGTCCGAAAAATCCGAATAATACATACCTTATATAACTTTTACTTGACATTTCGAAACAGATTTTAAAAATTCAATATTTAAGTTTTTTTTCTAAATACAAACTGAAAGTCGAATAATAAAATGTGAGTATAAATGCATTTTGTACTACTTTTCCATGGAATGGCTACTGCGATCAATATCACAAAGATAGTTATGAGCGTCTGTGAATGTCAGTCTGATTTGAGTAATGTCTTTTGTGAGAGGAATTGAAAGTAGACCCAGATAATGAAGAAAATTGCGTTTGTAGAGGATCTATGTTGCCTTACTTATTTTGGGCTGCCTTTATCCAAGCCTCAGCAGTGAGTTTACGTTCTTCAACTGTAAGGGCCATGCCTTCACCTGACGTCCCATTCACTTTTAAAAAAGAAAAGAAAACAACTATAAATAGGTTTGAATACACATAACTAATTCAATAATGAAAAAGTATAGAGATAAATAAAATAAATTATATATATATATATATATATATATATATATATATATATATATTTACCCTTTTTTTTTTTTTTTTTTTTCTCCTCTCAATCGTTTCCTCCAACTAAATAAGTTTTTTCCCCTCATATCTCATTCGACTTTTAGTTTTTAATTTACCATTCTGACGTTTCCTCTCAGAGGGTCAGACGATAAGGCCTTAAGGTAATTTTAACAATTTTCCTTTTATTTTTTTTTCCACTCGTCTGTTTCATTGATTTTAATAATGCTTCCTCTAAAATTAATCCTACGATTCTGTTGTACACGAAATTTACTTATATATATATATATATATATATATATATATATATATATATATATATATATATATATATATATATATATAATGAATAAATGCAAATGTTTATTTCATCTATCTTAACTATATTAACATCAAAACAGGTTGTGTTTATTTCATTAAATGATAAAACAATACTTTGTATTACCATATATATATATATATATATATATATAGTAGACTGCAAATACCCACAAACACCGTTTGATTGTCTTAATTTGCATATTTATTTTATAAATAAATTAATAATTTTCATTGTCATATTATCTTATACTAGCAAAACCTACCGCCCTCCGAGCAGCAATTAATCGAGAATCGGAGGGGGGGGGGGGGCTATAGTTTAAATATATCATTGTTTTTTTAATATTAATTTGAAAGTTTCTTTTCCATTTTTAGAAAATACTGCATTTAAAACAGAAGGATATGTAATTTAGGGGTACAGAAATGTAATATTTGAAGCAATATTTAAAAACAAATGAAGAAATACATTATTTTGTAGTAAAAAAAAATTCAATTAGAAAGTTTCCAATTCAATTTCATCCAGAACGAAACAAATAAGCCTATCTCATTTCAAATACAGATTGTGTGTGCGTGTTTTATTTAAAAAAATATTTTGGTTGTACTCGTACTGTCAACAAAGAAAATTGAAAAAAAAAAAAAACAGTTGCCATTCCAATTACCTCCCTTGAAAAAAATTCAAAATATTTTAATAAACGTTTTGGTAATTTATCCTTTTTACTATTAAATCACTTCAATTAATTACTGTTAATATCGACAAAACTATTGCATATATATAGGGAAAATAGCGAACTGAAATTAGAAGTAAATAACACCAAATAGTAATTTATTATAAACAGTTTAAAATATAATTATGCAAATTAGACGTACAGAAACTTCCGTTTAGATCTTTAATCTCTAGTATATATACAGAATCTCAGAGTTTGTCTTATTTACTCAAATAACATGGAAGCCTTTTGTATGTAATATACGTATGATTAATTAAAAAACTTTCCCATTTATTCATTTAGATATACGCAATAGTTTTGTCGATAGTAAAACGTCTGATCTCGCTGGGATGCTGTGAACAGATACTACACTTTGAAATATTTATTTGCACAAAATATAAAAATTTAAATTTAGAACAAATTAGGCACAAAGCTATCAAAAGTGTGGGTAAAATGGGTGCCGTTGGTCATCCTTGGTCTCAAGTGATAAAAATGTCTATCCTACTCTTAACTAGAATCATCTCAGTCACCACAATACCACATTTACTCTAAAGACCATCCTACTTAAGATATCCCCAAATTGGTTTGGAATTTTTATTTTTCATATATATATTTATATATTCAGATACTACACTTTGATCTTAGCCAAAAGGCCAAAGAACAAAAAATGTAGGTTTTTATGGGTAGGCACTTTTAAATGAATGAAAAAAACTGATTTAATCTATATATTATCTTTTAATAGGGGTGAGTAGTGTAGTATCAGTTCTGTGATCATAAGACCGCCCTCCCAGGAATTACCTTCTCCTTTCTGGGGGGTGGGGGTAATCCTCCCAAGTATTACATCTTCTTTGGAGGTAGGGGATAATGTAGTATCTGTTCTGTTATCATGAGACCATCTTCCCAGGGACAACCTTCTCCTTTTTTTTAGTTGGGTGGGGGGGGGGGGGGAGTAGTGTAGTATCTGTTCTGTTGCCATGATATCATACACACAGGTATTACTTTCTCCTTTTATGAGGCGATCTTCCCAGGTATTACCTCTTTTTTTGGGGGGGCGGCATAGCATATGTCCGTTTCTTATGATACCATCCTTCCATGATTAATGATAATCTTTTTTGGGGGGAAGGGGGTAGTGTACTATCTGTCCTGCTGTCATGATATCATCTTCCCAGGAATTATCTTCTCTTTTTTTTTTGGGGGGGGGCGTTCATCATGATATCATCCTCTCAGTCATTACCTTCTCCTTTCGGGTCAGTATAGTATAGGTTCGTTCACCATGATATCATCCTCCCAGACTAGCAAAAATATACGACCAAAAGGAGCATATTTTTGCTAGTAATTTGGCTTATATTTCAATTTTATTAACTTTCCATGCAATACTTTGAAACTTGAACAATAAACCACACATTTTACTTGACAGCGTGCCAACGCAATTCTCGTTCGACACCGGTTTTTGAGTCTTAGCCGCCATCAGTAACAGCACGGCGGTGGCGTCGTACCATCAAAGACGTTTATCAAATTAACAAAGAAATAAGTTTCTTTATTCTTGTTTTTTGATGAAAAAAAAAAAAAAAAAAAATGACTCAATACTGGTCACCCCTGAAGAAGGAATTTTATTCCGTAATCGATAGGATTAATGTAATAAAAAAAATAAAAAAATTAATCTTGTATTGCTAATTTGGCTTATATTTCAATTTTATTAACTTTCCATGCAATACTTTGAAACTTGAACGATAAACCACACATTTTATATATATATATATATATATATATATATATATATATATATATATATATATATTGGTAAAGAAAAATTAGTACAGCATTCGTACCGTCGGTTTCAAGCACAGAAGGACTTAGCCATCCGGTTCCCTTCAGTTTCTGTTGTCATCTGTTTCAGAAATGTGAAGTCACGTGTCACTCTCGTTTGGACGCGTTATTTGCTTAGAGTGTTATGTATGTTTGTTTAAAATTTAGTGTAAGGAAGGTTTAATAAGGTTTGAAAAAAAGGGAGAGGGTGAAAAGTAACAGTTGAGTTTTAAACCAGTGAAGATTTAAAGAGATATAAAAAAATAAAAATATATATTTCTATATAAATCCCATGAGCCAATATTATGAGTATCGTATATGTGGCCGTTACTGTTTTGGGGTTTAATGATGTGTTTTCTAAAGGAATTAGGGAGAGAAAATGGGTTTAAGGATTAAAAAGGTTAAAAGGAACAGCATTAATTAAATTCAAGATTTAATCCTGGATTAAAGGACTTTAAATCAATCCTAAAGGAATTTAAATAAAGATATCATCCGGGCGGTCTAAGGGCAGTAACTCTGCAGGGTTTTTGAATGATTTGTATTCGAGATTTAACATTATTAACTCAGGTATAGTGAATACTTATGGAGGTGATAAAATTGGTATGCTGATTAAAACTGGTTTAAAGATAAGAGTAAGGATTGGGTCGGCAAGATTGGATCTGTTTGGAAGATATGGGAGATTAGCATTATGACCAAGAAATGGTGGGGGCTTATGGGAGTAATAATAATGTTGTGAAATGGGGGTGTTACCCTCTTAATGACTGGAGAAATATTTTTAGGAAAGTTATAATTATTGCTCTTGAAAAGTAGTGTGGATATGGGTTGAATAAGGTATTTGTTCATATTTTTTATTTCATTTATATTTATTAGGGGTGGTAGTTGGGGAAAATTTTCCGGAGTGGAAGTCGGTATTTAATGGGGCAATTATGGGGTTATGACACCATTTTTAGCAGCTAACGGCTCACCTGATTTAGAAATTGAAAAATCTTTTTAAAATATCATAATCGGCTGACGTCTGATCATGTCAAATCTTACGGTTTGCATGTTCAAAACTGATAATTTGAATTCAGTCATGTGATTCTTACAGATTGGAGCTCTGATATATTTTTAAATATGAAAATGTAAAGGGAAGACATTTATTTGGGGGGGGGGGTCTGAGAGTACTGAGCTTGCAAAAGCTTCAGTTAAAACGTGTCTTGACATGTAGACAAATGTTTGTACAAATAAAAATGTCCCGTTTTTTAAAAAAAAACATTTTAATTCAAACAATTGTTTTTTGCCCAATTGTTTTTGAAAAGATCTTGAGTTTTGTTATTAAGAGAATGTATGTTTTAAAATGGGTAGAAAAAATTGTTCGAATTAAAAAAATTTTTTTTAACAAATTCGGAGCATTTACTAATATATATATATAGGTTTTGCTTGATAAGACTTTTTTTTTTCGAATAGTCCATCTAGTATTTCGGTCAAATTCGTGTATGTAAGTTTTGTGGGTTTCTTGTTCCATTTTTCTTTTTTGTTCACGAGTACTTTCGATTTGATTCATTAAATCATTATCAGGTGGGGTTAGTCTAGGTGTATTTACAACTATGTCTATACTGTTGAGTGTTTTAACGGCTAGTAATTTACGACCTTAAAATGAGCATCTGTACTTATGAGATGTTGCATGCCAACATGATTACGTACTATATATATATATATATATATATATATATATATATATATATATATATATCACGTGATAATTTCCTATAGCCTAGAGGATAGAGCAGAAGCATGCAGAGTCAAGGTTGGCTATTTGAACCGGGTTTGCACCTTGTGACCGTCTGAAATTATCACCTCCCTCAACTGATGAGAGCATAAGCTCGAAACGACTTCGTATGTAGGTAAAAATAATTTAATATTTATTCATGAATATTATTATAAAGCCCTTTAAGAAATTAAAAGTTGAGCACCGTTACAAAGCAAAGCTCCAATTAAGTTCGTTGAGTCCTTTAGATTGTCTTGATGTTTACAGCATGCTGTATTCGGCATAGATATAACTTAATTTCTCCCATATCACGTGATAATTTCCTATGGCCTAAACAATAGAGCGTAAGCGTGTGGAGTCAAGGTTAGCTTTGTGAACCAGGATGTGCCTTGTGACTATCTGAAATTATCACCCCCTCTACACTGCTGATAGCATAAGCTCGAAACGACGTCGTGTGTAGGTAAATATAATTTAATATATATATATATATATATATATATATATATATATATATATATATATATATATATATATATATATATATATAAAAAAGTTTAGTTAAATAACTAAAAGTGTAGGGTATATCTTTAGGAGATTACATAACACAAATATTCTATAAAGAATAAAAATAAATAAAATATTACGAATCCCCTATAGTTAAATGTTGCAGATAAGCTTAAGCTTAATGGTTAACATTTAATGTCAAACAGAGCTTATATATTTTAATTCAGTAGAATACAAAATTTATGACATCATTAATATTTTGTAATCATGCTTCAAAAATTTCAACACTCAACAATATTTCTCCATGTGTACATGTGTTTCAGAAATTCAATGTTATTATCACCTTTACACCAGGGTAAAAACTTGACAATTTAATGACTTTCCTACTCAGCACATATTCTTTATCAACTCTAACTTGGGCTACGTCCAATTGAAATATTCGCCATCATTTAAAACATAAAATCAACACATGTCCATAAGGATGGAAACGGTGCAACATTAGAGAGAGAGAGAGAGAGAGAGAGAGAGAGAGAGAGAGAGAGAGAGAGAGTGTGTGTGTGTTATGCTCCACTTTCGATAGGACTATGAGAATGCTGATAAAATGCCTAAGAGTCAATAAGTAAAGTAAATGTGAGTCCGATAAGTATAGTGAGAAACGAGTTGGAGTATGATGTGCTCACTCCAGTTTGTTGGATGAGCATGATAATGGCATTTTTATCAATGAGACGAGTTGACAGGTTCTGAAATTCTTTCGATAATTCAAATTCAACATTTTCTCATTCACAATGGAAAAGCGTCAGAATATTCAAATTGTTCATAGCAGCATTTTCGTTATCTTAAAAATCCGTTTTCTTCGAAGATCTTTTACGTAAGATGATAAAGGCTTTTTTCTTTCTTTCTCCTCGTCTTCATCTTCTTCTTCGTTTTCTTTTTCTTGTTTTTCATAGATGTGATCCGATCAACATTTAGGATAAAAACTATGACAAGTGTGTCTAAGTTCCCACCTTAGGGAACTTATACAGCTGGCAGTCATGTGACTGAGTGCGTAGGTGGATTTGTGTGGGTGTATGGTCTGACTGTCAATTCTGGTGAATAGGTCGCATGTAATTAGATACAAGGTCGCTAGGTGCATTGACCTTTCCCTGGTAGAGTGATAAAATCAACAATTTGTGGTCAGCGACAATATAGGATTGGCAGGATATGGGGGGGGGGGTTACAGGGAATAATATGTATCTTTGCTCGCCTGAAATTATTAATCTGCTTTTCACTCATAAACTGAAATAAGAAAATAAAATATAAAAATGCATCCATGTGCTCAGTCGGTATTTTGTCTCATAAAATGTGCTTTTAAAATTTTAAGTTAACTTCTGAAGAGATTAGATGTCTTGAAAAAAAATATGTTTCATTATATGACTTAAAATAAACATTGCCTTGAAACAGCTGTAACCAATTTTAATAGCTTTGTGTATACTCTTTATTTGGAACATGATTTGAAAATGATTTAAATTGTCAAAAATACATGCACACATATATCTATATATAATAAGCTTTATCTCACTAAATATTGAGCTACAGATGTTTTCAAGTTGATCAAAGAGAGATTTTTATTTGATCTAATTTGAATTTGTGTATATATATATATATATACATATATTTTTAAAAACTTAGTTCACCCCAAACAAGGCAAGTTTCCACTGTAAACGTAAGGGGCTACTGAGAATTAAGGTGAAAGTTTAGGACGTCATCCTAAATTGGGAGCTGTGCAGTAAGATGCTTGTTCACATTAGTTTTAAATTTCTGCATGTCGGTACAGTCAGGGAAACAGGGAGCATGAAGGGAGTCCCAAAGGCCGGCAGCTCGAAGAAAGACGTTATTGGAGTAGAAGGCTCTCCAGCATCTGGGGACCTCCACAGTGAATGGATGGGATCTAGCTGATTGTCAGGTGTACTTACGTCGAGGGGGCACCAGAGCAGCAAGTTCATCGGAACACATTCCATTGAAGTACTTTAAAAACCAGCACAAGGATGCAACATTGTGGCGATGGAGCAGGGGCTGGAACTTGGTGAATAGTGAGGGACCTATTAGATTAGATACTCTTTTTTGGGAGCTTATCTAAGAGAGAGAGACTGGTGGATGGTTCACCAGCCCAGATGTGACAACAATACTCCATGCATGGGCGGATGGTGGCTTTGTAGAGATATAGGATACTGTCAGGTGTGATAAGTTTTCTAGCACGGTAGAGGAAGCCCACTATCTGTGCAGTAGCCTTGGCAATAGACACCCACAGACAGACGGTTTCGTGTGTCACAGCTCTTCAGTGCGGTTAGAGAAGTCAGGATCGAAACTCAACCATCTAAATGACAATCGGCGCTTCTAACCACTTGGCCATCATCTGGCTGCAGCTGGGAATAAGCAAAATTACAATGATAAACATTGTCAAATGCCGAAAGCTTCATTTGTTTACATGAAGAGCATTGCATTATATGCTAGTGGCAGTTGACGATTTCACTTACCAGAAAGCTCAACCAAGAAGGGGAGCGTATTTAGTCATCCACACACAGATTGCTTCGCTGTATCACAGCTTTTCAGTTCGATTAGACAAGCAACTGACTAAAGCCAAGATCGAAGTTTAATATATATATTTAATTTTTTCTCAATAGAAGGTGTAACCAGTTGTTTGGTAATAAAAAAAAAAATTTGTAGGTTGGAGAAAGTTAAGGCAGTGTCCGAGTGAAGAAAGGAATTAAGTAAGAAAGTTCGCTGGCTGCCATTTTTCTTAGAGCTGTATTTCTTCAGTGAAGATAGCTTCACTCGGCGGCGTCGGTGACAGAGGCAGAAGAGATGAGAGGAGACGTCTTTCTTTGTTGCTTTCAAGAAACTCTCTGATGACTGTTACAATTCCCAAAGGAGTCTGAAATAGTCCTTCAAGGTCAATTGAAATTAATGAGCCCTGTGAGCTGATTGGTCCTCATATGTCAAAATCACCTCACAGAGAGAGAAAGTAAATGTTAGTATTTATGACTGCGACATATTATTTGTACTTGTAACGGCTATCACCGAGGTCGGGTTGAGCCAGCTTCCTCCTGTTCAAGTACAGTGTCTCTGACCATCACAGCTCACTTTCGCCAATTCTGAGCTCGGTCACATGATATGGCCAGCTAATTCGGATTTTATAGTTAAAGACAAACCACTTGTGGGTCTGATAGTGCTGAGTACTTAGGCTCATAGATATTTGACCAACATTTTGAATCTTGTTGCTTATCCGATTTTATAGGTGAACTCATATCAGTGTATTTCTTTGAGTTTGAAATTTTTTTATGTTTATTGAGAGAAAGGTCAACAAATTTGCCTTTTGGTGCCATTTAGCCGATTTTGTTTATTGCTTACAAGTGACATCAGATGTTTTTTATATTTAATATAACTAGCAAATAGTTGCTTCCTCCGATCGCATATTTTTGCTAGGCTGAGAGGATTATATAATTGTGAAAGAACTACATACAATACGTAGTTAAAGCAAAATAAATTGTTTTGGACTATTAAAATAATTTGCAACACTATTGATAATGTTAACTCATTCACTTATTTGTTTTTTATTATCGTTTTAATTCATGTTTTGAAACATGACATAAATCATAAATCTATGACGTCACACTAAAGCCATACTTATTTTTTTATGGTAATGTTTTTAGCTCTATTTATAAGAAAGTCCAAATATAGTTGGTAGAACCACAGACTGAAGATCTCACGGTTTCGATTTCCCGTCATGGCATCATCTTTCTTTGTTGAGAATTTATTTTTTACTATCAATGTGATATTCTCCATTTCTAAAAGTAGTTAAGATTATAGGATTGACATGTATCCCAATCCTATAATATTAACTAACCAACGGCGTGGGCAAAACACACACAAGCCATACCCAAAAATTGCATCTAAAAGCGAAATTAGATTTTTGTTTCCAACTTCTCTTTTTCTCGATGAAAACTTCACCTTAAATAAGGTTTCAATCGGCTCCAGAAACAATCTTTTGAGTTTTGGCACGGAAAAGGGATTTTGATCACAGAGATGCGGTGGATGTAGTTGAAAACATATACCGTGACAGCCATTTTTGCTTTTTTACTAAATATACCGTTATTATTTCAGCATAAACTACATAAGTACCAAAAAAAAAAAAACGTCACTGGAGAATAATGAGAATACTTTTCGCCACTGAAATAATAACGTTATTATTTAGAAACCCATTCTTAACATGGGGAAGAGGGCGGCTTTGTTAACTATTCTGTAGATTTTAATGAATGGTTATCTCCCCTTTAATTAGCTCTTCTTAAAAAGAGAGTTCCTTTTTCACATATAGGGGTTAAACTCAAGAAGCACCGAAAAAAATATTGGTTATTGTGACTAGCAAGAATTGAGTCCACGAGTGGAAAAAAATAAACGTAGTACTGTTATATAATGATGGACGTAACTTGTGGGATTATAAAAACCTTTATGAGAGTGTTAGATAATGGCCCTGTGAGAGATGGACGCATCTGTGGAAGTCGGGTTTGACTTGCGCGAATTAACGCGGGGCAGTCGAGTGCAGAACAAGACTTGTTCTCACAGACGGAGCTGGCAGACATGACAAGGTTACCGAGTGATGAGACCCGGGGTCAGTCTGCAGCTGTGAAGGGCTCTGTGACTTCGCGTGGGAAACAAAGGGATCTGTGACGTCACTCGCTCTCGCGAGAAGCGAATTTGATTCAGTCTGTTTTCAGAGGGCGAACTGATAAGACATGCGATTCCAATGTAGGGATACGAATATTTCCCTAAAGGGAAGACAAGCGCAAGAATCCTTCCCCCCCCCCTCTCTCTAGGAATAGTTAGGAAAACATTAATAATCTAACCACGATATTCGTACATCTCTCAATCTCTCTCTCAACGATGGCAAAACATCCTATGGGCAATAGAAACTGACGCCGAATAAAAAGTAATTAAAATGAAAAGATTGTTGTCTTATGAAGCGGGTGAGAAAGGTCTTTTGTTACAGACAACTCCCGGAGATGGCCACTACAGTGCAGAGGCGAAGAAAGTACTCAACCACTAGACGACAGAGCAAACAAAGAAGAAACGAAGGTATGAATTATTAAGGGGCTATGCGACAGTACTGAACACTTTTCTATTTGCCGTGAGTGAAAAGCGTGGACTTTCACTATTACTTGTGGAATTGTACCATAGGTGTTTTATTTTTTCTTTATTTTTCTTATTGCAATAGTTTTCGCATTATTACCTGATTTTTACCATTTGCTAAAGGACATTTTTGCAGACACTTGTGGCGGTAAATGTAAAGATCGACGGTCTAAAAAGAATGCGATAAAAAATGTGCATAGACGATAAAAATGCTTTTATGTTGTGTTTTTTTTAATATTATTAAATGAGGAACCATTTCGAGTTAAGATCTATTTAGTATTATGCATGTAATCTGAAGAAAAACACGTTTTAAATGTGAATATGCTAAAATGATCAAGTGTTTAACAAAATGGAGTTTTACGGGACCGGAAGTAATGTTGCATGGCTCATGGAGCCATGTTTTTTTTTTTGTATCGCTCAATTCGAAAAAGTTTTAAAACATCTTTTTCCCCCATTACTACGTAATACTACATTGATTTTAACTCCAAAACTTCCTTAATGTCATAATCTTATATATATATATATATATATATATATATATATATATATATATATATATATATATATATATATATATATATATTATCACCTATACACTAATTTTATACGAATTTTTGAAGAAACGGTTTAGACCGTCAATCTTTACATTTACCCTTTTAGCGATATTTCACTTCCTTTTTTTCTTTTAATAAAGATGTCTTTATTTTCTTTTGACCTTTTTATTTCAACAGTTTTTTTTTTAGTTACTTTTGGTCGAATTTTGTTGAACGTTACAAGATTGGTGCTTTTATTGAATATTTACAATTACGATTTTACTGAACAAACTGGAATTGGCTGAACAGTTTACGATATGAAAGCCGCGAAAAGAAAATGTAAAAAAGACATATGACACTAAAGCAAACGAGTGCAAAACCGAGTTAGATTAGAGTTTTTAAAAAATTCAACCACCACCCTACACCACCTCCCAAAATAAAGTTTGTAGGTGGCGGCTTTCTCAACAAACAAACAAAAAAGAAAAGAAAAGATATAAAGTTGATTCACTTACTAAAAATGTTTCTATCCAACAACGCGGAATTTTGTTATGTCGAGAGATTTTCTAAAGAAAATTATTAAACCCATTCTTAACACAGAGAGGGAGGGGGCATTGACCCTAACCTTAAGTTAGATAAAAAATGAAAAAGTTGTTTCATTTAATGTCGGTACTAATTGATTTTTCGGTGATGGCTCGGCCATTTCCTGCCTGTTCCGTGAATCAGAATCGGAAATATTCAGGTCAATGTAGAAGTAAAACAAAAGTTTAATACCCAGCAATGATTTAGAGTACATCAAGATGTTGATGTACACATCAGAACCTAATCAGGTTTATGTAATTTTATTTTCCATCAGTTTCTATTGAAAATAAAATTACATAAACCTGATTAGGTTCTGATGTAATTTTATTTTCCATCAGTTTCTATTGAAAATAGTTATGTAAAAATATATCTTACCAAAAATATTATCAACTTTATTGCACACCAGAAAATCTACATAGGTATCAAATTTGGAAAAGTCAATGTCACTGTAAAAAGAAGAAAAAATAAACATTTATAAATAATCAAAAAAATACATGAGAGACTAGCTGGATTTGCAAAGTTTACTACTTGAAATACTTGAAACATTAATTTAAAATAATAAACATTTCGTTAATAACTTTGTTGTAAACACGAAACAAAAATGTTCTCATTTATATAGATATGTAAAAATTAATATTTTGGTAATTTTCATACAAATTTATTTATCTTTTAAATGTGACCGTAAAGAAAAGAAAGAAGAAATCAATTTGATTTCTTTTGCAATTCAGAAATAGATCACAACTTGTTGAAAATCAAGTCGGTCCCTCAAGAGAAAGAAGCATTTGAACACAAATATTTGTCCAAGTAATAAAACAATGTCGCGAAACAGAAGTATTTGTTATATTAAAATCAAGACAATCATTGAATTAAAAAAACAATAACAAATAATAGTTAATTAACAAAATGTCCCTTTGAAAACCAATATGCAAATTAGCTCAACTTTCGGCTAATATTGCATGTACATAAGCAGTATATAAAAAATGGTGCGTCTATTGTGTAAAGTTGAATTAATTTGAAATAGGGCGTTTTAACTTAACTGTTAGTGTTAGAAATGAACCCAACTTTCGTATTTATTTATTTAGATAATAAATACTCGGGTTCAGTTTATCTTACAAAAGTAAGTAAAATTCATAACTCAGAAAAATGAATTCATCATCGTATTTGGTTTAATGTTTGTTTTACATGCTGGCATGTGTTGGACGACTTTTAGAAACTTACTTCCAAACTAACCTATCTCTAACCAGGTGTTTATTTATCTCTCTTTCTCTCAAGTGTATCCTTATCACTTCCACCTATGTTTTCCTTGACCTTCCCCTACCAACTGACCCTGCTATCTCAACTATTCTACATTTACTAACCCGAAAACTCTCATAACTTCTTTCAATGTGACCATACCAACAAAGTCTCCTGTTCTGCCCATATATCCCTATACTAGCCAGAGTTAATCTTCCTCTGAGGTCATCAGATCCAAGCCTACCTTTAAGACTCACATTTCACATCAATCGTATCATTTCTCTTTGTTCAACACATGTCTTCAAAAGAATTCAGAATTTTGTTAAAATGTTCCACTTGATAAATTACCGATTTCACATGAACGAAATTCTTCTCATTAATGTATTCAAAATGTTCTTTATAAAATGGTTTGCACATATTTATATCATCGCTTAGGGCGATCTTCACCAGTCCACACATGCTAAAGGAGACTGACGACTCCGTCTCAGGTGTTGTAACCCAGGACTTTTTTTTTATAAAGATAGAGATATCTATCTATTTATATAAAGTTAGCTATGTGTATATGTTTATATATTTTTATGTACAAAATTCACTCCTAAACTAATTAACCGATCATTATGAATTTTAGAACACAGCTGCTCGGGTAATGGTAGGTAATGTGGGCTATATTTAGTTTAATTTAATTTTATGCAAAGGGGCAAAGAGTGGTGGAAGCCCTTCTTTGAAAATTCAGATACCTTCGATTTTTATTAAATGTTAACAATAGGTATTAGACATTCAATAATAAATTTTCCTAAAATTTCAGTTTCTGTGGAGTATTTTAAAGGGTTTTTAGGACGCATAATATAAGTACAACCTCCCATTTGAAAATTCAAATATTTCAGATTTGCATTGAATTTAACCCATAGTCATTAGACACCAATTAATAAGGTTTATAGTATCAATGTATCTTGATTTTAATTTTCGTAAGGGGAATGAAAGTAGTGCAAAACTGTTCAGCTTGAGGAATTAATTCTACTCATCATGGGATGGGTATTCTTCTAATTTACTATGAACAAGAATATTAAGTACATAATTTTCTTTTTTTACTTGAGAATTATGAATTTAAATCTATTATTATACTAAAGCTGAGTTAATCAAAGTTTGTTTTCCTAAGACGTTTTTCCTATATTATATTAAAATATTCCTTAGTTTTAGGATTTAGTTATGTTTAAGAAAAATTCTATTTGAATTTATTTAATTAGTCATAATTTGTAATTAACAAACCAACTGACCCATCTCTTCTTACGATGTTGATTGAACCCCCCCCCCCCCAACTATTATTTTATGCAGTATCTATCACTCTCGCTTTTGTTGCTCTCTCAAGCTTAGAATAGTCCATTATAAACAAAAGGAAATATCAACACAAGTAATAATACTATTTAACCCATAATTGAAAAGGAAAAGAGAGAAAGGGAGAGGGAGATGTAGCGCAAAGAGACTAATTTTGGATTTTGAATTTTCATTCTTTTAAATTTAACTGGCTTTGCAAACTCATTTTTTCCGGATTCAAACAATCTAACCCAAGCTCAGTGGTGACCCAACAGGTTATATTTTTTCTAGTGATAAAATATATTTGTCGTGGGCCTGTGTCACTTAGTTAAAGTGTTCGTCTGTAAGGATACTTTAAACAGACCAGGTTACACGAACTGCATGCAAGGATATATTTTAAAATCGTTAAAAAATCAGTAAAATGGACATTATACAAAGAGAGAACAGTTCATACAAATAAAGCGATCAATCACACAAGATTTATTTATGTGTAGGGAGTGTAGTTAGCGTAAAAGTTTGTATGAGACATAAAATAAAAGAGAGATTTTCAATATGTCTTCGGTGGGTTTATAGTTGTTTTAACTGTTCTGAAAGAAATTAATTTCGTTATAAAAGAAGAGCCACATACTTTACAAGGCTTTTCTCTTTTTAGCTTTTTTTTAGCTCAGGTAGCTCTCAGAAATCAAGGAGCTCCTTCCTGGGGTTAACACTTGATTTCTTTGAGATACATAGATATCCGAGTGTTTAAATTTAAAGTTGTCCTCTACCTCTCAAAGCTGGAGTTAGTAAAGAAGTGAAGAATATTAATTTTCCTCTTCCCAATTGACCACTTAACTATGTTACAGTTTATCTTTATTGTGGTCGTTTCTTGGTATTGCCGGGTTTCAAGACCAGAATTCATCTGGTTTGGTGGAGTATCCAACTCAGTGCTGTTACTTGAGGTAGCATCACTAGTGGAAGGTGCAGCATTCTTTGTATGAGCCAGTGTGTAACCATGCTGAGGGGAACTTATTTGAGCTTCGGATAATGTGTTATTTTGAATATTCGGTCAGGGTTGACTTGTACGGCGAAGTATCCTCATGTAAGTGTGCCCTGCCAAACCTCTGTACAGAGAAGCCAAAGACACTCGAGGATCTTGTCTAGTAGGCATTCAAACTCTCTCTTTTAGTAATATGAACCAATATAGGTACCCTCAGAGCACAAATATATAAGTTTTAATGTAGAACATATATAGAATTTTATATTTAGGAATTTTTGAGATGAGGATTGATAATTTAGATTATTCTGACTACTATTCTCATCTTTGTTGTTATATCTACATAAATAAAAATAGTAATTATAAAAATAAAAATAGTAATTATATAGTTATAAGTAGTAACACCACATCTAGACAAAATTAGGTTTAATAGGAGAATTGTCCACATGAACCCATGGCGAAAAGGTTAAAAACATTAGTTAACAATCAGTTCTAAGTGACAGTTTTCTGGAGGTTAAATGCTCAATTATTACTACAGGCAATAATAACTAAGAATAACATAAATTAGCATGGCTACCCAATCATGACTGAGGAATAAGACTGTGTCAAATAATGGGTTGAGTTCAAAATATTTTATGTGCAAAAATGTTTTAGTCAAATTTTTTCTTTGCGTATGATCTGTGTAAAAGAAATAGCTTTTACTTTGTCCGCTTTCGGTGGTTTATTGCTTTTAAAGTAATAAAATAGGCATTATTCAAAGATAGAAACATCAAGGAAAGACAACTCATACAAACAAAGTGATCAATAAAAAAACCCTAAAAAAAACAAGATTTATTTATGTGCATGACGTTTAGTTTCCATAGGACTTTGTAAGAGAAAAACTATAGAAAAAAGAGAGTTTCAATATGTCCTCAATAGTTTTATAATTGTTCGAACAATTCTGAAATAAATAAATAGTGAAATAGTGTACGTGCAAAAGATTTTAGTCAAATCGTTTCTTTGGGTATGATCCTCTTCTTCTTCTTCTTCTTCTTCTTCTTCGTCTTCTTCTTCGTTTAACATGTCTTCTTCATATCAAATGTGGGTTTCACGTTGACCATGGCAGCATGAAGTAACTTTCTCCATGAAATTAAATTATTTATGTTGATTTCAATGAGCCATTGCTTGAGGTCATCTTTGAGTCATTCCAAGCTTTTCCTCGCTTACTCTCAATTGAGATGTGTGTATCCAACCAGAGCTTCGTTCAACATGTCCATACCACCGAGTTGACTCCAATCTTGCCACCTTCAACCTAAATAGCAGGAACTCAGAATTAACGCTATCATCAAGATGCACACCACAAATTCACCGAACCATAGCCCTGTCATTCCTGACATCCTCAGAAAGACTAAGCTAGTGGAAGCCCAGCATTCACTCGCATGTAACATGGTGCGACAGACATAGCTGTTGTAAACTCGACCCGACTTTCTATTTGTTTAGCTATTTTGAATACTTCATTCTTTTTGTCATTCCTTCATAGTATATTTAGAAAGCTGGCTTGCTCAGCCTCCTTCTTGGCTTTGTATATTGTTTTTCTTGCTGTCCACTTTGCCACCAAATACATACCCTTATTCACTAAACCTTTTCTCCACTGACTCCTTCGTTTCCACTTTTCTTTGATACCAATCATTTTTTTAATTTGGGTAACTTTAAACAAAGAATGCAAAGTAACTTGCGTGAGATGTTGGAAATCTCTATTTGTATATTATGTATTAATAAAATTATGTGACTACAACCGAAGCACTCATGTCCTTCCAATGAACGGGGAAAATAGTGCAGATTATTTTGTAAGTTTGTTCTTTAAATAAAGAGATTTTGGGGACGTATTTTTATGTATATTCTAAAAATGTCCTCAGGAAGAATATTTTGGGGAAGAGAGGTGTATTCTTTATAATCGGAAAACGTAATTTTCTTGTTTTGCGTATTCATTAGACATGTAATCGCTAGTCGGCGTAGTGATTATTATGAAGTGAACAAACACACAGTGTAAACCAAAAAATTGACTCGTATAATCTTTCTTCCATATTTCGTTACGGTGTATTTGAAATCAGTAAGCAAAGAGGAAAGTGTTGGTCAAACAAAATATAAAAATCGATGAATTATAATGAAAATAATTCTTTTTTTTCTGAAAACAAAGACCAATAATTGTCTTAAATCACTGATAGAACAGATTTTTACCTGTAGCTTTTGTTTAAGAAGCTATACCTGTCAATGCTACAGGGGAACATCTCACTCTACTTTATAAGATTATAAGTTGAATTAAACAAAATTATATTTCATTTTGTTATTTTTATTATTATTTTATTACATGTTAATTTATCCGGTGTTTTTTAAGGTTGTTTCAAATTTTTTTGTTTTGATACATATATTCATATTACTGAAATTTCTTGAAAATAATAGACAAATATGTCCTTACAAATAATAAACAATCCCAAATTATCAATCGTGATAATATTAAAATTAGTTATTGCTGTATAAAACTATGCAAACAATAATAAACAAACATAATAAAAAATGATTATTAATAATAACTGTAATAAAAATTATGATTATTACTACTACTACCACCACTACTACTACCAAACATACTACATATATACTAGTGGGATCCTGTGAAAATTCAACGAGGCTTTCTACATCAATCTGTATAATTTACTGTTAATAATAATATTCCTTTAGAAATAATAAATGTCTGTCAGGATTAAAAAGAAATGACTCTTTCTTCTTCCGTAAAAATAATTTTCATTGTCAGCTAAATATTTTTTAAATAAATAAAAAAGTATATGTTTCTTCTTTATTTATTTATTTAAAATTGTAACAATTTAATTCTTGAATATTCTCTGTCTTCTTACAGGAAAAATAATTGTCAGCTAAATATTCTTCAAATTAATGAAATGAATGTCACTTTTTGAAATGTGTTTATTTAAAATTGTACTGTTATAGTGACATAATTTGATTTTGGAACAATTCATTTTAAAATGGGTAAAGTCGGTATTTTTACCTTAGCGACATTAATTTAATCACTAATCACCATCTTTACTAATAGGACGATCTCATTTTTGTTAAATGCCTGTGCAAGGTGATAACGTATGTATGAACATGAAGTAGCTTAACGTATTATATATACATAACACTCTTGATCAGTCTGTTGTCGGTGCTCACTTCTAGGTACATATAGATCTTAATTTCCCTTAATCACGTGACAGTTTCCGGTGGCCACGAGGATAGGGTGACTGCTTGCATATTCTAGGTTGACTCTGTGAACCGGGTTCGTGCGTCCCGACCGTCTGAAATTGTTACTTTCCTGCAATAATCTTTTATATGTATATATATATATATATATATATATATATATATATATATATATATATACACTTATTTTTTTTTAATAAATATTGTTTTTAATATCCACATACATATATGTTTCATGTTTACCAAGAATCATCAGTGTGGCTATATATACAACTGTTCCGTTGGTTGCATTATTCAACACCTAGACTCTGGTCACCATTGACTCTCAAGATCCAAACACTCCAATCGATGTGGCCGCCGTGACAACCACATGAAATGAGGGGGAAATAAATCCTATACATCATTAAGAACAATAGCAAATTTCTTAAGAGTGTTCTATTTCCAAGGGAAAGAACTTTGCATTGTCATGTGTATAAATACTGTCAAATTTTCTGGTATGCTTTTCAATTGTTTCCAGTCGGAGACATCTGAGGATTGGTTATACCATGAAACTTCAGTAAAGTATTAAGCTAAGTACATTTTATTATCATATATATATATATATATATATATATATATATATATATATATATATATATATATATATATATATATATATGAGAAAGGAAGGATGAGAGTAATACGACATAATGGGAAATGAAAAGGAAAAACCAAGAAATATTTTTTTATATATTAATCAACGTTTCGTCTTTATTTGTAAGATTTCCTCAGGATGATAATTTTAAGAAAAATATCATGCAAGTACATCGAAATATTGGGTTGACATGATGGGTTGATGAGAAAAAGTAGTAGCCGTGTTCACTCTCTGCCACTGACTGACTTCTCTCAGTCCGGACCTTTCTCATCAACCCATCATGTCAACCCAATATTTCGATGTACTTGCATGATATTTTTCTTAAAATTATCATCCTGAGGAAGTCTTACAAATAAAGACGAAACGTTGATGAATATATTTTCCTTGTTCATTTCCCATATATATATATATATATATATATATATATATATATAATTTCATTTAACTTCAGTGTAAAGTATCAGAAATCAAGGGGATCCTTCCTGGTGCTAACACTTGATCTCTATATGAGATACATAGATATCCGAGTGTTCAACTAAAGTTCTCCTTTACCTATCAAAGTTGAGTTAGTAAAGAATTGAAGAACATTAATGTACTTCTCCCCAATTTACCCGTTAACTATGTTATAGTATATCTTTCTTGTGGATTTCAGGACAAGATTCCAGAACTAGAATTCATCTGGTCTGATGGGATATCCAGCTAAGTGCTGTTACTTGAGGTAACATTACTTGGAGAAGGTGCACCATTCCTCGAACAAGCTAGTGTATAGCTGTGTTGAGGGATCTTATTTGAGCTTCAAATACTATGTTATGTTGAATATTTGGTCAGGGTTTACTTGTAGGGTGAAGTATCCTCAGGTCAGATTGTCCTGACAGACCCTTGTACCGAGAGACCAGACAATCGAGGATGGTGTCTAGTAGATAATTCAAACTCTCCAGTAGGTAATTCAAACTCTCTATATATTTATATGTGTGTGCATGTGTATGTATGTGTAAATTGCATAACTATGCCTCTATTAATATCCCATTATTTATATTTGAATCAATCTAAGTCCATGCTTTTTTATTATTTATATTTATTATTATCTTCTCTCTCACTCTGACCATATCTTTCTCACACACACACACACACATACTCTGCCTATATATGCAATAACGAAGTAGTTTTTGTAAGTAATTTCTTTTGAAATTCCTATACAGTCAATACATTATATATACACTCAATGCATAACTTCTCATTGACTAAACTTGTTCAGTTCAGTATCTAGCATTACATTCCAGTAAAAAGAAAACTTTTAAAAAATGTTTAAGTTAATACAATTTTTCTTTTGGAGTAAATTGTTTTGTTTTCAAGAAAAGAAAATTTACTAAACATATTGTTGCTTCATATTCTCCAAAAAGACCATATTGTAAAAATAGATGAAATAGTTGTATCTTTTCAATAAAGAATATTGAAAATATTTTCCTTATTGTATTTTTCAGAAGATTAAAAAATAAAATTGAAACCTGAACTAGTTTGAACCAACAATGTAACAAGAGTAGAAGATAGGTTTGTAAAAATATGGTTAAAAACGGAAATTTCCACGTTAGGTTAGGTTAAGCAGAAAACGGGAAATTTCCATTAGAATCTAAAAGATTAGAATTAGGGCTACGTGTGAGGATATTGTGTCACAGGCAGAAAGTGACATGTAGTGGATAAGCTGATAGAATCTTGCTCTTTTTTTCTGGACTGCACATAAGAGAAAGCTGTCAAGCTTTCGGACAGCTGTTCCTTCCCTCGATGGGAAATCGGTTGAGAATATTATGTATAGAATACTAAAAATAAGAAAGCTTGAACGCATTGTTAAACGCATTGTTAAACCCCAAATGATTTTGTGCAGTCATTTTTAATAACTTTCCCAACTGTTGTTATTTAGAAGAAGGCGACGACTGCAACAAGAAGAAAGAGAGGAAGAAATAGAGAGACGTCACTATCCACTGAGCAGCAACTTATGATGTATCAATAAAACATGACTTCAGTTGTGCTGTACTACAAAACACTGCATTCTGGAATTAAAGAATTTGTCCACCCGAGTGCTACACTATTAATGAGTTTATAATCATTTCCGATGATAACTTATTCAACAAAGATTGTATAAATGTTAACAATGAAAACTGAAATAATTTGAAATTTGTAATGATTTTTTTTTTTACTTCTTTAGGTGTTTTTCTTTTTACTGTATTTGAGATAATTTCCTAATGTACGGTAGTTTATTAGTTACAGTCAAATGGGTTTTGACATTATTTTCATTTGTAAAAACAAGAATATGAAATAAGTTAGTTATAATAAATTGATTGGTACATGTGAAATAGAAAATAAAAACGGTTCATATTTAGATTACACGGAAGATAAGTCTCGAGTCATCCAGCAATTGACGGTGAAACATTCACGAAGTTCACTCATTGCGGTCAGAAGCTCCAATCTAAAGAGGCCAATGTCCTTCTCCAGAAAAGTTTTGATCATAATATAAGGCCTTCCAGTCTGTCGCTTGACCTCTGGAGACCACAGGAGCACTTTTCCAGCAGAGTTGTCGTGTCGGGATACATGTCCAGCTAGCACCAAAAGTCAACGGTGAACAACTGCAGATATGCATGAAAGGCAAAACCATACAGCATTTTGTTTGTTACATGGTCTCATGTAGATGACGATAAGTATACAATCATAATATCTAAAAAGAGAGGTAAATTATTTCAAATACTTATTTAATAAATGGGTTGGGTGGGGTTGGATTACTTCCCTTTGTTAGAATTATGATTGATGATTTATCTCCTTTGTAATCTTCTCTGAAATTTCAGGACTCCATATTGGATTTTTCAAATATGACCAGTTTTTATTCACCATTTTGTGTGATTTGCTATAACTAACTTATTAAATGATTTTTTTTTAACTAAAACATTATTTTAATTAAAAATAAGTTGTTTGGGAGTAATGCCGAAACAGGGATCACTGTAAATAATAAGCAACCATACATTAGGAAATTACCTTGAGATAATCTTATCTTTTTTTAAGATACTAGAATTTATATAAGTAGTAGAATACTCGTCCCAGGGCGGGTATAAGTAATAAATATAGCATTAGCTTTAAATTTTAATGTTTTATTTTGTTTGGTTTTTTTTTTTGGGGGGGGGGGGTACTGTTCTGTGGCAATCCCCACCCCCCGAAATGGTTAAGTTTACAAAACAAAATGTGCGTACATTACCATAGCAATTCTTTTCTCTATTAAATTTTGTTGTATCTAACTTAATTTAAAAGTGTTTTGGAGTGCACCACTCCCCAAAATGATAAAGTTTACACAAAAAATAATGTTCTCATGTAACTCACCGAGTTGCCGACAATATATATTCATAACGATCGGTACATAAAAAAAATTCAAATAAAACAAAAAAAAAATTCATATATATGGATCTCTTCAATGTTAACATTTACAAAAATAAAAAATAATGTGCCCATGTTACTCATCGTGTTGCCTAGAATATATATATATATATATATATATTTATTTATTCTGGTACAGAAAAATTAGTACAACATTCGTACCGTCGGTTTCAAGCACGGAAGGTCTTACCCATCCGGCTCTCTTCAGCTTCTGTTGTCATCTGTTTTGGAAATGTGAGGTCACATGACACTCTTGTTGGGACGCGTTATTTGCTCAGTGTGTTGTGTGTGTTTGTTTAAATTTGAATTTAGTGTCATAAGACCGTTGAGATTTAAAACACGGGAGAAGAAAGAGAATTCAAGATTAAAGGGAATAAAAAGGGGAATAAAAAAGGGGGGTAAAAAATAAAAAAATATATATATGAAAAAATATATATATATATATATATAAATAAATATAAAAAAACATATATATATATAAAAACATTTTAATACTAAGAATAAAGGAATAAAAAAAAAGGAATAAAAAAAAGAAGAAAAAGAGAAAAAGAGTATAAAAAGTGGGTTAAAAAATATATATATAGAGAGAGAATAAATTGTAGAGAATAAAAAAGAGCGAGAGAGAAAGAAAGAATAAAAATAGAAAGAATAAAAATATATAAATAAAATATATAAATAAAAATAATAATAATAAAAAAAATAATAATAATAAAAAAAAAAAAAAAAAAAAAAAAAAATTAAAAATTAAAAATTAAAGATTAAAAACAAAAATAATAAAAATAAAGAAAGGGTTTCTCTGAAATTCCCGTGAGCCAAATTATGAATTTGTATCATTAGCCGTTATATTTTTGAAGGTATGCGTTCTAAAAATCGTTGATGTGTAAGAATCTTTTCTCCAGATTGGAGTGATTTTTAATGAAGGAATTCGGATCTAAGGGAGGTAACTAAGATGGAAATATGAAATATTTGAGTTTGTTAAAATGGGTTTGTAAATTAATCTGGTGGTTGATAAAAGATAAAAAAATAAAAAATTAAATATTTTTGCATTTTGGTGAAAGTCGAAGTTTTTGCTCTTGGAATTTATGTGGATATAATTTTTTGAGTAATCTAGTGATTGATAATTAAATTAAATATTTTTGTATTTTTGTGAAGGTCGGAGTTTTTGCTCTTGGAGTTTAAGTGGATATAGGTTGATGAGGTGTTTGTTCGTTTTTATTGTGTTTATATTAGTAGAGGGGGGGTAGTTAGACATTATGTGAATCGGTCAGACCAGTTTATAAGCAATGCTTGCCTCTTGTGTACACATCCCTTGAATATTTCATCGCGGACATTTAAACAGGCTGTATTCGGATCGATGATGGCTTTTGAAATGTGGTATTTTTCAGCGTCACATAGAGGACATCTGTTTATGGCTGGAGAGAAGGATGGTTTTCTCTCAATTATTTTCCATTTGATGGTGAAGGGTGTGTTTTCTTCTTTAAGCTGCCATATTCGGGTCGCGAGTGCCGTATTAGCCTTGTTTTTGTATCTGAAGGAGTTTCTGTGTGCATATAACCTTTGTTTGAAATTTCCCTTCGTCATCCCAATATATTTTTCTGCATTACTGGTATTCTGGTCTGTGACGGTTGCTTCATAAATGATTGAATTGATTTTGCAATTTCCCTCCAGGGGGCAGTTGTTTTTGTCTTGGCATGAGCAGCCTGCGTTTGTAATTGTTTTGGGTTCTGCAGAGATAATTTTTCTTATTGAAGGGGCAGTGGAATAGCTGATCTTAACAGAATTTCTGTTAAAAAGTTTGTGTAATATATATATATATATATACCAACCTAACTATACAATAATTGAAAATATTGTTAAATTCAAAAACTTACCCATTTGGTAAAAACGGAGTACAAGGGCCATTGATAACTCCAGTGATCCAAAATCGATTGGGATCCTTGAAAATAAAAAGGACAAATATTTAAAAATTGAAAGAAAAACTGTTAGAGATTTTAAATTATTTTTTCTATCTCTATCTCATCTTTGGAGTTTTTATTAGGGCTGCAGAGTCAGAAGATATAAGATCCAACTCCGACTCCTTGGATTCTACAAAATTCTGACACTAACACTTTTGAAAAATATTTAACGCTTGTTCACTAACCCTAGAGACAGGCTTAGTTCTGATGACCTCAGAGTAAGATTAAATCTGGACAGTATAGACGTGTGCAGAACAGGAGACTTTGATGGCATGGCAACATTGAAAGAATAAATAAGAGTTCTTGGGCCAGTAAATGTTGAATAGTTGAGGTAGCAGATCCAGTTCACAGGGTAAGGCCAAGGAAAACTTGAGAGGAAGTGATAAGAATGAACTTGAGAGAAAGATGGATAAATAAAGACCTGGTCAGAGATAGCTTAATTTGGAAGTCAATTTCTTACAGCTGTCCAACGCATGCCAGCATGTAAAACGAACGTTAAACTGATGATGATGATGATGATGATGACGACGACGACGACGACGACGACGATGACGACGACGATGACGATGACACTCTTCACTTTATGGCAAATGCAAGACTTTTTTTTAGAAAAGGAAAATTGATGTCCCATATATCTAATAGGGTAGAATTATGCATAAAATAAAATGATACCATATTGTGGCCGTTTTTTCCTAATGTGTGGAGTACATTTTCTTGATAAAGTCCTCACATGGACAAAATATATTGAATCAAATTATGTATCTGTGTTTCCATTTACTTGCCTCCCCACGAAGGAAAATTTAGACACAAGGTCGGTTTTTAATGTGGGGAAATACAGCTCTTCAAAAAGTGGCACTCTGGATTGGAACAAAAATTTAAATTGCCTCAGTCTAATTACCTGACCGAAGACAGAAAAATGAAGTATCGTATCAGAACAGATACTAGATTTTGCTCAAAGCCAATCATGTATATGTGTTAATCTATTTTTAGTTTTAGTTTTAGTTTGTCCTTTTGCTTATATATTTTTCTATTTTAAGTGCTTTTTAGGAATAGGTATCCATAGATTTGCAGTTGTGACGTAAGCAGTTCCGACTTAGAACAGAAAAAGACAAATAAAGTTCCGACTTTTACAGAAATGTACAAATAAAAAAAGGCGCTGTTATTTGCCAGACGACTATTTGTCAATCAATTATAAACTCTTACGTAATTTTTTGTATACCCTTATTACTTTTACAACTTTTAATTTGGAAGTTTTTGGATACTTTTTCATTTACCTTCATTAAAAGGGTTAGGTTAGGGTTAGTTTAGGGTTATGGTAAAAAAATAACAGTTTGGTTCGTATTGTGTAGAAGTATAAAAACAACATTACAGAATACATTTAAATACAATACGTTCCCCAGTCTCGGAAGTCTCCGGTGAAACTCGGAATTGATGACGTAAGTACTGAAATTTTCTTGGATATCTAGTCCTAAAAAGTACTTTATTTTATACTTATACAAATAAAATTTCAAAATGGAATAGTGGATAAGCATGTAACAAACTAGTTAAAATAATAGCACAAACACATCTCTAAAGCAAACCAACCTCTATCTGTGTTAGAAAAGGGCTTTATTGAAAAAGAATGCCTTTTTGTACAGAAAAACGTTGAAGAAGATCCAGAGGGAGGGCGGAAGGCATCGTCTGTTTACATGCATATTAACTATTCATATATATTAACTATTCTATGTGTGTGTGTGTGGGTGTGTGTGTGTGTGGGGGTGTTTGTGTGTGTATGTGTGTGTGTGTGTGTGTGTGTGTGAATATAAATATGTGTTTGTATGAACGTATATATTTTTGACTTGTATAACTAATTCAGAATGAAAAATTCCCTTGAAATTAAATGAAACCACTCGTCTTTGGCTGTACAATCCAAAATAAAATAATCACACTAGTTCTGTAGAATAATTAAAGTGTTATACTGATTTAAAAATGCAAAAACTTATAGGTTATAAAGAAAGGTTTTACAGAGATCGAGGTATATGATCAACTACAATCAATTTATTTTTTGTCAGTTAAACATTTCATGGTTGATAGAGCGTTGAAACCTACTCAGCAAATACCGATTAGAAGGAAACGCCTAAAGAAGTTATTTACCACCATTATTCTAGCTTGTTTGCCTAAACAAATAAGTCCGTATTTTAATGAAAGTGAAATTTGGAGATGCAGTGTCTACAGATCCAAATGTAGCCGATTCTATCATGCACATCATTCAAAAATTACAAAAAACATAACTACCGAAATAATAGTTGCATGAGTGTACAAAAAATTAACCCTAAATAATAGTTGCATTAGTGTCAAAATGGTTACTCCCTAAATAATAGTTGCATTAATGTCAAAATACTAATCCTTAAATAATAGTTTAATTAGTGCATAAATCTAAACCTTAAATAGTAGTTGCATTAGTGTCAAAATGGTAACTCCCTAAATAATAGTTGTATTAGTGTCAAAATACTAATCCTTAAATGATAGTTTAATTAGTGCCAAAATCTAAACCTTAAATAATAGTTACATTAGTGTCAAAATGGTAACTCCCTAAATGATAGTTGCATTAGTGTCAAAATACTAATCTTTAAATGATAGTTGCATTAGTGTACAAAAAATTAACCCTAAATAATAGTTGCATTAGTGTCAAAATGCTAACTCCCTTAATAATAGTTGCATTAGAATCAAAATATTACCCCTCTAAAAAAATAGTTGCATTAGTGTCAAAATGTTAACTCAAATTCCATTTTTGAAAAAGTCTAAAAAGAGCAATCCAACTGAATCTTGGATCAGAAAAGAGCTGGTTTAAAGGAAACAAAGGAGATGTTCAAGTTATAATTGTTGAGTTTAAACCAAATTAAAATTTACAGTTGAAAAAGGGGGTGAGAGTTACTGCAGCCATTTGATCTGTCTTAACACTGAATCACGGGCCGTTCAGTCAGAGTTGAGGAGTTGGAGTCAGTGAAAATTATCAGACTTTGTTTTGGTTTCTTTTTTTAATGGAGTTCTGTTTCTTTTTTCTTATTTTTTCTAAAGGGTTACCCAAGGTCAAAGGCCACTCGAGGATACAGGTTAATGAGATGAGTGAATTGTCAGTTGAATGGTGTACTTTTTTATAAATGATATCCCAGAAAGGATAACAACTATCTAATTTGTACAAATATCTCATCCTTCAAACTCTCTGTGATAAATCTTTGTTAATTGTACAAATTCAGCTTTCTGTAACCATGCGGTTCGTTAGTCAGGCATTCAAAGACGATACCCATCTTAGGTGGTTCATCTTTTGGAAGCACAGATTCAAATACTGTATAAGTCTCATTTTTAACTTTGTTGTTTTCTTTATTTATTCCCAACTCCATGGACTAAATTAACAACAAGAACTGTTAATATCGCTTTTTATGGTATTCGCCCAGTGTCAAGCATTTCGATTTCCATTGAAAGTGGAAGTTTATGGGGAATACAAATTCACATGCGGTCCCCAGTCAGCATGATATACAGTACCTAATATTTCCAAATGGACACTCATCTTGTACTGACCAGGCTCAAAGTCGCTTAACTTGGGTAATATAACGGGAACCGGTGTATCAACGTAATTATTACCTATGCAAACATGAGTGTCAACAAGAAACCAGTGTGATACATAATATACTGTCACAAATAAATTCCAACGTTAACGATATGTGTGTATGTGTGTCCTTATTTACTTTTCTTCCCACAGAGGCAAAGTTAGACCCATGGTCGGTTTTAATTGTGGGGAATATTCAGCTCCTCAAAATGGGGAACTCTGGATGGGAACAAAAATATCTGCCTGGTCCTGTCGGCACTTCTTTATGAATGAGGACACCTCAGGTGACAGGTAATGAACCCACCCTCTCTTCAAAAAGAAGAGGCAATGCCCGGGAGGATGATCTCCCTGAGATCGATCTAGCTAAAAGGCTGGATAACAATAATGCAATATGAAAAAATACAAATATTGACACAAACTTTAAAAAGATGTTGAGAAAAAGAAATGGGCACCTGTTTCTCTCAACGCTTGCTGGTCCTGAAGTGAGTGATCTTTCTACGTTAAATTTAAATAAGAAAGTAAAACCACCTTCTAAAAAAAAATTCATAAAGCTTGGAGGATGAGATATTTGTACAAATTCAGCTTTCAGGCGACAGGCAATAAACCAATCTCCCCCTTCGAAAGGAAGAGGTAATGCCTGGGGGAGGGGGATGGACTCTTGAGACAGAACAGATGCTGCACTTTGATCCTACCTTGAAAACCGGATAAAATGTGTGTGTGTTTGTGTGTGTGTAAATTAGATGTATACGTAAATTCGTATGAATCAGTACGGTACGGCTTTTTCAATTCTGCTGTTGGCATTGGTTTCTCCAATTCTTTCTCGAATCAGGTGCTCATAGGAGGGATCACATGAAGGTTACAACATCGTTAGTGCATGTCGGCATGCACTTCACAACCACCACATTGCAGAATATCCATAAAATAAGTTTTGGCAAGTTACGAAAATCAATATTTGATGACTATAAGAAATCTTCTTTATCGATCTATCTACTTTTTTCTTTCTTCAAAATGTCTATGCGAAAACATCAGGTCATCATCTGATGGAAACTTTGTGGAGAATCCATTACAGTGGTGTTCGAATATATGATCTATTTCAATCGATTGATTAACTATCGATCTACTACTTAACAAGTCACATATGCCAGTGGGTTTATCTATGTCATCCTGTTCATATCTCCAGCTGAGATTGTTAAAATCCATTAAATTTTAACCAATGCACTTTTCACTCTTGAAAAACACAGGTTTACCTAGATATCTATTCAAAGTAATCAAATCTGTCCCAAAACAAAGGAAACGTTTCTTTTAATCCATAAAAAATGATAAATTGATTTTTTTTTTAAATAATGATAGTGGTTGTGACTCACTCAACAGTTTCACGGGTAATCTTTCTCTCTTTCTTTTTCTTTCTCTCTTTCTTTTTCTTTCTTTCTTTCTTTCTTTCTCTCTTTCTTTCTTTCTCTCTTTCTTTCTATCTATCTGTCTATCTATATACTAGAAGAATACCCGTCCCAGGACGGGTAAAAATAATTCCCCAAAACAGAACAGATTCGCACCACTGTTATGTCCTCTTACGAAGATTAAAACCAATATATAATGATACTAAATCTTATGTCTAGAACCCTTTTTTTAATTTTGATCAAAATTCAGGAAACGTTACTTTTAACCCATTAAAAAATGATTAATTGATTTTTTATGGTAGACAGTTCAAATCAAGTAGTTTTATTAGACCAACTTTTTTTTTACTATTGGGGTCACCATTTATCAAGCCCACAGACTACTCGAGGATAAGGGTTAATAAGAGGAGGATGATTGCCGGCTGAAAGATGAGGAACACTATGGGAGTACTAACATTGATCAACGGTATGAACTACGTTTGATTGCTGATGGGCGGTCCATGACAAGAATTTGTTGACGACCAAGTTGTAATCAGTAGGGAAGCAGTTCTGTGGTAATGTGTTCTACAAACGTAAAGCCCTTGCAATGAAGCTCTGTCCATAGAAATTCCACCTGACGCGAGGCACATTGCTGAATTTTATGATTTTGAATTTTTCATTTTCTTTCAGAGCACCAATATAGATGTGAAGATGAAAGTTGATCTCATCGATGCTATTATGCAGATTGAAACTCCTACTACGTTGACAAGACAATTGAAACCGGAAAAGAATCTAGTAATAGATCCTTGCTCCTCTTCTGTGTTGATTTGATGCTGAGAGGAGCACTTTGAGAATGTGTTGTAAAATTCTTTAAAACTTGATTTTTTTTGTTTAACACTTACATTTTTAAAAACCTCATTAATATTACATGGGAGATAAGCATTATAAAACAGGTATCTTTCGCTTTGGGACAGCCCGTCATAAATTGCAAAATAGTTGAATGTCCCTCTATTTAATGTAATAAACAATGGTGCTCTTGTAAATCTGTTGTTTTTTTGTTTTGTTTTTATTAGAAAACAAAAATAAATACACAAACAACATTAAAAAAAGTATGACATTAAACTTTATGTATGATTCATATTAAACCACATTTGAAATTAGAAGACAACAAATATCTATTTCTCAATAGATGATCCTATGTGGGAGGGGAAATGGGAGAGGAGTGCTGACCTTGGAAACAACGTTTTCTTTCCTCTTCCCACTAAGACGAAACCCGATTTGGTTGTTTGGTGTGAAGAATGGAAGATCACATCGACAAATTGATTGAGCTGACAATCCCTTGGGAGACAAACTTTGATGAGGCATTGATTAGTAAATGATGAGTGTCTGTAAGGGGGGGGGGTCCAATGATTTGGGCTGGACTGCCCACTGTTTACCAATTGAGATTGGGATTAGAGGATTCATTTGACATTGTTTACTCATTATTTAAGAATCTTGGATTTTCCAGTAAAGAGAAGAAACCCCTAACATCAAAACTACAAGAAACTGCTGAGAAAGTGAGCTACTATTTCTGACTAAAAAGAGACAATGATTGGACATCGAAATGATGGAGATGGCTATCAAACATCTTAACCACCTCAGCATGAAGTGTGCATACCTCAACAAAAAGAAGGTTCGGTTTTCCGCTATTGTTGTTCATTGTGATGTGAGGAGCTGAAACGACAGCCAACAATGGCCATCACCTGATGATATGCACCTTCATATCCGAACACGGAGAGCTGCTGTATGTGTTTATTTCTCTTGCTCGTCTACAAAATCAACATGTATTCTGATTCTCATTGTGCTATAGGAACAACATATCTTTAAATCGTATCTTTATGAACCAACAATGTGATCACAAACGAATAAGACAGCCACAAAATTTATGACCCAATAGTGATCACAAACAAATAAGACACTCCTCAAAATTACATCTACAAAAAGCTATCATATTTTTGTACAAACAGAGGCTTTAAATGGATAAAATTATAAAAATAACAAGCCATGTAGTTTGTCTACAACTGCTAAAATCTTTTTACCGGCCGAAATTAAACATATGGGGGAAGGGTGGAACCACTCTGTATTTATTGTATTTTGATAAAAAAAAATATGAGTACTTTAATTTAATAGAAAAAATTATTATTGTTGTTTTTCAACATGGCTACGTCTTGTGTACATGGTTACTGATGCATTATGGTCGAATTTTTTTTTTCATTGAGGCAAATAAAATGAACTTCAATTAAATTACAATTTTATTTCCGGACTAAAAATACAATTTATGACCATCAATCAATTTTAAGGGGTTTTGAAATAGTGCCAAGCGGCATCTTTTTAAGATTCCCCTAAAGTCAATATTAACCCCATCTTTATTTTCCTTTATTGCTTGCTACATTCTGAAACCAGTTGTTATATACGGCACAAACAAAAGAAAATATGTAAAATCAAGAATAAGAGAACAAGTATTGGATTAAAATATCAAAATATCAACATTTGGCATAGTGGCCAATCATGCTACAATTATAGCAGGTAACTGAAATGGTGGGGCATGCACGTCTCTGATGACGGGTCCTGTTACCGCAGTGGTGGCTTCTGGCTTCTAGCTTCCAGTCTGTGGTGCTCTGTGTGCCCTTTCTTCTGCTGATCCTCGTAGTGATGTTCTCGTCCGGGTTTGGCCTTGTATTTACCTTGCTTTTGTCTGTGATTAACAGAATGAACAGCGACATTGCTATCAGCTAATCGTTCACTACTAATGCATTCTGGTGATCACAGGAGACGTTGTTGTGATTTGATCATCTCACATTGTCGTGCACCTATGGTGAGGTCTGGAATAATTTGGAGACTCTCTGACAGCTTGGGATCAATGCCTCCAACTACAATTCTGTCACAAATTAGTTCTTTGTGGAGGTTTCTAAGATTGTAGTTTTTAGCCAGCACATGGAGATTCGTGATAAAAGAATCAACAGACTCACCTTTTTCTTGCCGTCTCTGGTTGAACCTGGCCCGTTCGTATATTACGTTCATATTGCCTTTGAAGTGGTTGTTGAACTTTGACACAACTATGTTAAAGTTTTGAGCTTCGTTGGGTCAGAGTTTGAATGTGGCGATAATATCCTCTGCTTTATCATCCATACAATATATCAGAGTGTCTACCTGACAAGGGGCTGACTTCTCATCAAGTCCGGACACTGTTTTGTAATAGGTTTTAATAAATACTAATGTTAAAAAAAATTGAACATTAATAACACTGCAGTACGGATTATCGCCCCTGATAAGGTAAAATATTCCGGTAGGTGAATTAGCTAGTATATTAGCATGTAAAATATGGGTACACACGAATTAGAAGACTTAAGGACAGAAAATATCACACACAGACATCAAAAGGTCAACAATGACTAAGAAGCAAAAGTAGGGATACAGGAATGGGGAAGTGACGTTATAGGAAAACCAGAGAATTCTAGTTGAAAGTAACTGTTTCATGGAGAAGCGATTGAGAATGATGCATGTATTAAGATGAGTTAACAAATATATAACTTAAAAAGCTTTATGCTTACCAATCGTCTCTCTCTCTCTCTCTCTCTCTCTCTCTCTCTCTCTCTCTCTCTCTCTCTCTCTCTCCATTATGGGATCACGACTGTGATGAAATTAACCAACTATTATATAGGGTGCAACTCAATAAACCATTATTGTCCACTTGATGATGCTTATTCGAAATATTTTGTCTGCTTTTAAAACAAAAGAGTGTCAGACGACATTGATTCTCAGAGAAAGGTGACTCGTGCGACATTATGACTGAAATTAAGGAAGGGAAACAAGGTAAGATTGCGTGAATAAACAAACTGCGTTAAAGTTTAACACGCTTGATTTGTATGAAATATATTTAAGGACAAAATAATTATGCCACAATTAGAGCTATGTATATAAAACAGTCTAGTTCGAGAATTACTTACTGGCCTTTAATGAACCCCACAAGACCACGAAAGCCCTAGTCACTTTGGGTAATGGCTGATTTTGTGTCACACCCAGTCCTCATGGAGAGGCAGGTAAATAGATTCTAAGTCGAATAAAATTTTAGATAAGTTATTCCTTTGTTCATCTTTTAATTACAGACATAGCTTCAGTATTCATTATACTCAATTATTTTCGTTTTATTGAGATTTTCTTTAATTATGTTAGGAATTCTCACAAATGTTAACTGTAAATGTCCCTCGGCCTTAACTATTTAAAACTTTTGAAATGTTATTATTTTTATAGACTTATCGTAGATTTTATTAGTTTTATCTATTTTAATGTAAATATATCGAGACATTTCATTTCTATACTAGACATACCCGTGACCCGTTGGGTCACAACCATTACCATTATTTATTCTA
Source organism: Sepiola atlantica (assembly GCA_963556195.1). NCBI lineage: Eukaryota > Metazoa > Mollusca > Cephalopoda > Sepiida > Sepiolidae > Sepiola > Sepiola atlantica. The sequence goes on from OY744519.1 coordinate 74,914,300, forward strand.
CTTTGATTTCATTTGAAAATTTATAAACTGCGACATTTCTTTCAAGTCCATCCTTATTACTTCTTCCCTTGTTTTCCTTGGCCTTCCCCTGTGAACTGAACCTGCTACCCCAACTGTTCTACATCTACTAACCCAAAAACTCTCATTCATTCTTTCAATGTGGCCATACCATCGAAGTCTACTCTTCTGCACACATCTCCCTATACTGTTCAGAATTGATCCTCCTCTGAGGTCATAAGATCTAAGCATGTCTTTATGACACACATTACACATTCATTGTATCATTCTCATATCATTTCTCTCCATGCAACACATGTCCTTAACCCTCACTGACCAGGTTTCACTTCCATACATCATCACACTTCATACACATGTCTTCTAGACCTTTCCCTTAGTTGACAGTGGTAACACTCAGCTGGTAAATAATGGCAGAAGTTCCCTGAACTTACTCCATCCACTCCTATTTCTTGCAATCACACTAGCACCAGCTTCTTCTTGTGCACCAATTTTATCACAAAGGTAACAAAACTTCTGATCAACCTCAATAACCTTGCCATTAGCTTTATAGATTTAAAGAAACAATTGACATGCTATGGTTTAATTAGAAATAACGACAGAGGTGCAACTTTTAATTTTAGTTTTAAAAAGAAAGTGATGGGGAAGAGAAATAGAGATACAAAAGTAATCAGTCACATCCGGTCTGGATTTGAAAATTTAGATTACTGAATAGAGAGAGAGGAAACAGGAAGCTAGAAAGGCTGGCAGGAAGATGGACTGAAAGAGGATGGAGAAAGAGGCAGGCAGGGAAGGTTGCTGGAACATTACGTGTTGTTTTGGTGGTTTCCGGGAAGCGTTTTAAAGGATGCAGTGTCTCAGCAGCCAACAGCCAATCTAGGCAGTTTGTTTCATGCTTCACCAATTCTGAGTGTGAAAAGTCATGGGAGCTGTTTTCTGACTTTGAAGGCATGTCCATATGGGTTAGACACATGGAAATCAAAAAGGTGCTGCAAGTTGTTGTTGGCAAGATGATTAATAATTTTGTGAGTGTTTACCAAGTCAGTTGCTAGACGTCAGAGTTTCGATGAATCCAAGCCTACGGATCAAAGCATACAGAGTATGGCAGGTCTCTGATGGAGAGTATGTAGCAGTTTGCTATAAGCCGGTGCACAGCCGCCATATTGTTTAAACATCAATGACTTCTTAGCTGCCCGCTGAGTGGTTCTAAGCAATCTACTTCCTTCTTGGCTTGACCAATCAGTGGCCTTCTCTTAGGCAAATCTCAGAGGGATAGCATAACTATATAAACACTTGAGCGCAATATGCCACTCTCTTTTTCTTCTTAGACACAAGACGCCTAACAACCTCTCTCGACATGTAGACGACGACTATTACACTTGGCCGGGCTACATAGCCCAGTCCACTTCAACCACGAAGTACTGAGAAGCCAAAATGGTGACTACACACACACGCATACTTACATACACACATGGACGCATCCTGACACCGTTGCTGGTGTACAAACATTCCATATTATGAACTATTCTCTCTTCCCTACTCATGGGAAATTATATCTATAGACTTCCTTTACTTTTACCTTCGTCCATACTTATGGACATACTAACCTCTTTCCTTTTCTTTCGCATACTAACGAAGACGACTCAATAAAGTTGTTATTGAATGTTAGAATGAGAGTTTGTCACTTCTATTCTACAAGAATTCGCTTGGTTGCATGTCTGTGCACAGGTTCCAAGCGGTTAATGTTCTGAGCTAGATAGAGGTTCCAAACTATGATGAAAATTCTAAGTACGGTTGCACTGTAGCTGTATACAGTTTTAAATAGACGGCTGGAGACTGGCTAGCCAAGGTCTTGCTAAGTGATTCCAAGACAGCCTTGGCCTTTGTGACTATTTCAGAGATGTACTTTGTCCAATGCAAATCGCTGCTGACAGTAATACCCAGGTATTGAATGTCATTCATATATACTTTTAATGTATGCGCATTTGTTTTTTTGTGAATGCAAAGAAGACAGCAATGGCTACAACAATGACGGTGGTGTGTATAATGTTAATGGTGAATTAATGTATGTGTTAAATAAACACACGTGTGAGCCGTGAGATGAACAGGCAGCAGAAGGAGCTCTAACATCTCAATACTACCAGAGATTGCATATATGTATATGTGTAGTGAAAGCCGAAATGGAATAAACAAATCAAACACATAAGAAAGAAAAACGAACAATCTCTTGTTTGTTCTTCTTTTTCTCCTGTGTTTAATTTGTTTACTCTATTTTGTCTCCACATTTCATTTTATGACATATTGTGTATTTTATCCTCATATGTATATGTATGTATATATATATGTGTGTGTGTGTGCGTGCGTGTACGATGTCGTGTTATTGTTTGTCTTACCAGCAGCGTTTTTTAGTGCGAAATGTGATTTCTATTGTCTTATCAGTTCCAGTAATAAAATCGTCCTCCACACACGATTTATATTTTATCCTCCACCATGAGTAACTTTAATGCTGGACCAAACAACATGTTATGAGACCAGTATTTGACATGTTGTGGCCACCAGAAAAATCGTGGCATGCAGAAATTTAAATGTAATGTGCACAAACATCTTGCTGCCCACCTCCCCACTTAGGATGCCCATAATCACAATAACACCTTACGTCTCAGTGGCAATGTAGCGTGTTTGTAATGAATAAAAGGAAAAAGGAAAAAAACAAAGCTATTGAGGCATGAGATATGTTCACGCCTTCATAGTTCTAGATATGCTGGTATTTCATTATTAAAAAAAGCAACAATGGTTGTATTATAGTTCATATTTTTTATTGGTGATTGAACACCGACTTATAAAGAATACAATGTAACATGTCATTTTGTTCATCAACAATCTCCTCACCCTCTGCTTATCAAAGTTGAGTACAGAAGATACCCACAACACATTCAAACAGACCAGTCATTCATCTGCAGTCGCCATCGACTCTCAATTGACTGACTGACAACTAAGTCATAACTCAACTTTACACAAGAATGCATCCAACTGTGAAGGTTTTTAACTATTCAGTCGATAAATCTGTGAAAATGTGAACGTGATCTGATGTTAAAGTACTGGTCCCATAATATGTTAAATTCCTTGTAGTGTTGTAGCATGGCTCCTGGCTTGGATAGGGTCTTGATGATGGTCGCGTCTTTGGAAATTAATAATGTTATAAGCGGCAAAGACAATTAATAATGTTATAAGCAGCAAAGACAATTAATAATGTTATAAGCGGCAAAGATAATTAATAATGTTATAAGCAGCAAAGACAATTAATAATGTTATAAGCGGTGAAGAAGAAAAATGGATGAGAAAATGCATATTATGAATGATTAAGAATGGGTCACTATTTGGCAAGTGTTAAATTCACCAACAGGGTGTTGTGAATAAAAGGGATTAAACATTTTTTTAGTCGAAGATATGATACAAATTTTATCTCCCAGAGTAGGAAGTTTTCATTTCCACTGAAATCAAACCGATTTTTCTGGTGGCCACAACATGTCAAATACTGGTCTCATAACATGTTAAATTCGTTGCAGTGTTGTTTTGTCCAGCATTAAAGTTATTCATGGTGGAGGATAAAACCTAAATTGTGTGTGGAGGACGATTTTTATTACTAAGTGGGGAGTTGGGCAGCAAGATGTTTGTTCACAGTACATTTAAATTTCTGCATGTTGGAAACAGGGAGCAGGGAGGGAATTCCAAAAGCAAGCAGTCTGAAGAAAGAAGCTATTAGAGTAGAAAGTTTTCCGGCATTTGGGGGCCTCTACAATGAGGTGTGTGTGTGTGTGGGGGGGGGGGGTGCTACTAGTCGGGTTTGTCGGGGGTATTGACGTTAAGTAGGTACAAGTGCAGTAAGTTCGTCGGATTCAATGAACTGTGAAGAAAACGCCTTCTTCAGAAGAGACTTATTTCATAACGTGCAGAAAATTGAAGCTCATCTTAACAGGGATGAGTGAAGACAGATTACAGCATAATGTAACTATAATCGGTGTACATACATGTTTTAGTATGTACATTTCGAAATGTGTATTGTGTGAAGTGATAAAAAGCGTATGGTAGCAAGGAAAACAGATACAGGAATTTAGATTTAAACAAATTGTATTGATTATAAATGAATACAAGATATAACGATGTGGGTTCGTCAGGATAGATGGTCTCTCAGCGTAGGTAGGCGTGACGCCAGCATTGGCCCTGAACTCTCGTCGTTTCGGTATCAGGTGTGACTGGAATGTGATTAATGGGGATTCGTGGTGAGCGAACGGATAACAGAGACGGTGCGAGTTATTCGCAATTTACGGTAGTAGTTGAAAGGACAGATTTGTTGTAAGAAGGACAGGTCATTTTAGTCTAATGGAGTCGGATCGACAAAAGATGACCTCTCACTGTCTGGCTTCTGGTGAGTGACGAGATCCCAGTATATCTGTTGCCTGCTGCTTGTTCCAGCTACTTAAAAGCAACGTGCGGATGTAGTTGTAGACATCTGGCTTCCTAGAGATAGGGACACAATAAATGGCTGTTGGATTCAGGAAACTGTGTTTTTTTGTTTTTTTTCTATTTTTGCCACAGTGAGTGCGGCACACAAGTATTCCATTTTGTGACAATGCACATGAGTATATTCTCAAACTTTGGTGTGATCATGGTGATTAGAGAACAAATCCCGGTTCACCCAATTCCATTTTTAAGCAGTTTGGAACCACAGAAATAAGACATACTTAGACGGCGGTCGCCATAATAACAGGAAGAGGGCCCGTTGAGAGTCACTGAACAAAAGTTATTCATTTAGATTTATAGAAGGCTAATATTTTATTTATCTACCTCCCACAAGGTAAGATGTGACACAAGGTCGGGAAAGTGGGATTAGATAAGCCAGGGCTCGAGGTGAGCATTCTGGCCATTTAAAAATTGCCTGGGCAGCCCCGTCGGCATTCCCGGCAGGGCGCCTCAGACAGTAAGCAATAAACTTACTCCTCCCCAAAGAGGGGAGGCAAAGCCTGGGAGGGTGCACCTCCTAGAACTGCACAGGACCAACAACCCCCAATAGACCGGCGTAAATCCAGACCCAAAGGCCCGGACGATACTGGTTTATTAGGTGGGGTAACAATGCGAAAATGTATCGGTTTGTAAGAAGGAAAACTGAATACTGAATGACAAGGCGATTCTTTTCTTAATATATGATTAAATCTTACTTGCTTCCAGATTTCCCTCAATCACTAGAGTCATGGATACAACCGCTTTCTCAAATGTTTCTATTTCTTTAGGAATAGGTCACTTGATAAATCAATTGTAAATTAATTAATTAGTACAAATTAATTAGTACAATTAAAATGGAATTTTTTCAAACATAACTCAATCCCACAACTAAGGAATATTTTAGGCGTAATTAAAATATATAGGGAAAATGCCTTTACGAAACAAACGTTGATTCATTCAGCTTTAATATAATAATAGATGAATGAAAATAGATTGACGAAAAGTTATTATTGATTAAATTCGGAAGCATTCCCTATTTACTTGCCTCCCCACAAGGACAGAGTTAGACACAAGGTCGCTTTTCAATTTGGGGAAAATCCAACTCCCTAAAAATGGGCACTCTGGATTGCGACAAAAATTTTAATTACCTTAGTTGAGAAGGATTTCTCCTTCTCTGACCGAGGACAGAACAGATAAAGTGTAATATCAGGACAGATACTACACTTTGCTCCTAGACAGAATTGCTCAAGTTTCATCCAGCATTTAAAGAAATTTTAGTCATTCTCTCAACGTTGTGGAGCTGATTTTTTGCAGTTACATCTTAAACATCTATGAATGAAATGGATTAACTCTTAATGCAGTGGAGTTGTGGGAGATCCAAGCAAGAGGGGCGCTGGGGGTGATCAGAAGATGCTAGATGCTATTTCATCTCCCATCATCACTCCCCCCTCCCCATCATCCGTTTACATAATCCCAGTTTATTTTTTTGTATTTTGCACAGAAAACAAAAATAGGTCACACATCTGATGTTATTTTTATGAATGTTAATGAAGCCAAAATCAGTCTGTAGAACAAACTGTAGCACACCAAGCTTTATACTGAAGATGCATTATGAAGTGTCCCTATTTACTTGCTTCCCCACGAGGACATTTTTTTATGTGGGGGATATCCAGCTCGCCAAAAAGGGGCACTCTGGATAGGACGAAACTAAAAATTGCCCCAGGCAAGAAGGATTTCTCACCGTCCAACTGAGAACAGAACAGATACTACACTTTGAATTATCTATTTGCAGAAAATATTAAAAAACTTTACATTTAAAACAAATTAGGTACAAGGCCATCAAAAGTGTGGGGAATTGGGTATCGTTGGTCATCCTTGGTCTAAAGTAATAAAAATGTCTATCCTATTCTTAACTAGAATCATCTCAGTGACCACAATCCCACATTTACACTAGGGGTCATCCTACTTAAGATAACCCAGCATTTGTTGGAAATTTTATTTTTCATAAATATATTTATATAGAAAGATTTCATTAGTATAAAACGGGGAGTGGGGGCAGAACAAAAAGCAGAAAAAGTTTGGTTAGTAAGACCCTCCCAACCCTTTCTAAATAATAGATCGCCCACTGTTTTCCGGTTTGTTAAGAACCGAAAACAAATAGGGCGTTCTTTAAGTGGGAGTGAGATCTAAGTGGAATAGAAAAGAAAATGGAGGCACACTGTGATCCTAGCCCGAAGGCCATTAATTCATTTTAGTATTAATTCTGTTAAGTAGAATTTCATGTATTATTTAGATTATTCGGAGCACTATTCTCATCTTGGTAATGATATTCACAACGTTTCGGTCGATTTAACCTCTGGTCTTCTTCAGGTGCATCTTTTCGACCATTAGAACCTTCTATTCGAACTTGAGAATCTTTATGTCGAACGCGGGAATCTGTACAAAGTTTCGAACTTGTTATGATACCGTACCTATAACAGACTTTGGACTCTTCCATTCACAATAAATACTGGAAACATATGCTTCTCAGTGTTGAGTAAACCACAGTCTATACTGGCAGTCAAGACTAACGTATAACAACTCTTGTTTCTCTAGTGTGTTATGCTTTTCTTCAGCATACTTGTTTTCTGTTAAACCCCGTGTTCGTGGTTTCATTCCGGCCCGGCCCCTAAACAGGTCCACAACAGAACTGAACCCTTTATTTAATCCACGAGGGTAGATTGTTCTCATTCTGTCAGCCATGACCGGGTATAAGTGAGAATTTTGTTATTGTTAGTTAGTATCACCTGTAATAAGGATTGAACCTTCAATCTCCAGATTACTGTCACTTAGAACTGATTTTTAATCTGTTATGCCACATGTCCAAGGTTCCTGTGTATGACATAAAGATTCTCAAGTTCGGAAAAAACCTTTTAGTCGAACTTGTGAATCTTTATGTCGAACTCAGGAATCTGTACAGAATTCCCAAGTTGGAAAAGATGCACCTGAAGAATTTTGTAGGTTACTTCGAATATTAGAGATCTCTTATTTTGCCACTAATCTACATAGATAAATCAACATAGAGTAAGATGGGACAAGAGAAGTACATAGATAGCTAAGAGCGAGATGAATAACTTTTTTAGTTACTTATAAGTTAAGATTAATTAAAACAGTTCAGACAGATTTTTTTCCAAACATAACTCAATCCCAAACTAAGCATGTACTTTGTGTTATTAAAGATGTATAGGAAAAAATCCGTACGGAAACAACCGTTGACTAACTCAAATTTAGTATAACGATACGGTGAATGTTTAACACAAGTCTTAAAGACAGGCTCAAATCTGATGACCTCAGAGAAAGATTAAATCTGGACAGTATAGGGAGATGTGTGCAAAGGTTTCAATGATATGGCCACATTGAAAGAATGGACGAGAGTTCCTGAGTTAGTAGATGTAGAACAATTGAGGTAGTAAGGGTCAGCCAACAGGGAGAAGACCAAGGAAAACATGGGAGGAAATTATAATGATATACTTGAGAGAAAGAGGGATAAATAAAGATCTGGTTAAAGATAGGTTAGCTTGGAAGTCAATTTCTAAAAGCCGTCCAACACATGCCAGCATGTAAAATGGACGTTAAACCGAATATGATGATGCTAACCGAATATGATGATGCTATATATATATATATATATATATATATATATATATATATATATATATATATTTATTCATTAATAATATATTATTTTTTATTAATTAATTTACGTACATAAATTTATGTATATAAATTCTTTTATGTACGTAAATTAATTAATAAATATATATATAAAATAAAAATGATGACACGTCCGATTAAGGTCGACTGAATGCAATATTCTGCATATTCTTAACCGCTTAGCAAGTGGAAAATACTAAAAAAAAACAACATTGTTAAATCGTCAGTAAAAGAATAACAAACCTACGTATATATATATATATATATATATATATATATATATATATATATATATATATATATATATATATATATATACAAAAGATATGAAAATAAAGGTATAATGTATACCTTTAAATTTGAACCTATCATGAAAGAATTAATGCTCGATATACAAGATAAAGCAATTATATAGACAAATGAAAGTAAGTAGCAATCCATTCTTTGAAAAGACATGGCTTAAGGAAGGAAAAATAAATATTCTTTAATTGAATATACTTTGTTTTGAACAACTGAAGATGTAATAGACTTTGTATTTCCACAACTTTTATTTATCTTCTTTCATTTGTCATATATATATATATATATATATATATATATATATATATATATATATATATATATATATATATATAGATATCTTCTAATTCTTATTCATCCGATTTATTTTTGAACAGGCCTTTGATTAGTCCTCTATAAGAGGGTGAAGCCTGCCTGTCAGTCTTGATCAAAGTCTTCCACTCCAGGCTCGGCGGTCGCGAGAATCTAAGTTTGTAATTCCCAGGGCTGCACGGTCACATTTATACAGCTAATCCCAAGAAAGCTTTGGTCTTCCAGCCTGCCGATATATATATATATATAAATGACAATAAAATATACTGAGCTTTAATGCTATTATACAATATCACCGATCATCAGAAGTCAGAGACATTTCTGATAAGCAGTGATACAGTGAAACTGCAGTAAAGTGTTAAAACTAAGTGCATTTTATTATCATTTATTATTGACATAGTTCTATCGTATCTCTGTCGTAATTCGGTTCTGTTCCGATTTTAAGAGTTTGACATTCTTGTTTATTATATATATATATATATATATATATATATATATATATATATTATTTAAATACTATAAACTACTGTGTCTGCTGGAGATACATAGGTTTCGTCCGTCTGGTTATCCAGGAATTAGGAAAGGTTACAGATTACAGTCTTCAGTCTCCATTAGCATAGAACGGGCTGGTAAAAAACGCCCAAAGCGGAAGTATAGTGTCTACCAGTGTATGGATGTATCCTCCACTCTATAAAAAAGATCAACGTGTATTTTTGTATATGAATAAATATACTTTTATCCTGTCATGCAAAAGTTTGCTCGTAAAACATGTGCCGTTTTCTAGCCCCTGGACGAAACCATTTCAAGTGGTGAGGAGGAGCAAATAGCAAGTCAGACGACAACCTCAGATTTAGCATGCCGCCTGAAATAAATCCAGAAAGAAATCCTCCACTCCACATGATTAAAAAATTAGCGATGGGTGTTTTTTTTTTTAGGTCATCAGGAATGATAATAATAATTTATATATGAAAAATTAAATTATTGTTGTAATTCTATGATTTTATATGAATATTTTAGTAATATATCTAGATAAATAGCCACTACGAACACTGGCGAAGCATAATTTTTTTACCGTCATTTTTAAAGGAGGGTGTATACTAGTTCATATATAATCAGTTTGAAGCACATTTTCCACACTAGTTGTTTGTTTCCCTTTGCCTTCATCCAAGATAGAATAGACACTTTTATTCGGAAACCATTGAGAGAAGTGTTGTGTTAAATGCTTTTCTCAGGATGGGTAGCAATGAACAACAGTCGAAACAAGTTATTCACATACCAACGCATTCACTTAGCAGAAAATTTCTAAATGAATCCAACCCACATACATTTATGTCTACTGGCTAAATGCCATTCAGTTAATGAGATATCAACGAAAATGGGCATGTAATCATATTTAACCACATATTAAATACATAGAATTACTAAGAAATAATGTCTTGTGTACTCAAACCCCCCCCCCCCACATAAATACACGTTTTACGAAAAAATGTTATTTTACCTTATAGCTCTCTACTCAGTAGAAAACCTAAATATATAGTATAAGCAGGGTTGCAAAGGTGGAAGGTATAAGGTTCGTCTCCGACTCCTAGGATTCCAAAAATTCTGACTCCGACTACTTAAAGTCTTCCAATATTCAGACTCAGATTCTTTAAAGTCTTCCAATATTCAGACTCAGACTCCTAAAAGTCTTCCAATATTCAGACTCAGACTCCTAAAAGTCTTCACATATTCAGACTCAGGCTCCTTAAAGTCTTCCAATATTCAGACTCAGGCTCCTTAAAGTCTTCAATAATTCAGACTCAGGCTTCTTAAAATCTTCTAATTTCTAGACTCAGGCTCCTTAAAGTCTTCCAATATTCAGACTTAGACTCCTTAAAGTCTTCCAATATTCAGACTTAGACTCCTTAAAGTCTTCCAATATTCAGACTTAGACTCCTTAAAGTCTTCCAATATTCAGACTTAGACTCCTTAAAGTCTTCCAATATTCAGACTTAGACTCCTTAAAGTCTTCCAATATTCAGACTTAGACTCTTTAAAGTCTTCCAATATTCAGACTTAGACTCCTTAAAGTCTTCCAATGTTCAGACTCAGACTCCTTAAAGTCTTCCAATGTTCAGACTCAGACTCCTTAAAGTCTTCCAATATTCAGAATCAGACTCCTTAAAGTCTTAAAATATTCAGACTGTCTGTTGATTCTTCGGAGATTAAAAAATTTGAGTCTGATTCCTTCCCAAACCTCTGACTCTGACTCGAACTTCGACTCTGCAACTCTGATTATAAGAACTAATAATATAAGGAAATTAATGTCAAGTACAAGTTACACATTTATTACAGTTTACAAAAAAAATGCAAACATAACACACAACATTAATAAATAGAGTTCTTACTCATGTGTTGTAGCCATTCTCTACATTTTTGTAGGATATACAGGGTCCGCCATAAGTAATTTTGTTGATTTTAAGCATTTCTTCTATTTCATGTGTCATTCGAAAATGAAAATCGTATATCTTTATTACATCGTTAACTTAAGGAACAAATACGAGCTGCCATTGCTCAAGTGTCGTTGCAGCTGTGGACCAAAGTATATCGTTCAGTCTCTGAAAAATTAGCAAAGTGCATTAAGTTCCATGGAGAGCACATGGAATTTTAATAAATGTTTTAATAAACATCATTTTTTATGTTGCAAAAACCTGAAGTTTACACTTTGTTAGTTTCAATATTGCAGTTGCATATTTCTTGCATGTTGCATTTATTATGTTGAAATAAAATTATATAGTTACTTATGACGGACTCTGTAGATATCTGAATAACAGATATCCTTCTAGTTCTTTAAGGGCCAACAAAGGAATATAACTTGTCAATGTCATTCGGGGATTTGTTTCCCGACACGTGCATACATAGATTTTGGGTCATTTATATATGTAGTAATGTATGCATATATATATATATATATATATATATATATATATATATATATATATATATGTGTGTGTGTGTGTGTGTGTGTGTGTGTGTAAACACATACAATGAATCTGCAGATATATTTGATATTTCTGCTTGTAGATTCGGTGTTCCTATAAATTTACAAGCTTAAACAATATAAAATGATATATAAAGATGTAGTTCCTGTCTGTTTATTTGTCTGTTCATTTGTTGGTTCTAACCCACCCCCCTTAGGGTTTTGGAGATAGAACCCCCCCCCCCCCATATATATTCTGAAACTACATTACCAAGCGTATTTGGATAAGTATATTTCAACAACAAAATAAAAACGTACATGGAAAGTAATCAGAGATAAAGAAATAGAAACACTTGAGTAAGGGGTTATATCTCTGAAATATTGTGATATTCCGGCATCGCAGATACAATTCTGGTTGCCAATGAGAAATTTGGAAGCAAATAAAATTTATTTCAAAAAATGGCCTTGTCATTCAGTATTCATTTTTCATGAAGGAAGAATAGGAAGTCTTTTGCAGTAGTAGTAATAAGATGAGTTTTTGCTGGGAATGTTTTATAAGGAGGAACTAGCGATTGGAGCTCAGTCGAGCACCTTCCATGGAAATAACGATAGAGTAGAGAAAGGCTAGCAATGTCTCTTCTGTGAGAAAAGGGATTGTAGAGAAGACCAGAGACAAACCCTCACCAAATTGCAAAGTCAATTTTGTACTTTGTCAAGGCAAGAAAGAGTGCTCTGAGCAGCACCTCTCCAGATGGGGCAACAGTACTTCATCTTAGGATGTATCTGACACTTATGTAGGTAGAGATTGTGTTGGGAGTCAGGTATTTTAAAATTCAAATATGTAAATATACAACAAATACTGAAATACACAACAAATACGATAACAGGCATTGTATATATACAAAAGAAGAAAAAAAATCAGATCAACTACTGTATTTAGATCTAAACTAGAACAATACCCGTTCCAAGACGAGTAAAAAAAGTTCCGACACCCAACTCCTTATTGTAAAGTCTCTTAATATCAGACTGTCTTTTGATTAAAAAATCCGACTCCTAGCATTTTTACGAGTTCGACTCCATCCGATTCCATCCGACTTCATCTGACTCCGCAAACCTGGTGCCTGCGACGAACCTTCCACAAAAGCGAGCGCCTACGACTAACCGTGCACAAAAGTAGACACCTACTGTCTGAATTTGTCCACAAATGACTTGGAATATTTACTTACATTGAAATACTTACATCAAGTATCACATTTATGTTTGAGTTAAAAGCTTTGTTATTAAATAATCAACAACAGTGTTGATATGCCATAAAACAGACAACGTAAACACATTTTGTGCACATCTATAATCATATCCTTTATTTTAAACTAGAAAGACATACCCGTCCCAGGACGGTCAAAATGAATTCTCTAAACAGAACAATTTTGCACCACTTTTATGTCACCTTACAAAGATTAAAATCAAGATATAATGATACAAAACCTTATATCTAGAATCCTCATTCTAAGTTTGACCAAAATTCATCACATGATTTTAATTCAAGAAAATGTCTACAATTCAAGGGGTCTGAAGAAAAAAACTGAAATTCAGGGAATCTTGCTTAATTAGTGCCTAATAACTATGGATCAAATTCAATTCAAATCTAATATATTTGAATTTTCATATGCCCTCTCAAACTACTTTAAAATACTTCAAACAAACTGAAATTTGGGGAATATTTATTAATTGATATCTAATACCTATTGCTAAAGTTTCACAAAAATCAGAAGTATCTGAATTTTCATGAAGGGCTTCCACCCCCTTTTTACTCCCTTTGCATAAAACTAAATTAAACTAAATATAGCCCACATTTTGGACCCTTTACGCCGAGGAGTTGTGTTCTAAAATTCATAATGATCAGTTAATTAGTTTAGGAGTAAATCCTATCCATACAAATATATAAACATACCTAACTTTATATATTGATATCGACATTGATATCGAAGGTTCGATCCTTGTTCAAGTTAGCCATGCTGATGACGGCTCATAGCCAGAAACACGTGTCCATGAATTACTTTTATGTACGTATAAAATTAATAAAAATATATATATCAACGAAAAATACGTCCTATAAAATTAAGGGCGACTAAAAATGCAATCTTCTGCATTACTCTTTATTACTTAGGAAGTGAAAAACAAATAAGACAAACAAGATGCTACGATCACCAATACAAAAAAAAAACAATTACATAAAAATACCTAACTTTATATAGATAGAGTTATACTTCTCCACTGGACAGGGCCTTTTTTTAAGCTAAAAACTAATCACATGTGTAAAAATAAAAGAACCTAAATATCAGTGACTTACCATAGAATGATCCATTTTTCTCTCTATCTTTCTATCGTCCTGTCTACAATTACTGTTCACTGTGCAGCAATGCAGTATAGTACAGTCGTCTGCCACTTGCTCACAACTTGTACAGATTCCCCCTTCAGCTATTTGTGAAGTTCAAATCAATACAGCTGATACGTTTGATTGCATATGCATTAATGTCGACTTTATCATTACACTACACCAGCAAATATGCTTTATTTCTATCGATCAGCCATTCGTCCGGTCTGTACTTACATTATCAACAAAACAAGAAGCCATACTATCATGTGATCGCTGTATGGGTGGTTGGGGATGTTGGTGTTGTTCATTTTTGAAGAGGGGGGGGATGAAGGCGAGCAGGAACAAATGAACTTGAGATAGGATGAGTTTTTTTGTTGTTTTCTTTTTTGCCTTTTCTTTCATTCCATTATAAATAACTCGCAAATCATTTTTGCTAGTTATTTATAATGTAAGTGTTGAGTTTGCTAATGAAGAACCGATTGTGACAATTTCTGAGGAGGTAATGCTGAGGAGGATGGGCTCATGACAACAGAACAGATACTACACTAATCCCCAAAAGGAGGGGGGGTAATGCCTAGAAATATGGTTTCATGACAACAGAGAAGATACTACACTACCCCCTCCAAAAAAAGGAGACGGTAATCCCTGGGAGGATGGTCTTATGACAGCAGAACACTACCTTCCCCCCTGAATTGAGCATTAAAAGATAGTACAATAGTACGATAGAAGTAATAGTATAGTTTTGATTTCAGACAGATATGATACCAAATCTCCACTTGCAATAGAAGTACAATAGTACAATTGATAAAAGTAATAGATTCGGCTTCAGATAGACATATACCAAATCTCCACTTCTAATAGAAGTACAATAGTACAATCAATAGAAGTAATAATTTTGGTTTCAGACAGACTGATACCAAATCTTGATTAGTACTAGATGAAGCCATATTGGTTTCAGTTAAAGTGAAAGTAGGAAAACTAACTCTAACTATAGGAGTAATATGAATGGCCATAATGTAGATATGAAGGATTTTACTTATATATATATATATATATATATATATATATATATATATATATATATATATATATATATATACACTAGCATGACTTGCCCAAGGACATCGAAGAAACCAAAAATCGCAACCCACAGAAATACATTGAATGGAAAAGACCGAAAGACTATTTTCACTCCAAAATGCTAAGCCTTTATCCACGATAAAACATATTTGTATAAAGTTAAGATTCTGTGTATAGGAAGTTTATAAATGATAATAGTTAATGGTGAAATAAAAATTAAATTAAATAAAAAAATTAATTAAAGATTAAATTCAAAATTGGGAGAAATTTACAAATATTAGGGAAATTAAATATCAAAGTATAGTATATGAGTAAGGGACAGAAAAAAATCCTGAATTATGTGATAGGGCACGAACCTACTGATAGAGTCGTGGACAAAGTGTTAGATTGTTGATTAAAAGTGAGGATAAGCATGGAAGCGAGTTCAAAGAGCGGGATGAGGGTGCATGATGTACTAATATGGAGGGAACACGGAGGGGGGAGATGAGAAGGATCAGTTACATTTTGTTCTGTTATAAGCATGTGCAAAGTTGCAGAGACACACACACGCACCCACACACACATCTGTGTACACAGACACACACTTATACAGACCAATCAGACTCCAAGCATATTACTGACATGTTCCGTATGTCCTGCGACATGCCTTGATCTAGTTTCAAGGTATCACCAATCATCAGAAGTGTCCCAAGTGATTATAAGATAGAACTATGTTAATAATAGATGATAATAAAATGTACTTAGCTTTAACACTTTACTGCAGTTTCACAGTATCACCGACCATCAGAAATGTCCCCTGGCTGGCATCAATCGTAAATTATATATACTAGAAAAAATATACGTCCAAATGAAGCATATATTATTGCTAGTATACATGACGAACAAACATATACTACACTGCCTCCAAAGGAGGATGTAATGCCTGGGAGTATGGTATCATGACGAACGAACGTATACTACACTATAATATGAGGAAATGCCTTGGAGGATGGTCTCATGAAAGCAGAACAGATACTACACTACCCCCCCCCCCCAATTGAGCATTTATTTTCAAGGAGAGTAGAAAGTGAACCTTGGTTTACTTTCGGCATCCTCGTAACTCTCGCTTCCCTTATTTTGTCCTTTAGTCCTCAGATTCAATGAGTGATATTTCTGACAAAAGGAGAAGAATTGCTGTTTTCTGGGTCGGAATCTATCCATCTAATACTTATCGTTGGTTAGTTTTTGACCTTGAAGTAGTATTTCTTTTTTTTTCTTTTAGCTCCTTACATCAAGTGGCTTCATGCCTTGTCTAGAGTGATTTCCATAAAAAATTTAAAAAATAGTACAATACCACAAATAATAGAAGTAATAGTATTGTTCGGCTTCAAACAGACAGATACCGAATTTCCATTAGTAATAGATTATGAGACAACTTCACATGCATGTGTATGTGTGCATTTATCTAAAGAAAAAAAGGTAATGCCTGGGAGGATGGTATCATGACAACAAAACAGATATTACACTATGCCCCCTCGAATTGAGCATTGAATGATAGTACATTCGTCTGAAATAGTATAGTAAACTGAATTGAGTATAGTTTCAGCTTCAGACAGAAAGATATCAAATCTCCATTATTAACATATACAATTTTTACTTATTTCCCTTCTCTTCCCTCGCTTTATTATTATTATTTATTATTTATTTATTTTCCAACTTTTTTTCGATTTTTTTTTTGTATGTAAAATTACTCTGGTGCTGAACTTACACATGTATATATATTTTGATACAAGTTTGATCATTTTGTTTGGTAAATAGCAAGTTTTTCTTCTATTCATAATGTAATAATATAGATAAGGTTAGAATCAGGAATTTTCCACCACATGAAGTTAGAATTAATAAGAGTGGAATTTTTCATTAGAAGTCGAGTGAGAGCTATGTGTCCAAGTAGTTACATCACAGACAGGAAGTCTACAGTGTGACATGGCAAATGAGCAAAGTAGATTCTTTTTTTCACTGAACTGGCTGAGAGAGTGGTTGAGTTTTGGGATAGCTTCCACCCCCCCATCCCATGGAGCAGGGGTGTGGAGTATTATATGTGTGTACATGTATACTGTAAAGAAAAAAATAAAACCCGAAAGATAAGTGAATCTATGTTCTTTTTTAATAACGTTTACAAGAGTTGTTAGTAAAATGAAGAATACATTTACAACGAGAGAGAAGAGGATGGGATATAAATCACTGCTGCATGTCGTCTACCAACAAGACTCAAGCTGTCTATGTGATGAGCTGCCGTCGTTCGGATAATCTGCGGGGATCAAAGTATTGGTCATCATAGTTCAACAATAACTTGCATACCTTTCCTTTCCTTTGTGAACTGGTTCTCTCTTAAAAATTTCCCACTTTATGTCAGGAGACTTTCTAGCTGTGTCTTTACTGTTCCAAACATATGTAGCTAGCATGCTGACATTTTTATATGTATTGTTTGAGAAACTTGTGGTTGTAACATGTTTCCATATTCAACACTAACTGCACTATAAAATATTTTCCATTGTTTGCATTGTCTTTTTTTACTGTAGCTTAGTAGACTGGTTATGGTGAGGCACTTACACTTAAGGGCCAGTTGATTTTGTCTTTACAGTTACAATTTATGCTATTTGCATTATTTGTTTATTGTAATATTTTAAAATTTTGCATCTGTATTATTTGAGCTGTATTAGGGGTGAAACAGTAACTTACTTTAGCCTTATTTTGGTTAAAGAGGTTGTGTAGAGAGTGGTGCTAGCGGAATGTTTATTCATTAGTTTCAGAAAGATTTGACCAATATTTGGTTTTGCAGATGCATTATAAGGATGAAGCATTTGATGTAACAATGGGATACACTGAGTGTGCTTCAAGGTGCTTAAAAATGATGATGATCATCTCATCATCTGTTCTTTGGTCTGGATGATCGTTGGGTCGCTAAAGATGACCTAGCAACCCGTTTTCTTCACCTCTCCCGATTTTACTGTTACTCAATGCCAGTCTTGTCCACTCTCAGATGTTGTCCTCCCACCTTTTTCTTTGTCTGCCTCTTCTTCTTCCTCTCTCTACCATTTCTTGTAGATATATTTACTAACGTTTATTTAAATTAATGTCACTTTACTTAAACTAAATTTCACCCAATCAATGCTGACTACATCTTTGGACCCCACCACAAAAACTGAATATTATAAAATGTAGAAACTTAGAATTAAAAGATAATATGGGGTTATGAGCAGGGCATAAAAGAACACCGGATTCTTTATTCAATCCCGGACAACGATGGGTATTCCTGCTAGTGTAATATAAAATAGAGTGGATGCTTAAACTATTTAAACTAAGTGGTCTCTTCAAAAACTTCTTAGTGTAGTCTACATTCTAGGTCACTGTAATACCAATGATATAATTAAACTTGAGGACATTGATAGCATGAAATTACCAAAAACATAATTTAGATTTTCATACAAGAATCCAGTCAGAATACTACTAAATCTCGTTCATTGCAACTCGGCCAAACTTAATGACATTGTTGCTGTCGGAGGATTCTGGTATGTACTCAATTTTATTAAAAACTATTCAGGTTTACTTTCTCAATGAAAAAAGTGATAACATATCAGCCACAGAGTAATATTTTGTGTAGATTTCTCCATATTGAACTATTAAATATATACAAAGTGGCAACAACGTAGAATATTATACTAAAAGTCTGCGGACATGTTTATTTGAAAGCAGCAGCTGTAACTGCTAACTGCTGCTGATCTATATAATACTAACAGCCTGTTAACATGTATGTTTGTTTGAAAGTTGAAGCAGTTGTAACTGCTATATATATATATATATATATATATATATATATATATATATATATATATATATATATATAGACATTCACTGACAGACTCTTTCGCAGTATCACAGCTCTTCACTGTGGCTAAACTAGCGCCTCTTCTTAGCCAGTGATCGAACCATCAACCAGCTGTCGACCGCTCTATCAATTAGGCCACGAGAGAAGTGCTCATGAATGATATCTACAATGTCTATTTATATAAACACCGACCGCTGCTTCCACTGTGCTCGATTTGTTTATTTACAAAAAAGCTTTGTATTACAATAAGAAGCAGCAAGAGATATCACCCAACGACAGTGCTTAAGCCGAGAAGGGGAGGCTTAATCCGTTTCTTGGCTAAAAAGTAATTAATTTCTTCACATTTGACAAATAAAATATAGCCTTATGGAAAACATAAAAGCATGTAAAAATATAGATGTTATTATAATTTGAATATTTCGAGCAGTCCTCTGCACTTTATCAAAAAATGATAAAAAAAATAAATGAAATTGAAACCAGTAAGAAAAAAAGGAATTTTCAACTTTGTGTGGTGTTCATTCTTTGTCTTAACATGCAAGTCAGTTCCTGCGAAATCTCTATCTGTTGGCAAAGAAAACCATTGTTTTTTTTTTTAATGAAAGTGTGCATGTTCATCTCATTGTGAATTACCGTTAAGGGCAACTTATTCTTTCAGTCAAGTTTTATTCCAAAACAAAAATTCTTCTCAGTCTGTAAAATATTAGTGGTTATATATATAACTTCTTTGTAATGTAGCAGGAAAAATCCCAGCAGAGTGTTCAATTAATTGAGAATTAAAGTTAAAAACAAAAAATGAAGAGCGTAATATTTATTTATTTTGGTACAGAAAAATTATTATTATGATGGCCCTTAATATATGGTATTTTTCAGTGTCACACAGAGGACATCTATTTATAGCCGGAGAGAAGGATAGTCTTCTCTCAATTACTTTCTATTTGATGGTGATGGGTGTCTTTTCATCTTTAAGTTGCCATACCTGGGTCGCGAGTGCTGTATTTGCCTTGTTTTTATATCTGAAGGTGTTTCTGTGTGCGTATAATCTTTGTTTGAAGCTTCCCTGCGTCATGCCAATGTATTGTTTTGCTCTATCGGTAGTCTGCTTTGTGACGGTGGCTTCATATACGAAGGAATCGATTTTGCAATTCCCCTCTATGGGGCAGTTGTTTTTGTCCTGGCATGAGCAGCTTGCGTTTGCAATTGCTTTGGGCTTTGCAGAGATGGTTTTTCTTATGGATGGGGCAGTAGAGTAGCTAACCTTAATAGAATTTCTGTTAAAAAGTTTGTGCAAATTGTGTGTGTGGGGGGGGGGGAAGTGTTTATCGAGTAAGTTGAGGAAAATGTGGTCTACCTTTGTCTTGGTATTGGTGGAATAGGGTGGGGAAAACCAGATCACCTTCGTGGTTGGTCTCGGTTGAGTGTGTATGAGATCTCTTCTCTGAACCTCATTAAACCTTCCTTACACTAAATTTAAACAAACATACATAACACTCTAAGCAAATAACGTGTCCAAACGAGAGTGACACGTGACTTCACATTTCCGAAACAGATGACAACATAAGCTGAAGAGACCCAGATGGCTAAGTCCTTCTGTGCTTGAAACCGACGGTACGAATGTTGTACTAATTTTTCTGTACCAAAATAAATAAATATATATATATATACATATATATATACATATATATATATACATATATATATACATACATATATATATACATACATATATACATATACAGGGTGATCCAAAGAAACAGGGCCCCCGTGTACACTTTATGTGATATCTCCTTTATTTATTCACCGATTGCCCTTATTTTACAGGACATGGCAGAATCAACGACCGTGAGTACACCAGGACCTCAGTGGGAGCTGGGACAAAGAATACACTGTGTTAAATTTTACTACAAGACATGCTCGTTTAAGAAAACTCAGGACAGTTTCATGCATCTGTTCGAATGTGAAAAGGCTCCATCCAAAAGTAGAATTCAGAACTGGGTGGACCACTTCGAGAAGTATGGGACCGTGGAGAACCTCAACGCTGCCAGTGAGAACCGTCCAAGCCACTCGGGACGTCCCAAGAAGCGGACAGCCGAGCTGGTCGAAAGTGTGAGAGAGTCTCTCCAGGAGAGTCCG
>OY744519.1:74943030-75115530 GCA_963556195.1 Sepiola atlantica
TTCGAGTTTTCCTTTCTTCATCTCAAGTAGTGCACACTTTTACATTCCGAATTCCATTCCTATATCCTGGCTAAAGAATCCAGTTGTACTTATTCGTTTTTCTAGCTCCTTTTCGGAGGCCGTAGTTTAAGATCATCCATATACATGAGGTGGTTTATTTATCCTTTTATATCCATAAATTTGTATCCTGCATTTCATCTCTTAAGTGTGTTGGTGAATTGCATCATAGCTATAGCTAAAAGTAATGGAGATAGGGAGTCTCCCTGGAAAATGCCTCTCTGTATTCTTATCTCTGCCAGGTGCTGTCACTCAGCTGTCAGTTCTAGTCTTCATTTTCCATTGCTTTCTTCGTAAAGTTGACAATATTGCCTGGTATTTTGTACATTTTTAAACATTCAATTATCCCTACTTGGGGAAACTGGGTTGTATGCTTTCTTGTAGTCGATCCATGCCATGGTTGTTTTCTTTTTTTTTGTTTTTACTTTCTTCAGTATCTTGTAGAAACACGTGTTAACTTTCCCTTTGCTTCAAAACATATATATATATATATATATATATATATATATATATATATATATCGTGGCTGTATGGTTATGACACTTGCTTGCGGAGTCTAGGTTGATTCGACCGTCTGAGATTATCATTCCCTACACTGATGAGAGTGAAAGCGTGAAACGCTGGCATATGTAGGTAAAAATAATTTAATATTATTTACTTAAAATTAATATTGTTATAAGCCCTTTTAATAAGATTGAAGTTGAGCCCTGTTCGGGGAAGTTAAAAATAAACTGACACGTAGCGATAAAGGCATATTCCGACAACGTTCGTTGAATACTCTAGTCAGTCTTTCTAGATGTGCCTCCCTTCGCATGAATAGAACTTAAATTCCCTTCTTGACGTGGTAATGGCTCGTAGCCGTATGGTCATGACGCTTGCTTGCAAAGTCTAGGTTGATTCTGTATTAGGGGTTTGAGCCTTACGATCGTCTGAGATTATCATTCCCTACCCTGATGAGAGCGAAAGCTTGAAACGCTGGCGTATGTAGGTAAAAATAATTTAATATTATTTGCTTAAAATTAATATATATATATATATATATATATATATATATATATATTGTATTAAAATGTGGATTCTGTGTCTGTCTGTAACTAAAACTCCGACACTACCTAAGTCCCATTGCTTTGTCCAGAAAGTTCATAATTTTGTATGTTATTTTATATATCTTTAAGCATTCAATTATTTCCGCTTTTATTTCATCTCTTGGACTTTCTCTTTGTTGTATTTCCGTGTGAACACACGTGAGTAATTTGTAGCTATTAAAAGTTAGAACAAAATAACATTGTTTAAATGAATCTCTTATAAGATGCTGGATTAATATCTTGATCCATAGATCCATAGATCCATGCTTTTTTGTTGATGTATTAACTATGAGGAGCAGGATGCATTTGGATTAGCAAAACACGAGCATGTGTATTGTTGTTTTTATTTTTCGAGTATGTACAAGGAGTCAATCTGGGCGGAAGTCACTGGGGGGGGGGGTTATTTACTTCCCCGGGAGGTTAGGCACAAGGCTAGTTTTATCTTACTCTCACAAGGTAAGATGTGACCCACGGTCGAGTCGGGAAAGTGGGACTTGAAAAGCCAGCGCCCGAGAAGGTGAGCACTCTGGCCATTAAAAATTGCCTGGGCAACCCCGTCGGCATTCCCCGGTAGGGCGCCTCAGGCAGTAAGCAATAAACTTACTCCTCCCAAAAGAGGGGAGGCAAAGCCTGGGAGGGTGGATCTCCTAGAACTGCACAGGACCGTCCCATAGACAGGCGTAAATCAAGCCCTGAAGGCCAAGACGATACCAGTCTATGGAGTGCAGTATATTCCTATCTTATTATAACACTCTTGATTGCCCTTCTCTCTCAATTGTCATCTGGTTTTGTTACTGTAAAGCTAACGAATATTTTATATCCTAGCTTTTACGTTTTTAGCTATATCTTTCCTGAACACGCATCACCATTTTGAAGAAGGAAAAGACAATAGTGAAAAAAACAATTGGATTTACACATTTTTTCTCACATAAACAGTTTATTGAAGACAAAACACAAACGGGAAATACAAAATCTATAAACATGATATGCAAAGGAGTAAAACTCTTCGATATTGGGCGAGTATACCCACTAGTATATAAAATGGTTAGTTGTGAATAGCATGAAATAAAAGGTCAGCCCGGGTCAATATGCTAGACTAAGAGAATTAATAGAGAAAGGATATGACATCACTTGGCTCAAAGAAAGAGTGGGAGAGAGAAGACAATGCGTTGATGTGAAAAATGAGATGAGCTGACAAAATATGATTAAACAGTGATTATTGATCTCTCTCTCTCTCTCTCTCTCTCTCTCTCTCTCCACTCCCACTGGTCAGTGATTAGAAACGAAGATCAAGTGGAATAACCCTCCCCTGTTTTCCCTCAGTTTTGTCTTGACTTACTCCTTTTGAAAGTACAAATAAGGAGCTGATTTCAGGACGGCAAGCCTGGAAGAATCACATAGGAGTGCATAGAAGAATATGCATCTACGAAAGTATGAATATAATTTGTGAACTTTAATTTGGTTTTCTGCATGTATGACACCAGGTTGAAATGCAACAAAGCTACAGAGATAATTACCAAAATGATAGACATAGAAAGAATAATTAATGTCCCAATACAATAAGAAATATGTATGTTGCCGGGGTCATAGATAGAGAAGATCCGTGAACAATGTATAAGTAAATATGGCTTACATTTTCGCTTGTGGTATTCTGGGAGTCTGGGTGATTACCAGTATGAAATGTGTTCTAGAGGCAAAGCCTCCTAGGGTTTGGAGAAGGCATGCCCTTAGGAGGAGCTAGACGAAACGTCCATACACCTTGAAGGACCAGCCAGAAAATGTGTGGAATGAGATTTTTTACTTCCAAATAAGAGAACATATTCTTTTTAACGGTAGAAAGAATAATTTAGGGGAGATAATAATATATAACCCAAAGGAGATCACTCAGATAATTCTGCCATTACATTATGTTCACCAAAAATAAATATTATTTATTTGGATAATTTTTAAAAATACAGAAAAAGTGACACAAGGCCAAAAGTGGGAAGTGGAGAAAGGCTGGTCGTTAGTATCTTATTTAACTCAGTCATTGACCCAAACATTTCATTTACCAAAACAATACACTGGTCTTCCACATGCCATTCACCAAAGCAAAACCTGCACTATGTATTAACTAATTAAAACCCATATAAAAAATATGCAGTTAAGAAACAATAAATAATCACATATTTACACAATGAAAACACAGTATTAGTATAAGAATCGCATCAACCCCCACTTTCTAAATGTGGTAGGTCGGCAGATTTGCCAGTCATAAAAAATGTAAGTTTTGAAAGTTTTATTTAATCGAGCACCACTTCAATATCCCAAAATTAAACCCACATCTCGTCAAATCAAGCCACTTGTAACCGAACTTGAAAGGGGTGTGAGAAATTATCAAATAAAACGTGGGTAAATATAAAATAAGTCATATAAAAAGGGAATAACAACATTTGCCTGGTCTTTTGGCTAGGAGCAAAGTGTAGTATGGCCTTGTGCCTAATTTGTTTAAAATGTAAATTTTTTAATATTTTCTGCAAATAAATATTGCAAAGTGTAGTATCTGTTCTGATGCTGCAATTAGTCTTTTCTGTCCTCGGTCGGTGAAGGAGAAGCCTTTCTAGACTGAGGCAATTTTAATTTTTGTTTTAATCCAGAGTGCCCTTTTTTGTCAAGCTGGATTTTTCTCATATTAAAAATCGACCTTGTGTCTAACTTTGCTCTCGTGGGGAGGTATGTAAAAAGGAACAACATTTGAAACCCTAAACTAGCCTAATTAGGACTGAAAAATGTCAGGTCCGTTTTAAAAGTCACAAATCCTTATGACGTCAAAATACTGATTAAAAGTAACACCAATTACGTTCTGGAAGTGCCAAATCCTTGTGTCTATATTTTACCATTTAAAATTAGCATCAATTATGCAACACAGTTACAAAACTTTTACCCACCTTTCCCCAAATTTGAATGGAAAAAGTTTCTCATTCTTAATTCTCATTTTCAGTTGTTGTTTAAAAATGAGATCAAGCTGGCGAGAAGAGAAGGATTCCTTCTGTCGTGTCGACGATATCACGACTCATAATTCTAAGTAAACACAGGAATGCATAGTGTTTCTCCTTATCCAACGACAGTCCAATTGCTACAAACAGACATGGATTCTAGAACAAAAAATTTGTCAGTTAAGCATGCAGACAATATAACCCTCAATCAATTCACATAACAGACAAACGCTCCTGCAGCAAAAATAAAAAGGTGTAATCAATGAAATTCTCTCCACTACATCCGGGTACAAGGTTGCCATGTTAATAATAATGCTCAGAGTTTGCCGACCGATTACTGTCTTGTGTGCTAAGACACCACTCTCTTTTTTCCACAATTTATTTAACTATTTAAAGATTACTTTTTATTCTTTCACGAAAATCTCAATATCGAAAATGCTTATTAAAATCCAATAATTGGTTGAATTTTGGAAGATTTTACAAATTGATGTGTTTTTAATAACCTCCAAACGACAAATGGAAATCTTCGGTGATTCTGTTTACACAGAATAAATAAGATTTTAAAGTAAATATTTCCGGTTCTACTTAACATATGGAAATCATTTTTTATATCAGAGATGTTCACATTTGCACAAGCAGAACTGTTTTGGCAATAATATTAAGGTTTATTTATGTTCCATGGCCCTTTTTACTCAGTTTTTGAATTTCTACAGTCAACTTTGGTCATACTTGCTAGAGAAAAAAAGAGTAACCCGTTGTGTCATCCACTGAGCTTGGGTTAAATTGTTTGAACTAAGAAAAGTGAGTTTGCAAAGCCAATTAAATATTAAAAAAGTAAAAAGACAAAATCCTAAATTATCCTTTTTCTACTCGCTATCTCTCTTGTTCTTGGCCTTTTGGCTAAGATCAAAGTGTAGTATCTGTTCCGATGGATACTGCACCCCATAGACTGGTATTGTCTTGGCCTTCAGGGCTTGATTTATGCCGGTCTATGGGTCTGTCCTGTGCAGTTCTAGGAGGTCCACCCTCCCAGGCTTCGCCTCCCCTCTTTGGGGAGGAGTAAGTTTATTGCTTACTGCCTGAGGCGCCCCTACCGGGCAATGCCGACGGGGCTGCCCAGGCAATTTTTAAACCCCACTTTCCCGACCCGACCTTGGGTCACATCTTACTTGTGGGAGTAAGATTAAAACTGGCCTTGTGCCTAACTCCTGGAGAGGAGTAAATCAATACTCACTATCTCTCTTTTCTCCTCCAGCTACTGGTTAATTAGTATTACTGCGCGTAATGATATTCTCTCTTTTTTTTAAAGTAGACTATTCCAATGTATTTATTCTCTCATTTCTTCTTTACATTTGACTTTTAATATATATATATATATATATATATATATATATATACAGAAAGAGAGAGAGAGACAGACATTGTAAATAGTGTCACACACAGCCTTCGTCGGGACCACAGCAAAAAAAGATAAAAGTATTCGAAAATGGCTCGTAGGTTCTTAGGTCCCAATATTATACACAGAATACATGTGGAAGGGATTCTCCAATTCAAGACATCACATAGAAAACAAGGAAGAATAACGAGCAGGTAAAAGACGACTCAAAAACCATCAAACAGTATTTATTTATAAAACAACTGGAGAAGGGATAAACATGTATAAAACAAATAACAAGAAAAACAAAATACTATTTGAAGGGAAGAGGGATACTGTTTAACGATAACTAATGGCGAGCAAAATCCATGAACAAAATAGTATCCTAAACAAATCACGGAAGAAAAAGGATTACTCACTCACAGAATATGAAAGGTTGTTACAAGACTCCCCATGGGAGTTAAAAGTTCAATGATCCAGGAATGTCACAAGTCACACTCATCCAAGATCCACACTGATCTTTGGATGGAAAAGTCATTAGCAGAATTCATATATGCGGGTGTGATCGGGGAAGTCTCACTTGGTGCGATGCAATCTTCTCACAGAGGGTGTATTCGTTTCTTCACAACGGTGTAATAGGTTTATAGTCAATGACAGATTTGGGTGAAATAATCTCGAAAGCCTTTGTTTTCATCAAATTAGCTTTCGGCATAGAAGAAAATCTCGAGACGATTCGGACAGGTTTTTTCTGAGCTTCGTGCTTTCCTTCCTCTTCTTCATCTTTTTTCTCTTCTTCCTTTGCTGTGGGTGACGGGTGACTCGACTGGCAACAGTTTACTCTTTGGCTGGCATGAATTCTCTGCTCGATTCGCCAACTCACTTTTATATGTTTACTGCTGATATTCATGGATGGGGTAGGTGGGTTTGTGAAGGGTTTCTTTGAGTTGCCAGGCGATGAAAATTTGCACTGATTTGGGTTCACACCACTCATGGACGTTAATAGATGACACCAGGTGTTTGTCTGTCGTTTAATTTATCTTTGTTTAAGGGTTTAGGATGGGGGAGAGTGTGTTGCTAACTGGAAATAAGAGCTAAAAGTCGACGGTACTTGGCCCTTTTATGTAAGGTCAATTATGTTCGTAAATGTTTTAAGAGGTGAATGCGACAAGCTGTGTTGTCTGACTTCCTCTTAGTTAGGTTTGCTACCGGGTAAGGTGTTGCTGATTGGACACACAATTCACTTCTTGTGTAGGGATGAGTTGGCGGTGTCGTTTCAACTGGATACAACATTTCTTCTGTTATTGCTTGGGTTGAAAGGACAAATATAAAGATACAGGATAAAATAGATTTGGCTTGCTTCGTTAGATGTTTATGGAATACATTTTATTTCTCTAATTTAGATTCAACCCCCCACCCCCATTTGTAACAATAGATAAACAAACACGTAACACATTATTATTATTATTATTATTTCAGCTGTTTTTTTTTCGTTTTTCGACAAAACCTTATTTATTATAACAAATTCCATTTTGCACAAATTTCAGATCTTCTACAACTCAACCCAAATGTTTCCGATTGCGATTTACAGAACAAACTTGAAATGGTCAAAGTAGTTTACAATTTGAAAGCTGCGAGATGAAAAAAATTTTACGACAGAGGAAACTATGCAAATATAAATGCACCCTTTTGGTTAGAGTTCACGTTTTTAAAAATGCTAGCTTCTCCTAAAAAATAATGTTGAAAAAAGTTCCTCAAAAAAATAAAGCAAAGAAAAGAAATGAAGTTGAAGAAAATTATTAAACTCATTCTTAACACGTCGGTACTAATTGACTGTCCGGCCACGGCTCGGGCATTTCAGATCTGTTCCATAAATTGCAATTGGAAACATTCGGGTCGAGTTGAATCATCTCTAGAAGTACCCAACTTTCTAGGTTTTTTTTACAACGATATTATCGGCATTGTTAATTTAAAGAAAACAAAATTAAGCTAAATTTTATGAAAAACTAGCTGAACGTATCCGGTGTTGCCCGGGAGTCTTTTTACTTTCCTTCTTGCTTCACTTTTTCTTTATTTACCAACTCTTTTCCATACATTTATGCATACACCCACCAGGGGGAATTCCAAACCTGTACTATCTCCCTTTTTGCAATGGTAGAAGGCACTACAATCTGTGATATAAAAAGGAACGCACAAGAAAAATTAACTCTTTTTTCTTCCGGTTTGATCACTGATGAACATATACTAACCAGCACGTGTGCGCTGCAACCACAGATATACACACACTTCATGGTATGTAAGACATTTCCCTATAGTTACATACACACACACACACGTAACATACTTCTCAGACTTTATTGTACACATTTTTATGGACACAATGACAAAGCGAACCCTGTCAGGTTTGCAAGGAATAAATGTTTTTTGCATACATTATTGTTTCTTTGTTTCATTTGTAAATGCTTGTCTTAGAACATGTGCAAAGGGAGCCGGTGTTGTCCAAGTGTCGGCTAAACCTTTTTATTTTTAATAGAATTTTGAAAGTTAAATTTAATTATTACAGTGTCATTCGGTCATTAAATTATTAATTTTGTTATGGTAATATTGTTTTAATCTTAATTTTTTTAAATATTGGATGTAAATAGCTTCAAGAACTTTGAATCTTTTAATACATGAGGATTTGCTAAGATTTTAAAGCTAGAAATAACTTTCTATTTGACAGTTGAAAGGCTTCCAAATTCCTTTCAAATTATGAAGAATCACAAAAAGTTAATTCTCTTTTTTTTTCTTTCAACTATGAGCAAAAGATTAAAATGGCTGCCTTTTGTTTTAGTACTTTACGTTATCAAATTTTTCATTTCAATAAATATTCGATTAATAGTAAATAAAAAATAAATAATTCAATAATTCAATAATCAAAGTTATGTTGACGCGAGAAACACATGCACACACATGCATGCACGGGAAGTTGTCTCATAATCTATTACTAATCGAGATTTGATATCAGTCTGTCTGAAGCCGAACTATACTATTACTTAGACTATTGTACTATCTTTTAACGTACAATTCAGGGAAGGTTGTAGTGTAGTATCATCCTTCCAGGCCTACCTCCACCTTTGGAGATAGTGTAATATCTGTTTTGCTGTCATGACAATATTCTCCCAGGAATTACCTCCTCTTTTTTGTTTGGGGAAGGAGGTTAGTGCAGTATCTGTTCTGTGGCCATGATACCATCCTCCCAGACATTACCTCCTCTTTTGTTTTTTGTACTGCAGTATATGTTCGTTCGTCATGATACCATCCTCCCAGACATTACCTCCTTTTGGGGGAGGGGTAGTATAGTATATGTTCGTTCGTTGTAATACCATCCTCCCAGGCATTACATCCTCTTTTTTCTTGGGGGGTATAATATCTGTTCTGTGGTCATGAGATCCTCTTCCCAGACATTACCTCCTCCTTGGGGAGTAGTATAGTATATATTTTGTTGACATGAGACCACTGTCACAAGCATTACCTCGTGGGGGTAGAGGGTGGTAGTATAGTATATGTTCGTACGTGATGATACGATCCTCCCAGGCTAGCAAAAATATTTGCTAATTTTATTAATATAGATTGAAAAAAACACAACAAAAAAACAATGTATTACGTTTCATTGCTGAGACTGATGGGAAATTAACAGCTGCAACTAAAGTTACTGACAGTTTAGGAATTTATTTTTTTATTTATTTATTTTTTGTAATTAAAAAAAATATTTTTGGTTTTAGCTCCTGTGAAACCGGAGTAAACTACTGCTTACAAATTCTTGAAAATTCGAACAGTAAAAAGAAAATTGGTTATATTGAAGTTTTCAGCTTTAAGATGTCTGCCATCGAAACAACATTATCTTAACCAAATTTGGTTCTATTAATAATTTAATAATCAAACAATATCGTAATAATTATGTTATATTATTACGGTATTGGGTGCTCTGCTAGCAGAACGGTACCAAATTGAAAGGTGAATTTGGGACGCTAAAACTTACACCATCGGAAATTGGTTCCAAATCCACGGTCTACCTTTTCTTTCTTCGTGTACATTAGTTATTAATTATAATCAATTTTTTAAGAAGACAATTTTTATTTTTAATTTTCATTTATTTAAAATCAACGAGAGTGGAAAACAATTTTTGGTACTTCTTCAGATTATGACCTGAGCTAACTTTGACCCCAACGCTGACCCTGACCATAACCCTAACTCTAACGCTAACACTAATCCTGAACCTAACCCTAACGACAGGATCAACGTTAGCTCGTGTCCTAATCTGGATAAGAACCCATTTTTTTTATGTTTCGGAATTTTTTACATGAAGATGATTTTTTTAGTTATTGTTAACTTAAGTTAAAGATGATTATGAAAGAAAAGGTCGACCGTGGATTTGAGACTATTAAATTAATTAAAATGACATTTAAATTCGACTAGACTAATCTTATCTTTCTGTTTTTATGTTAAATCTGTGCATTATAGTAATTAATATCATTTCATTGTAATAATATGATCACGTTTAACTTAAGTCTAATGTTAAGGAGTTAAAAAAAACTAAAAAGTGGTTTTCCACTTAAAATTTTCTTCCTAAACATTAATTATAATTAATAATTAATGCACATTAAGAAAGAAAAAGTAGACCGTGGATTTAAGACCATTTTTGCGATTGTGTACGTTTTAGCATCCCAAATTCACCTTTCAGTTTGGTACCGTTCTGCTACCAAAGCTCCTGGTATTGTTTGGCTTCTAAAAACTTTCAAAATCTTAATCCATGAGAATTTGCTAAATATTTTAGAGCCAGAAATGATTTTCTATTCAACAGTTTAAATGCTTCCAAATACCTTTCAAATTCCGAAAGTTCACGAAGTAATTCATTCTTTCTTTTCTTTTCTTTTTGAACTATTAACAAAAGAATTTTTTTTTAATTGCCTCAGTCTAGAAGGACTTCTCCCTCTCTGACTGTACCGAGGATAGAACAGATACTACACTTTGATCCTAGCCTGAAAGTCGAGAAAATTTTAATGTTTTCCCTCTTCCAAAGTCCCCCTTTGTGGGTTGCTGGATATTCCTCACATTAAAAACAAAAGAATAAAATGGCTGGCTTGTTTATAAAGAAATAGGAATGCATTCTGGTGGATTTAATTTCGTAATTAAATCATTTTGCTAAATAGGAGTTTAAAAAAGGTGTGTTTTCATACGGTACTTAACGCGGATAATTTTTATTTCATTAAGTAATCGATTGATACTAAATTTAAAACAAATAATAATGTGTAAGTCACGTAGAGGCGAGAAACAGATACACAAACACACGAGAAATCGTGCCATAATTTTAGTAGCAACAAAGTTTAATTGGTTAATGGGTCCCTAATTACTTGACTCCCAACGAGGGCGGAGTTAAGACACAAGATAGGTTTTTAATGTGGGAAAAATCCAGCTCCCCAAAAAAGGTGCACACTGGATTGGGATAAAAATTGAAATTGCCTCAGTCTAGAAGGATCGTTCCGTCACTGACCGAGAACAGATGGCTTGACAATGCATCGTTTAAGACAAAAATGGAAAATAAAAAGTGTCAAACTTACACGGTACGGAACTAGCGTGGTGTACATGGGCGCTGATGCTTCGTGGTGTAAGTTTGTTGTCTGGTTTGTCCCAGTGGGGTCACCCATGGCCGGAAAATGCGCGACTTTCCCCTCCGTATCTTTTTAGGCCTGTGTCTGCCTTAGTACAAAATTCCGGTTATTCTTCATTACTCGCATTCAAAGAGCTTTGTCCCGTGTTCGTTCGCTGTGTACGCTTCTTTCTTTTCTTTTTCCTTTTTTCTCTTTCTTTTGTTACAAATCTAATTTGACCTTTTTCGAAAAAAATAAAATCGTTATAAAATGATTTTTAATTGAACTTTTTCGCTTTCTTATTTTTTTTTGACAAACAGCCAAATTCATTTATGTTTGTGCCCTTTTCTTTATTTATTTTTTGTTGCTGTTGTTGTGTGTTTGTTTTAAAGAAGGGTGGCGGTTCCTGGTTCCAAAATACAAAAGTGTGTTAGCCGTAAAATCCTCTGAAGGCGTCATCACTGACTGTCACCAGGTTAAAACAAAAAAAAACAAAATGTGCAGAGTGTCGCGTAAAAGAGGATAGAGAACGAAAGGGGGAAAAAGCGAGAATGTAAAGATAAGTTGTTTCCTCTTTCTCTCCGTCGTTTGTCTCATAAATTATAGCAGTGGGACTAAACGCAGACGACATCCGCTTCTGATGGGAAAGTGGTCACATCATAGAACTTGTTCATTCGTTTACTATCACCAAAACTGAGCTAAGACCAAAGTGTAGTATCTGCTCTGTTTCAGGAACCCATCTTCCCATGCATTACTTCCTCCTTTCGGGGTTGACTAAGGGATTACTCTGCTTCGCCTTCTCTTTTCATAAGATGATTGGTTTATTGCTCTCACCTGATGCACTCTAATCCATGATGGAATGCCGATGGTACTGACCAGGCTATGACTACCCCTTTAAAGGGAGCTCGATTCCCACTATAAACTGTTCTTGTGTCTAACCTTGCTTTGATTCGTTTACTACCACCAAAACTACATTTTTGGGTTAGGACTAAAATGCAGCATCTGCTCTGTCTCTGGGACCCATTCTCCCATGCATCACCTTCTCCTTTCGCACGCATCATTTTCTCCTTTCGGAGAGATAATGAGTTAATTGCTTTCATCTTAGGCATCCCTATTCGTGATAGAATACCAACAGTACTGGTCAGGCTATGACTCCCTCTTTCGAGAGAGCTCGATTCACATATTCTCCTAGGCATTACCTTCTCCTTTTGGAGATGACGAAGAGATTACTCTGCTTTGTCTTCTCCTTTTTGAGAGAGGTTTGGTTTATTGCCTGTTGCTTGAGGCACCCTCATTTGTGAAGGAATGCCGTCGGACCGACCAGGATATTTTTTCAGCTGGACCAAAGTGCTCCTTTTTTGAGGAGTTCAATTTACACTATAAACTAGCTTTGTGTCACACTTGCCACTGTGAGAGCCAGGTAAACAAATCTGTTCGGTCTCAGGAGGCCATTCTCCTAGGCATTACTTCCTTTTTTGGGAGGCAACGAAATGATTACCCTGCTTTGTCTTCTCTTTTCGTTGCTTATTGCTTTCAGATGAGGTACTATCATCAATGATGGCATGCCTACAGTACTGACCAGGCTATGACTGCTCAGTTTGGGAAAAGCTCGATTCCCACTATAAACTGACCTTGCATTTAACCTTGCTTTGTGTGGAAGCAGGTGAATAAATCTGACCTTCAAGCTTATATCAAAATGTAGTATCGGTTATGTCTCAGGAGGCCTTCAAGATGGGGGTGTATTTATTGCCTGAGGTGCTCTCATTCACGAAAATGTGCCGACGAAACTATACATGTATTATTGTTCCTATCCAGAGTACCCATTTTTAGAGTACTGAATTTTTCCCACATTACAAACTGACCTTGTATCTAACTTGCACTTGTGAGGAGGCAAGTCTCTCTCTCTATTCTATCGCTATTTCCATGAAAGGTGCTCGACTTGTTCCTCCTTGTAAGACATTCACAGTAAGAACTCGTTTCGCTACCATAATGGAAAAAGACTTTCCTTTCTTCCTCCATGTGCCTAGCATCAGGCAGAATTTTCATAAACAGAGCTTCTTTGCAAAGGCTTCTCATCTGTGGAACACATTACCACAAGACTGCTTCTCTGCAGATTACAACATAGTCGTCTTCAAACCCAATGTTAGCAAATACTTGTCATAAACCGGTCCATAATAAAACAAACTTACCATTGATCAATTTTAATACTCCCATAGTGTTTCTCATCTTTCAACTTTTCATCTCATTAACCCTTATCCTTAAGTAGGTCTTGGCCTTGATAAATTGTGACCCAATAGCAAAAAAAAAATGGAAATTCGTAGATACCTTAATAGGATTCACTAAAGATTTGTCGTTTCATGTTATGGAAGCACCAGGAGTCAGCGAATGTTGTTTGAAAGTATCGACTCTCGATTGAACAATATCTCAATCAGCAGTTTCTTTCAGCAAATCACAGGTGCAGAAATATTCACCTCTACATGTTAGAATATTACACGCGTCATATAAAAACCTAAACACACCACTTGCTTCAGTCGGGTTACACTAATTACCGAAAGCAACCTAAATATTACCGAAAGCCAACTAATTATTACGGAAAACAACCTAAATATTACCGAATTTTCAGTGTAGCAAAATGATGACAATGAGAAAACAAAATCGTTTTTGCATAATCGACGCCTTAAAACAATGTTCCTATGTAGTAACCAAACGTTAATTTATTATTGTAAACATTAAAACTTTCCAAAAAATACAAAAAAATTGGTCCGTATGTAACCTATTTACGTTCTCTTGCTTGTTTACAAACGTTAAATCATTCTTTCATATTTCTCCTGAATAACGCCAGGCCACGGGTCCTGCTAACATTTACCGATTCTAACCATCCACTCTCTACATCTGGGAAAAAATCCTTCTATACTGCAGCAATTTTAATTTTTCCCCCAGGATATGTATTTTCAACACATTAAAAACCATCATTGTATAACTCTCCCCTCATGAGGAGGCAACGAAATAGCAACAACATAGTCAATGGTAAAAGTGCAGATTAGTTAACAGTCGAGAAATCGAAAACAAAATAAGAACAACAAATGCCTTACATCAATCGCCATATATTTAATTTAAGACAAGAGTTGGACGAAAGGGATTGGGATAAAAATTACCTTAGTCTAAAAGAATTTTTCTTTCACAGACCCTGGAAAGCTTCACGAATATTCTTGGATCACATTTACTTTGGGTGCGGGGGGGGGGGGGGGGGTATTTTTATGAATAATCCGCTACTTACAATCGTAGGGGGGAGTCATCCAAAACATAGAGAAATCTATTTTGTTTGATTCAAAACATGGATAAATCCTACTTTAATCACCTAAATTACAGGGTTCTTTTCAACTTCTTTTGGACGAATTAATACTCTAATACATATATTTTTTTAATTTAATTTATATCTATCCCGGGCAACGACGGGGCACAGGTCCTGCTAGTTTATTATAATTGGAATGTTTTCTTATTTACAAATATTCAAAGGAAATATTTTTAACAAAGCCCCCACCTTCCTATGTTAAGAATGGCTTTCTAAATAATAACGTTATTATTTAGAAAGCCATTCTTAACATGGAGGAGGGGGAGGGCTTTGTTAACTATTCTGTACTTTCACCTAACAATTTAATAAACAAAAGAAAATGTGTTTTTGTCCAAAAATAAGAATAGTTAATAAAGCCCTTGGCAGAAATGTAATATAGCGGTAACTGACTTTCGCAACTCACTGCTAACTGCTGAACACATTCTTAGCCGGAATGGCAATTCTCGGTCATTATGCCATTATACCACTCTTTGGATTGGATCGCATGGAGAGAAAGCGTGAAACGTTGCCATGGTGTTGCCCAACCTGGAGTTCGGGACATTCGCAGCACCTTAAATACCAACAAAAAAATAAATAAATAAATAAATAAATAATAATAATAATCATAATCATAATCATAATCATCATCATCATCATCTTCTTCTTCTTCTTCTTCTTGATGATGACAAAACTTCTTTCACAGACTAAATTATACTTCTCTTCACTTATAACGTTCTAAGGCACTCTGAACTTTCATTCATTACTAACTCTTTATTTATGATTGTCCTAACAAGTTGTCAATAAAAACTAATATCTTTTTCTATGAAGACTTGGTACTTTTTCTCCATGCCACAAAAGTTGGTGACTCACGACTAAAGAACCACTCAGCCTTTCGACAACGGTGCGGTCTACTCCATGAATTTGATGACCCCTGCCTCCGATTCTACACAGCTTTCTGACAATTAAAAACACTTCTCTTTGCATGCAAGTACACACACATTTAATCCACGTGTGTACTCGCTTCAAAATGTCTATCCCAATGTTCGAACACACAACGTTTCAACATGTAACTACAACAAAGAACAACTCACCGCTACCGAAAAGTTGGTGATCTCACATTTATATGATGACCCGGGAGCTTGGAAACAGGTATCTTTCTGCTCTGGGACGGAAGTCCAAACTAAAAACCTTTTCTCAAAACCCAGAGGAGGAGGAGAATCATATTACCATATCATTCCTATTCATCATACATTTAAAGAGAGGGTAGGAGGAATTCTTGGGGGAGGAATGAGAAGATTTTTGTCAGGCCTAACTATACCTTATCAGCAGGTGACAATTTTCGCATCCGACTGATCAGAAATTTTAGGGGGTTAATGACTAAGAAAATTCCAAGCTCTTTGTGTGGCATGGAGGTTTTACATCTGTTCAGGACCCTATTTGTTATTCTCTAAAACTCATGGGAAGCAAGCCTCTACTCGACCACTCTAGATTTATCGGATTGGGCATAGGGTTTATGGGATTGACATCCCAATCCTATAATGTTGACTAACCGAAACACAAACCACGCCCTCAAATTACATCGAACAAACAAAATTAGATATTAGTTACAAAAAGTTGCTCCCAGCGCCAACTTAGCACAAAAACAAAAATGGCTGTCACATATTATGCGTCCTACTATGTCCACCACACCATGTGATTAAAATCCCATTTTTCATGCCCTAACTCAAGGTACTGCCTGCCAATCGATTGAATCCTTTAAATAAGGTAAGGTTTTCATTGAGAACCAGGGAGTTGGAAAAATATCAGCACACGCTTAATCAGAGGACAACATTTCGACTTTCCTCACCCTCCTGGGTTTGGGAAGTGGCTACTATTCATTTCAACTCACACATACACTTACGCACCCTGACAAAAGCGACACACGCACACAAATGCCTACACTCTCTATCAAGTCTCAACTCACACGCACACACATTCATACAACTACGCACCCTGTGACAAAAGGCGACACACACTTCATACACTTATGCTTTTTAACGCAAAGCATCACACAAATATCTACACCGTCGCATGCATACATACACTTATAAACTTCTCACTGAAGATTTCAAATGAACAATTAATATCTTCTATTTTGTATACATACAAATATTGAGTTCTTTAAATAATATTTCCTTTTTCATTGAGCATTCATGTTTATCCTTGTTTTTTACTCTGTTTATAATAATTCAAGGGACAACGTCCCTACAGTTTTTGTTTTTTGTAACCCTTTTGCAGTGATAGCAAGCAGTTTTAAAGGCGGCCTTTGATTCAGAGCATCTATTTCGTTCAAATAGTAATTTCTGTGAGCAATAGTGGTGGCACATTTAGGGTGTACCTTGGCCGGCTGTTTGGTTTCTGTTGAAATTTTTTGGAGGCTATGAATCTCTCAATACCAGTGATCAACCAATCAGTTACATCGGATGTGATACATGACACTTTCTTTTTGAAAATGGAATGTAGAGGAATTTCTGATATTACTGATCTGAGGCTGTCCCAATCAGCCCTCGAGTATCTATACACTCTGCATTGGAAAGGGACATCATGGGTTGTCAAGAAAAGATCAAGGAGGCTTGCGAAATGCCCGTCAGCATCGGGTTCACGAGTAGGTTTGTCAACAATCTGTGTAAGATCATAGGCAAGGGAAAATTCATGACAAAACCTTCCAACATCATCGGTCTTGTTTGAGTGAACTAGCCATTCAACATTGTGAACATTAAAGTAATCACAGACATGGAT
This sequence comes from Sepiola atlantica, assembly GCA_963556195.1. Lineage (NCBI taxonomy): Eukaryota > Metazoa > Mollusca > Cephalopoda > Sepiida > Sepiolidae > Sepiola > Sepiola atlantica. The sequence goes on from OY744519.1 coordinate 74,960,259, forward strand.
GCTGGTCAATTTTCTCAGAGATACTCTCAAAGATAGTAACTCCATCATTTTGGGGATGATAAAAAGAAAAGATTAATGTGATGCTGTTCTTCTTCTTCGCGTGTCTTTGAAACATGTGGTCATGCAACAGTGTCCCACTTTTTTACGCAGTCCTTCGTATTATTGTTGTACTCTGCAAGATCTTTCAAGCTGCACCGGTTTGGTAGTAGAGGACAGACAAGGCAGTGCTGCATCGTATGATCCACCTCTCAACATTCACAGATGGTTGGGTCAGTTTTGTAGCCCCATCTATTCATAGAAACTTTTGATCACCCCATTCCTGTTCTCAGGCGGTTGAGTGTTTTCTACTGGAGCCAGGGTGCCTCTGAACCGGGAGGGAAGGCCTCAGAAGGGAGATTCCCATGTCAGTAGAAGAGGAGGGGCATTCTTCAGTCGTCTGGTCCACAGCTGTAGTCTGATCTCTTCCTGAGATGTTGTTAGGGGTTCGACATGACTGAGGAAACTTCTCCTTGACTTCAGTTGTTGAACCGTTGGTTCACATTCATGAAGGGAATAGTGTTTATCACTGATAGCCTTTGTGATCTCTACTCAACTTACAAATTCCCGTCTCACATCTAAATGGTCAATACCAGTGAGGAGATTGTACTTTGAAGTGAATTCTACCAATGCAGTGCTGTGAGCAAGTGCTATACGGAAACACATACAGGGAAATTTTGGGTCTTCTTTAGAGATGTCCCTAGACATCATGGCACCTTACCACTAGTTGTAAAAAGGAATAGAGCTACTGTTGATGATGATGGTAACAGGCAGAAGAGAGCTGCTGCTAGTTGTTGAAGGAAGACAGTCATTGTAGTACCGTTGCTGGAAATCATCGCTGTCGTCGTCGTCGTAGTGAATTACCAGTGGATAGGAAAAACTACTACGGTTGATACTACTGGCACTCAATAATCATTGTCATGGTGATAGCCTCATGTCGTCTGACAGCGAATCTAGAAGTAAGGGCTGCTAATCGTTTTGCTAAGTCGTCTGATGGAGAGTCTGGAGGCAAAGGCTACTGCTGGATCATCGTCTTGCCTGACGGTAAATCTGGAGCAAGGTCCTGAAGTAACTAGCAGGTGTTATACTTATTAATCAGTTTCTGCTGATAGCACTCTCCCAATATCACCTGATTGGTCTGCAAACAGGCAGATGTGTGCAGAGGCACACTATTGTGTCTTTCTCTGCCACACATACCGAAGCAGTTGAAAGATTAACAAACCATAAATAGGGCACAACAAAACCAATTAGAAATTAAAAATCGCTGCAGACTATTTCGGTTTCCAAAAAATCTATAATTTTTGTTTTCATTTTCTTATTTAAATTTAACATAGAATGATCGCTCACTTTGGAATTGGTACCATCACAAAACTCGGCAGTTTGTGTATGACCGAATTGGGCAGAGTTAAATTTCCTAATTTTCCTGTTTGTGCGATTGCTAATATCAATGAGCTTGACTTTGGTGTAGACTTCGACTGATATGCCAAGAAATGGACAGTATCTTGGAAATGGTAAGATGGGCCTACAACATGTCTCAGCAGTGAAAGGTAGTAACCTACCTTTCACTGCTGCGACTCCAGTATGGGAAATCGCCATTGTAAAAGGGGTTCCAGTAAGACGGTCAAAAGAGAAGAAATATGAAAGTTATTACCAAAGACAGAAAATTCTTGAATAAAAAATGTCTAAACGTTCATAAGACAGAATTATGAAAATTAATATCGCAAGTGATGCTGAGTTGAGTGTAAATTTAAATATGTAAATGTGAGTTAATAATAAACAAATATACGAGAATAAATTTGAATGAGAAAAACTTAGTATGGTCAAGAATTAATTATTTCTTTACTTTTTACAATTGAAAGAAGAGGATTTACTCATTAATTTGAACATTTATGTTGGAACTTGATATGACAATGTCCTTCTAAAATGTCCGTCTCTGTTCGAAGCCAAAGGGAAGTTACTCTGCAATTGAACGCAAGGGAAATAACTCTGACAAGTTATCTCTCTTTAATATGTCTATTTTGAATGTCTTATTATTTTTCTAGGTAGAAATGCTTCTACCTAACACCTCCCCTTTGAGCTTTGTGCTTTTTGATGTGGCCTGACTTGCATTAGATTCAAATGATTTTGTATGCGAACAGATCTCCTTGGGAATATCTTCAGTTGAGTTTGAGGTTGTTTCTTTTGAATGACTGGGGTGCGTTGTTGAGGCAAATCGAATGTATCCAACAGTATCTCCAATGGGAAAGTATCTTCTTGTGTATTTTGTGTGCCTTGTATGTCGGTCTCTGTGAGATGTGGGGGTTGCAACTGATTTGCATGTCGAACTCAAACAGTTGTAGTGTGTGAGCAATATATCTGAAAAAAGTAAAGATTTAATCTTATTAAATACAGATTGACACTCAGTGAACCATTTCCATGTTACATCCTTTTAAAAAAAATGTTATGGGGTGCACGAACTCAATGAAGTTCTGGTATAAACAATGTCAAGGAAAGAGTGTAATGTTTTAATATTTGCCGGTGCCGGCATTTTTTTTATGGCTAAAATAGTTTCTGGGTATGGTCGTCGACCATTTTTGTCAAAAATAAATACCAGATATTTAATTTGTGTTTGAAAAAATTCACATTTTTCAGCTTTTACATGGAATCCATACTGCTGAATTCTTTCAAATATAGAAATCAAATGTTGTAGAAGTTCTTGTTGTGCAGCACCTGTAACGATAATATCGTCGATAAATGCTGCAACTCCTGTCAATCTGGTTAACATTGTATCCATTGTTTGCTAAAATATGATTGGAGCTGGTTTGACTCCGAATGGAAGGCAGTTGAATCTAAACAGTCACTTGTGAGTGTTGACTGTCAGAAGCTCTTTTGACTCCTTGTCAACGTCCAACTGCAGGAAAGCACCTGAAAAATCAATTTTCGCAAAACAAATCCCATCATTTAATTTTGTAAAAAGATCCTCTGGCAAAGGTAAAGGGTACTGGTGTGCATTTAAACGATAGTTTAATTCTGTGGAATAATCGGTACATATTCATACTCTTCCATTCGCCTTTTTAACCACAAAAATGAGAGCTGCCCATGCGGAGTAATTAGTTGGTTGTAGTACCTCTGCTTGTTGCAGACATTCCAACTCCTTGTCTAGTGCAACATAGGGTACCGGACATTTGAGTTTAAAAATATGCTTTGCATCACACTTTAATTTGAGAGTTGCTTTTGATTTGGTGCAAAATCCTAAACTATCCCGAAAAACATTTCCAAATTTAGACTGGAGTATTTCTGTAAATTATTTATCAATGTCAGAAACTGATGAACTATTTTGAGTGTTAAAAACACGCTTGAGAGAATATAAAAAAGTACTAAATTTTCTATCGTCCAAGTGCAACAAATTCAAACCAGAATTATCAGAGAGATAGCATGTTCCAGTAAATGTTTTTTTATCAAAAGACACATTCCAACTCAACTCACCCATCAGCTGAATTATGTCGCCTGACACACTTCGAGCTATATGCTGCATTTCTGTTAATTCCGGCTTCTCAATGTTTTCCCACATTGATCGCGAGATGAGGATAATGTCCAAAGCCGTGTCAAATTGAAATGTAACTGGGTTGCTATTTACATAAACAGTGATGAATTTTCTGTGAGATTGAAAATCGAGTTTAAATGTTGCAGAAACAGAGTTTGAATTTGATTTGTTCCAGTTTTTTTTAATTTCTTGTGTGTCTAATTTGAGTGAATTGTGTGTGTGTTTTTGCCTTTTTGAGGATTACAAAATCCTTCTTTGTGTCTGAAATTAAAGCATTCCTGACATTTATGTTTTTTGATATATAAAATATATAAAATAAAATTTATGGTTTTTGATATATAAAATATATAAAATAGGGGATTTGTTTAAAAACAATATAAAAAAAACAAAAATGCAAGTAATTAAACATTAATCAAATAAAAGTTGGCATGTTGTACGTTCAGTGTTAAATCTTAAATTACTTCTTTTGAACTAAAATAAAATAAGACAGCAAGACGTGTTGGTTCGGTCGGTATGTATAGAGAAAAGGAATTGTGTCCAGATCTTTAGTCTCGAGTCTTGGGTCTCGCCTCCCACCAAAAACATGAGGAGAGGTGAGCGAGGGATTTTACATCTTGTCAGGTCAGCATCTCCTTGGAACTGTTTATAATAGGCTCAAAATGGAGCTGGGTGGAAATGAGATATTTTCACTGAAAAATAAACATATTTTCCCTCCCCCAAATAAAATCTGTAAACTGAATTAGCCAATTTTTTATTTTATATTTATGTTCTTTCCAACTGCTACATTTACCTTTTTTCACTGTCGGCTTTCCGCCTAAGCAAGGGGTGATGTAGCAGTCATGAATAATGTCTTATTTTCTCTCTCAGAGCAATGTCCTTGTTATGCAATTTGGTTACATACTGACTAATCAGCTTGCAGAGTGCATTGATTTCATCTGTCTCCTAAAGAACTACTTCGGCCCCTTTGGAAATCACGGTCGGTCAGCAGAGAGAATCCTGAAAGCAACAATGAAAGACGTCTCCTATCCACTGGACGCTCAAGTATCGACTATCTTTGCCTGAAGATAACTGCTGACAGTAAAAGACTTTCGACAGCCTAAAGAACTTTCTACTTTTCCTTTCCTCACTTGGACACTGTCCAACTTTCTTCCACCAATACTAAACCGTATAGGTAATTGAATAAACCCTTTTGTTGTTGTTATAAAAAAGGTTTTGTTTTTCCTTTCACATAATGGCTTTCGTTACTTACAAATAATATATAGGAGTTTGTCTCATTTCTATAAAGGCACGCATGCGCAGAAGGGTTCCAATCGCCCGTCTATCACTATGCAATGGGAACATGTCTGAGCGATCTGACCGAACAACATACCAATCACTACACAAGAGATTACATGTAAATACAAAAGAAAGTAGATCTTATCTAAATCATCTAGGTGCTACATAACTATAATGCACTTTCGCCGAAAAATGATTTGGAAAAATTACAATCTTTAAGTAAAATTAAAATTCTTAAAAGAACTTTAATTTTAGCTTCGATTTCGCGATTATTTGCTTACTTTAGAAAGAAAACACTTTTTTAAAATTTAGTTTTTAAAACACTTTTTATTTTTTGAAGTTAATGTATGAACAATTTTTAAACAAAATATTATGCTTCTTGAGTTTTTAACCTTGCTAAAATCTAAATACAATTCTAATTTTATATTATGCAGATTTGTTGTGTAGAAAAGTAATATTTAAAGTTTTAGTGAAAACAGACAAGTATTTTTTTATAGTCCGCCACTCAATTCTACTAAAACTCTTGATTTAGTCCAATCGAGTTATCATCCTTGCTATGGATTATCTCCCTTGTACCAACGACTAAAAATGATAATAACTCGGTTAAGAGTTTGAGTTGAATCGAATTATCGATCGTTATCATCCTTAGACTTTTTCGTGTTATTACTAAGAAAGATAGTGATAGGTGAACTTTCGCCTGATCAGAAAATTTTAAAATCAAATATTACTTTTCCAAACAATAACAATCATTCTTAACTAAAATTACTACTGATGTGACGATTACTTTGGAATGTACTTGACGGTGATGAGAACGAAAAAATACCAATCATCGAGAAAGCCTAGATAAGGGTTAGGACCTTATATTAGGTTCCGCCTTGTGATTAAGAGTGGCAGTCGAGACCCTAAATTTTCTCTCATATCATACAGCAGTCAAAATGCCTATCTTACGAACTAGCGCCCGAACACTAAAACATCTGAAAATCGGTAGTAATAACTTAAAGATTAAGCGGAAATTATTTCCAGTGAAATTGTTTTCGGCAGGGTTTCATTGTTCCTAAATATTTTTTATTGTGTAAAATCATGTTTTAGTATTTAAAAAATAAAATTAGACATTAAGTTATAGGAAGTTTAATCGTCTACGCGAAACGCGGACAAAACAAGTCGATCGGGAAAAGATGCATGATCGCTATAAATAAATGAATAATTCCAATTCTTTCCCTTTTTTTCGTTTTAATAAATAAAGAGAAACATTTTCTAATGAGGGACAGGGTTAGCAAGTTGTAATACCCCATAGGTAATCCAAAGTAAAGAAAAGGCATATTTTACTTATGGTTTATTGTGTGTGTGTGTGTGTGTGTGTAAAAACTTGGAATTATCTCCCTTTTTTAACTCGGTTGCTATGAAAAATTCCCAGATTTCAACTGTTTTTCTATTTTCAAATCTAACTCAGGACAAATCTCAAAATCTTTGGGAAAATCCCCCGAATTGTATCTTATTATAATAGCAGACAAGAGTTTGAATGTTGGACACAGGAAAAGTTATTTAAAAAATAATAATATTTAGACAGCGAAACGAAATGGTGTACTGCCAAGTTATTTCGGTTTTTCACTTCTACCCTTGTGTTTTTCTTTTGGTATGGCGGCCTCCAGACTCGGAAGTTTGTGTACACTGTATGTAATGTCGACACTTTATAGTTTTTGTCTCCCTGTGGGGATGCTTTGATTAATAAGATGTACTCCCTTAAGGTATTGTTAAACTCGTGTTCATTATAGGGGGGAAATAATGTGTATTAATGGGATTTCTGATAGAAGTGGGGGCCAGATGATTACTAGTTTTTTGTGTGCTTTGACATTCACTAAAAGATGAAAAAATATATTTCTAAGTCAAATCCTTTGAAGCCAAAATAAATTCAATTTTAAATAAATTGAATTATTGGTCCATTGACTCCGTTTCGTCTTATTAAAAAATATAGGATAGTATGTCATCATCCCATTGAAATATTGAACGAGATTAAATTAAAAACACCATGATAATTAGGTTATATTATTACCATATTGTTTGGTCATTAAATTATTAATTGAACTAAATTGTTATAAAACTATAACTAATTTGGTTAAGATAATTTTGTTTGGTAATCACGTAGTTTCCCGACCTATGTAATTTTATCATTTCCGATGTGACGATATACTGTGTACTAGCTCAATAATTGTATTTTTTAAAAAGATTATGACATGCTGAACGTATTAGCGCATGAAACAGGAAAAAAATACTTTCTAAATTAGCCGATACACAGTTCTTCCTGGGAAAATGCGGGTAGACCATCTATCACCGCCACTTACTACCAGACTCCGCCACCAAGCACAATCAAAGATTTGTCTCACGTGACTCAAATTAACCAATCAATCGCAACCATTTAAAAAAGAGAATCGTCTGCATTTAATGTTTTAAGAGGTACAATTCGGTTCTTATTTTTCTGCCCCCCCCCCCCTCTCCCGAATACAATATTTTTCTTTTAGGTTTATTTTTATTTTGTTACTTTTCAAAATAGAATGAACGTTGATGGATTTGCCCCACATTAAGTCTGGCGGTAAGTGGCGGCAATAAAAAGTGCTGATGGTAAAATGCAAGAGGTAAACTAGGGGAATTTTTTTTTATTTTAACACCGGCGGCAAATTGCAGACGACTCATTGACATTGCGCATCCATCTTAGGTTAGAAAATTCAGTTATAAAATAAATAAACTTAGAATTCTGGGATTTATTGAAATTGGACTCTGGCAAGGCAACACTGTTATGCCCGCCACCAATCACAATCAAGGATTTGTTTCACGTGACTCAAGGCAAACCATTTGAAATCGAAAAAAAGGTCTGCTCTGAATATTTTGAAAATGAAAATTGAAAACGGGTGTTTTTTTTTTTTAATTTAAAGCCTTTTTACGATTGAAATATTTGCCGATTTTACAATATTTTTTTGTTTTCGGTTCATTTTTATTTATTTTTTTACTTTTCAAAATAGAATTAAGTTCAATTGTAGTATCTGTTCTGATACGAGACTATCGTTTTTATCATCGTTAGTGAAGGAGAAATTCTTCTTGACTGAGGAAATTTTTATTTTTCTACCAATCCAGAGTAGCCCTTTTTGGGGAGCTGGATATTCCTCACATTAAAACTAACTTTTTTTCTTGATAAAAAGGAAAAGTTGAAGGTAAAGAATAGTTAACAAAGCCCCCCCCCCCCCTCGCTCTCCTCATGTCAAGAATAGGTTGTTGTTGTTGTTTTTTTTTAACAAGGCAATTGCCAATGAGACGTAAGGGGCTACTGTGAATTAGAAGCCATACCTACAGGAGCACCCTGAGTAGGGAGTTGTGCAGCAAGATGTTTGTTTACATTACATTTAAATTTCTGCATGTTGCTACAGTCAGGGAGCAAGGAGGAAATTTAAAAGACAAGCAGTCCGAGGAAAGAAGCTATTAGTACAGTGAAGGGGTGAAAATTTGCTGGTTGACTGGTCGGTCAGGGGTATTTGCGTCGAGGTGGAACCAGTGTAGCAAGTTCATCGGAACACATTCCATTAAAGTACTTGCAAACCAAGCACAGTGATGTAACACTGCGGCGATGAGCTGGAACTTGGTGGATAGTGAGGGATCTATTAGATTATAGGCTCTTTTTTGGGACCTTGTCTAAGAGGAAGAGACTAGTGGTTGGTGCACCAGCCCAGATGTGACAACAATACTCTATGCATGGGCGAATGGTGGCTTTGTAGAGATATAGGATACTGGCAGGTGTGAGATGTTTTCTAGCATGGTAGCAGGAGCCCACCTTTCTTGCAGTAGTCTTGGCAATGTCTTCTATGAATTTGTTCCAATTACATTTAAATGTTACCTGTGAATGTTAGGCAAAGGAGTTTGAATGATGGACTCTCAGGTAGTGTACTATTATCAGTAGTTGAAAAGGTTTCTTGTAATTGTTAAATGAACGGAGCTTTTGTCTCAGTAGCATTTATGACCCCATTCCACTACAGACTGGATGTTATTTTCTAAGGATTCAGCCATTGTCTTCGATATGTGTCCGTTCGCTTTGCCCACATGTTGAGAATAGAGAATGATGTCATTAGCAAATGTACCCATCTCGGACACAATTGAATCATGGGGGTCGTTTATGAAAATCAGTAATAATAATGGTACCACAGAGGCAATTTTCCAGATATCAGGGAAGCAAGTTTCAGCAAGGCATTTGTTATAGAGTCTCTGACTTCTTGGATAAAAAAAAAAAGAAAGACCCCCCCTCCCCCAATCAAGTGCCAAAACCTCCTCATTTTTTCCCTTCTATAAATAGATTGTACCCAACACGGTTAAGATGTTCAAGCCAATATTTATTGACTGTTTATTGTCTAAAAAGCAAGACTAAATTTTTGCTAAAACCAATTTGCATACTTATTTTCGGTGTATCTTGAGTTCAATCCCTATATGTAAAAAAGGAACTCTCTTTTTAAGAAGAGCTAATTAAAGGGGAGATAACTATTGATGATTTTAAACTTTTTCTCCAGCAGTTACAATTAATTATTCTCCAGTGGCGAAAAGTATTTTCATTATTCTCCAGCAGCATTTATTTATGTACTTTTGCAGTTTACAGACCGTGCTGAAATAATAACGTTATTGTTTAGAACTCCAGTTTAGAGAGAGGGTGTGGGGGGGTAACTATTTTATAGATTTTAATCAATGTTTCTCCCCTTTAATTAGCTCTTCTTAAAAAGAGAGTTCCTTTCTTACATATAGGGGTTGAACTCAAGAAGCACTTTATTTTCTTTCTAGGATTTAATTCTTTAAGAGTAAAATGTTTATTTTAAAAGTTGTTTTTTTTATTAATTAATAAATTAATAAAAAAAACAACATTAGCTTGTGAAATAATTTGTTTCAGAATTTTTTTATTAATAATTTATTTGTATTATTCGAACTACCGTTCTCATCTTGGATGTTATTCTCACAGCGGTTCGACTGATGCAACCTTTAACTTTCAAGTTTGTCTTGTCGAACTCAGGAATCTGTAAGGATTGACCTCTAACCTCCAGAAGATTCAGTTAGAACTGATTCACTTCAGCATCTCCTGGTATTTCGTTTACTTTTTGTCAAGTGTCAGATTTTGATGCAACACCCTGTATTTGGACTATTTGATGTTATAATGTTTCAGCCGATGTAACATCGAACCATCTTCAGGTGTGTTTTGTCGAACTTGGGAATATGTACAGAATGGGTCCATGGCGCAACGGATAAAGTGTACATATTACCAAGTTCGATAAAACACACCTGAAGATGGTTGGATGTTACATCGGCTGAAACATTATAACATCCAATAGTCCAAATAATCTAAATACAGGGTGTTGCATCAAAATCTGACACTTGACAAAAAGTAAATGAAATACCAGAAGGTGCTGAGGAGTGTGGTGAAGCTCTGGATGAACGAGATCGCCACCAGATGCCACTACCTTTTTCAGCAAGACACCGCTCCTGCACACAAAGCCAAGACGACCCAGGTGTTGCTGTTCAACAATGTTCCTTACCAGTGGTCGCCAGACTTGTGGCCACCCTCCTCACCCGACTGCAACCCGCTTGACTATTTCTTCTGGGCCGTAATCGAAGCCAAGACCAACAAGCATGCCCACAGCATGGCTGACTCTGAAGGCTTCCATAGTGAAGACGTTTGCCGCTATAGACAAGAACATGGTCGCCAAAGCATCTGACTCATTTTGCGCCTGTCTTGAGATAGTCGTCTCCGCCGGCAGCGGTTACATTTAAAACTAATGTAGTATGTAACTCTAACTGTTGCTAAATAAACTGTCACGTCTCTGCATCAACTTTTATTTTTATTGCCTGTTTCGTTTTATTTTTGTCAAGTGTTGGATTTTGCTGCAACACCCTGTAATGTTAAATTATTTTTTTTTAAAAGCTTACATATTATTGATTTATTTTTTTTATCGGTACACAACGGTATTATTGTAGATTAACACCCTCAGCTAAATCCCCCTTCCCCATTGGATTCTACTTTTCTGAATACCCTAAAAAAAATAATGAAAAGAAAAAAAATAACAATTCTTGTAGAATTTAGAGTGGGGGATCAGTTTTGTATATAAATTTAACTTTGTATATAAATTTATACTCCATTTGTAAGGCAGTTAATTAATTTTTTACCGCTAACCCTAAGTCCGAGTGACAAGGTCGAAAAACTACATGTAATCGTCCCCCTCTCTAAAAACGTACAGAATTTATCTCCCATAGCAAATTTTTTAAAAAAGGTTAATTCCTCTAAAAGGCTAGAATGGCCCGCAAATAGGGGATTATTTTATGTTAAATTTATGTGCGAAACTGATCACTCACTCTAAATTTTAAAACAATTGTTTTTTTGTTTTTTTTTCTCAGGGTGTTCACACAGAATCTCTTTTTGTATTATTATTGAGCTGAGGGTGTTAATCTACAAATTTACCAGTTTAACTTTATAAACTAAATTCGAGTAGCTTTTAAAAAACAAAAAACAAAACTAAGTTAAAATTAACCTCATATTTAGGCAAGTCTGTATGTTTTTGTTTTATTAGTTTTCTTATTTTTTCCACTTTGACACACTTCACTTATATTTTTATTGTTGAGTTGAATTGTTTAAAACAACTTTAACATTCAACAATAATCTACTCATTTACAAAAAGAATTTGCATGTTTTCTTTTCTTTTTTAAAATCCAGTAATCGTAAAAGTTCTTAACGAACTGTAAAATAAATAGTCTTTCAATGTTCTTAAGTGACATGCCCCGTCTTTGATCTTAGACAAAACAAAAAGTTAAACATTGAAACAAATATATCCGATTATGTTTCGGAAATATTTAGATGAGGATTGATAATCTGGATTATTCAGACTACTGAAGAAGGTCGGAAGTTACATCGGCCGAAACGTTGTGGATATAACAACAAAGATGAGCAGAGCAGCCTGAATAACACCAATAAATCCTAGTTATATATATTTAAAAAAAAAAGAGGATTTCAGTACTTACGGAGATGACGAAGTGATTTGAAAATCACCTTTTCTTTCTTTTTCAGGAAGTTTTTTTTGTACTTCTACAGAATTTGAACCGAACTGGGTTTTTTTTTACCCGAACCTAATTCTGAGGTTTATTCGGTAAAAGTCTGTTTACTCCGGTTCAAATTCTGTAGAAGCACCGTTTTTTTCCTCAACTTTGTTTAGGGACTAGTTGTTTTAAACCCCTAACCTTACCCTTCGCATGCTTAGTATCGTCTGCTTTTGTACATTTTTTTTTCTTGGCTTTTAAAATCGTAAACTGCTTCGGCCACTTCTAGGACTCCATTAGTAATGAAATCCTCTGGAAAAAGCTTGACGAATATTCTTTTTTTTTTATTGCAAAGAATTTATTTTAAAAATACCCTGATTTTTTTACTCTTTCTTGTCCAGAAGAGGACACTGCTTTTAAATGTTTGATTATGGTTAGGATTAATTACCCCCCCCCCCCTTTGTGTTAAGAATAGGTATAATAATTTTTTTCCAATCAGTAAGTGAATTAACTATTTATTTATTTATTTATTTTATTTTTAAGGAAGTTTTTTTAACTTTATTTATTTTCGCAGGGGGGGGGGGGGGGCGACTAAAATCTTTTAACTTTAACCTTACCTGGTTTTGATTTGTTTGTATCGGCCATGTTTAATTTCAAGCTTAACAAGCTGGTGTTTCGTATGTATGATTCAACTTATAACTTAAGTTTATAAGTTAATGTTAATAACCTTTTTTTTTATATAATTAAATATTCAAAGCTAATTAGTAAAATTTGTGAAGTCAATAGATATTGATGTAGCTCTTCATGAAGACTGATATGTATGGTCCAGGGCTGAGTGGTTTTCCACGTGCTTCAAACACGAAAAATCCAAAGACAAATGTTGATGCTTCATAATTTTATGCTATGCAGTATTGTTATTGTGTAGAAAAGTAATATTTAAACTTACAATGAAAAACAACAAAAAAAAAGTATTTTTTTTATTATCTAAGACTTTTAAATGTTTTTAACTTTCAAATTGAACAACTCGGATTGCCATTTCTAAGAATAAACTGCCATGGAAAATTACTTGATCTGGCTAAAACTCTCGCTGACTAGAATTCATGATTTAGTCAGATCAAGTTATCTCCCACACTAATTTATTTTTTAATATTTTAAAAATCGTATTTAGTGTAGTTACTTAGGATTGTAATCTTAAGAAGGATTCAAATGTCCCAACAAACAAAATCAAAACAAAGTTTTAACGACAAAGAGGAGATTTTATTCTTTGTAATTGGGAAATTTTTCCAAACGATCTTGGAAATCAAGAATCCTGTAGGCATAAGATATTTTATTTTTTGATCTTAACTTAATGTTACACAAGGCTCATATATATATATATATATTTTTTTTTTGTTACAGGAATATTTTCCGACTGACACAGCCTGGTTCAATCTGCACACAGTGTTTCAACAATGTCCTTCGATCGAATCCAAAACCTTCACAGTTATGGAGCAATCCATTGCGGATGTTCCACCAGAGATCAAGACAAGGGACTCACTTGAGAGTAAAAGAAAATGACACGGTCACATTTCGTCATATCATAAAACCTTTTGCCTTTTCGGTTCTCGTAAGTCTCCTTTCTTTTATACTAGAAAGTCACTAAACTACGGCTATATTATACAGTTCTCTCAAACGCCTAGTCTAATAATACCTTACAAGCAGTGACTATACACATACATTTTTATCCAGCCTTTTGGCTAGGATCAAAGTGTAATATCAACTCAGAACAATTTGCATCTGATTCATATGATTATGGAGGGAATAAAAGAGGATCTGACCATTGCTTCTTGTCATGTTTTAGACATTGCTGATTTTAAACCGAACTTCCCAAAATGCCACTGTTCTGTATTGCTCACCAATGGCAGTGGTGCAGGTGAATGAAAAGCATTCAGAGTCGTTTGCTGTTTCTTGGTTGATACATCAGGGTTGTCCACTATCACCCTTACTTTATTTGTGTGTGTGTTGAGTTGGAACTGCTACTTTGCAAACTAAAGGATGGAATGGCAAGTTCGATCCTACGTGGAATCTCCTTACCTGAAGGGGCAAGAACTAGGGTTTCCACATTCGCAGATGATATTGTTGTCTTTGTGTTATGCTTTGAAGACATTGAGGCAGTGATAGAGATGCTTACGCTTTATGAAACAATTACGGGGTCAAAATCAACTGCAGCAAGTCAGTCGTCCTTCAGTCGGGTACATGATACAGTAACACTTTTCTTCCGGGTCCTTTCTGCTCACTGGATGGTCTGATTCAAATCCTTGATGAATGGTTCAGACCAGATTTCCTGTTTAAAAGGAATTGATTAGAATTACAATCAAAGGTTGAAGTATCAGTTCAGACTTGGCTTTGTAGGAATCTGATGCATACACTAAATCATCGACATACTGAGAGACTGGCTTTCCCAAGTTGAACATTGACAGAATAGTCTGCATGGAACTCTACGGTCAAGATTGCATTTCCTGGCCCCATTCTAAGTCGTTCAGTCAGGTGTGATTGTAGACTGAGAGATCAATTGCAGTTCTTCGCCGAGTACTGAGCCATATTCACAAAACTTCCTCAGTTCAGTGAGGTTTCACGATCTAACAAGATCCTATACAGGTATTTAGTGGAGGGTTCTCCTTCAGATCCGCTTGGAGAGTGGCTAGGATGATCAATGGAGGAGATATGCTTTTAATGAAGTTAGGTGCTGGGTTTGGGATATCTGAGCAACTCTAAGTACTCTCTCACCTAGCGATTGGTCCAGAATGCGTTACCCCTCAATGGGTTACTTTCCAGTTCAAGCATAACGGACATGCCTGATTATCTGCATTGCAACAGTGCTGAAAAGGAAATAGCTGAGCACACCTTCTTCAACTGTAGTGAACTTTGGCCATTCTGAAGGTATGTCATGAGGTGACGGTTCACGTCAATTCCCAGCAGTTGATACTGCTGGATGTTGTATACGTGATTGTCAATATCAACCCACCGTGGATTAAGGAGAAACAGATGCTGTATTGTATGGGGTTGAGTTTGTTTTCTCATTAGGATCTGATTTTATTCTGCAAACATCAGCTTAAAGTTAAAATTAGATGTGATAGAAAAAGATTATATTCCATAGAATTCAACAAAAGGTGGGTACAAGTTGCAAGCTTATGCATACGAAAGTGGATCAAGTATGAGTATCTGTTCCCTTTTCTGAGCATGGTGCACATTGTTCTTGGCCTTTTTGAACCTCAATCCAGTTAAAGTAGTCTCTAAGCTAGTTGAGTAAATAAGTGCTGTCCTCTTTTTTATGTTTTTCATAATTGAGATCTCCTAAGATGCCCACTCCCTACTTTTATTTTGACCATGGCCTACCCGATTGTTTTTTTTATCTTGGAAGGACACCATCTACTCTCAAATTCCACTCCTATTTCACTTCCTCCCACTTAAGTCCCACTCCCCTTTAAAGATCAACCTGATTGTTTTTGGTTCTACTTTAGAGAGGGTTAGGAAGGTCTAACTAACCTGTTTTATTTTTTTTTTTTTAGTCCCACTCCTAATCATTTTTCAATAAAATTGTCTGTATATATATATATATATTGTAAACAAAATTCAATTAAAACCATTGGGGATATTTTAAGTCCATAGAATAAATATGGTATTGTCGTGACAGCTGAAGTGAAAATGATGGACAAATGGTGAAAAAATGAAAAGAGCAGTGCTTGGATGAATGGGTCAAAATGGGTCTACCCCCCCCCCCACCCACCCCACAGTTTTGATGGCCTTGTGCCTAATTTGTAAATGAATTTTAATTTTTTTCCCCGATATTATCTTGTTTGTTCTCTATTGTTCTCATTATGTTCACTTCCACAGTAAACAAACATCCTATTTTTATATAATCCCTTGTGTCATTGTTGTTTTTTTCAGCGTGTTTTGTTCATTGTTAACTTCTCTGAAACCCAAAGCAGAGTTTGGAACGAATAATCCAACTTTTTTACCGTTTGAACCCGAGAAAATATTTTATTTGCGCCTGGCGATAACGCATTCTTTACATAACACGTCATAGCCGTATTAGCAAACAAAATTCAATTAAAACCATTTGGGATATTTTAAGTAGGGTAGTCCATAGAGTAAATGTGGTATTGTGGTGATTTCTGAAGTGAAAGTGATGGACAAATGACGGTCAAAGAATGAAAAGAACAGTGCTCGTATGAATGTGTCAAAATGCATTTAGTTAGACACACATTTTTGATGACCTTGTACCTAATTTGTAAATGAATATCATTTTTTATTTGCGAATAAATAAATAAATAAATCAAAGTGTAGTATCTGTTCTGCCCTCAGTCTGAGTAGAAGGAATCTTCCTAGATTGATTCAATTTTTTATTTTTGTTTCCAGTTAGAGTGCCCCTCTTTTCACAGAGCTGGAATTTCCACATTAAAAACTGACTGTATCTAACTTTCAGAATTTTCTCGGAGCAATGAGAGTGAAGTGTTAGCATCTACAAAGATATCTGCTGACTGACTGGAAACCTTGCTTCCAGCAAAACCTTCCAAATGTTAGATTTCTTGGTCTGTTATAAGTATTAGCCTTGTGTATGACCCATTGGGTCAACGTTGGTACATTGTACAAGATGTTGTAGCCAAATCAAACACTTGACAAAAAGAAAATGAAATAGATAATAAAAACAAAAGTTGTATATGCAGAAGCCAGTTAGAATTACATACTACATTATTTTTTAATATAACTGGCGCTGGCGGAGACGACCATCTCAAGGCAGGCACGAAATGAGTCACACACTTTGGTGAACGTCTTCACAATGGCAGCTTTCAGAGAGTCGACCATTTTATGGGCGTGCTTGTTGGTCTTGGTCTCGATCATGCCCCAGAGGAAATAGTCAAAGGGGTTGCAGTCAGGTGAGGAGGGTAGCCACAAGTCCAGCAACCAGTGGTGAGGAACATTGCTGAGCAGCAATGCTTGAGTTGTCTTAGCCTTGTGTGCAGAAGCGGAGCCCTGCTGGAAGACGTAGGGTTGTCCGGCAGTGATCTCGTCCATCCAGGGCTTCACCACGCCCTCAGCATCTTCTGGTATTTCATTTACTTTTTGTCAAGTGTCGGATTTTGATGCAACACTCTGTACATTAAATAAATAGATACATAAAAAAAGAAAGTAAATGGCTAAGTAAATTGCTGAACCAATGTTTTAAGCAACTGTAACTGAATCATGTCTCGGTCGGATGAAGATGCAATACTCACTGTTCAACACATCCAATCAAATACCTTTTTAAAATGTCTTTCTTCTTTATTTATGTCATCCCCCTCCTCTCACCACTTCTCATCTCATATGCCCTTTCTCCCACCATCTAAAACATTCAATATGCAAGCAAGCCAGCTTATCAGATGTGGTACAAGGCTGATATTAGTATGGAAATTCACAAGATATGCCCCCATCCGTTCCGCAATGTGAGATTGCAAAAATAAGGTTAGGTCCCCTCACCATTCCATGTTTAGGAGCTTCAGACACCGATCAATAAATCTAGCCATCTTTCATTAAATTGAAGTATAGATTTTCTGGACAGATGGCCTTCTGAGAGCCAGGCCTCAAAAATCTATTTTTATGTTTTACAAGATTCCTGAAAAGAAAATAACAAAAATTTATTGGTACAGATTGAGATTTATCGTAATTTAAGTTAAAATAAATCTCTATAATACTAAAATTCTAATAATCTTGCTTGTTTGCATATTGAATGTTTTAAATGGTTGGGGGAAGAGCGAATAAGACAAGAAGAAATGGGAGAAGGGGAATAGTAGTAGTAGCGTAAGAGAAGCAAAGTAAGACGATAATGTAAATAAATAAATGACATAAATAAAGAAGCGAAAGAGAGTAAGAGGAATAAGAAAAGAAAAAATGTACAATAATGTACCAATCTTCACCCAAAGGGTCAATGATCATTTAATGGTTTATACAAAACTAGCAATTTTAATTTTTTTTTTAATACATTAATACCATATTTCCTTTTGTTGTTGTAGTTCAGTGGGAGCTGTTTCCTTGGGTGTATGGTCTGGCAATATGAACTAATGCGACACAAGGCACAGAAGATCATAAATAATTGGATATCAGCTGATGGGCAGGATATTTTTCACCCAAAATCCTATGCTTTTCGATCGCATGTAAGTATCACCTGTCCCCCCTCTTACAATTGTTTCAAAATTTACATACGGGAGTTATTTGAGGAGGTCATCATGAATTTTTTCAGGTGAAAGCTGAAAATAGGCTTTATTTTGCATAAGAATGAATAAGTCATCATCATCATTTTGGTATTTAAGGTGCTGCAAGTGTCCTGGACTCCACTTTACGGTTGGCAACACCAGGCAACCGTCTCACGCTTGCTGTCCATGCAGTCTGATCCATAGAGTTGATAGCAATCATGTTGCAAGCTGTCATGTCAATTCGTACGCAGTCAAGCCAGGTTTTCCATGGTCTTCCATGCACCCTTGTGCCTGGGGTATCCATGTGTGTTAAGTTAAAAAGTAATAAGATATCAAATAATGAAGTATCAAATTTGAATATTTGACGTTCAACTTTATCTATTTAGATGCCTACGTATTGAGAATATAATCAGTTTTTGCAGATATGGCAACATTTATTTGTATCAGGAAAGGAAAATAATAAAAAACAATGGTTAGCATATAACATTTAAAGTTTATTTACATGGCAAAGCTATTGAGGTTGCCGAGAAGTTTTGTTACCTTGGTGATACAATTGGAGCACAGGGTGGAGTAGGTGCTAGTGTGATTGCAATAATTAGGAATGGATGGAGTAAGTTCAGAGAACTTCTGCCATTACTAATCTTCAGAGTGTTACCAATGTCGACCAAAGGAATAGTCTATCAGGCATGCATTACATGGAGAGAAATGATATGAGAATGATATGATGGATGTGTAATGTGAGTTTTAAAGACAAGCTTAAATCTGATGAGCTCAGAGGAAGATTAGATGAATTAAAATAGAAATTTGCTATTATTTTTTCAAACAAGTTGTTGTTTTATTACTTGTGCCTGGGACTTTTTTGAGTGATGTGCTAAGTTAACTTCTGCCATGACTAACAAGCAGAGCGTTACCACTGTCAACAAGGAAAAAGGTCTAGCAGGCATGTGTCTAAAGTATGATGATGTATGCAACTCAAACCTGGTCAGTTAGAGTTGAGGACATGTGTTGCATGGAGAGAAATGATATGAGAATGATATGATGGATGTGTAATGTGAGTCTTAAAGACAAGCTTAGTTCTGATGACCTCAGAGGAAGATTAAATCTGAACAGTATAGAGAGATGTGTGCAGAACAGAAGACTTCAATGGTGTGGTCACATGAATGAGAGTTTTTTGATTAATAGATGTAGAACAGTTGAGGTAGCAGGTTCAGTTCATAGGGGAAGGCCAAGGAAAACATGGAAGGATGTGATAAGAATAGACCTGAGGGAAAGACGGATAAGTAAATACCTGGACAGAGATAAGTTAGTTTGAAAGTCAATTTCTTAAATCCATCCAACGCATGCCAGCATGTAAAACGGACGTTAAATCGAATATGATGATGATGAGACAGACAGAAAGAGTGACTGAAGCGAGAGTGATAGACAGAATATAAAATAAGAGTGGTGGAGGGTAAATATCATGCAATGAGAAAGGGTGAAAGATACAAACGTAGTAATAGATGGGTCACTTGATCAGTTAATTGCAAATTATGGCTAATTAGATGAATTAAAATAGAAATTTGCTATTATTTTTTCAAACATAACTCAATCCTGAACCTGAAGAATATTTTAACATGTATTTTGTGTGATTAAAATATATGGGAAAATATCCTGAGGAAAACAAATGTTGATTAACTTAGTTTTAATCTAATAATAGATATGTACATTGATACCAGTGGATTGAAAATCAACATCTGGAGCTAGCCATGTGTTCATTACAGCCATTTTGAAACAATCTCATACAATGTCATGCAGCTCTGCTTAAGACTGACAAAGAGTTGTCCCTTTGTCTGTTATGTTTTGCCTAACAGTTCAATTGTTCAATATGTCTTTTTTTATCAGGACTGAAGATTTTAAGAAAAAACCTTTGCTGCTTGTCCATAAAAATGTACAGGTGAAATATGACAGTTCAAAATAAATTAACAGGACAACTCTTTGATATGCTTACATCTTAAGCAAAAGTAGGTATCTACACCAAAATTTAAGGAAAATTATTGAGTAGAATTTTAATTAAAAATCTGAATCAGTTTTATTGTATATTCCCGATTCTCCATTGGCACAAACTCATTGTACGTCTTTAATGAGAAAATGACAGACTGACTTATCTCCCCTGTTTTCCCTTTTACATAACTCTTCTAAATTAAAGACGTAAAATGCAGATCATTTGCCTTTGGAATTCTCTTCCTGCTCCTTGTTTCCCCAACCGTACCAACTTGCAAAAATTTAACTGCAATTTGAACAAACCTCCCCACCCAGAGTCCCCCTATAAATCTGGCCCCTATCACAGTAGCCTCTTACGTATCAATGGCAATATGTCGTGTTTGAGATAAATCACATTTTTTGATAGTGCACACACTTTATAACCAACTCTTTGTATACCATGGATTATCTCGCTTGTCAGAAGGATTTCTTCTAATAATTCTTCCTATATACATTTATTTAAAAGGAAGTTGACATTCAATTCTGCTGAGTTGTGACGCTCCAGGAAATAATCAAATCTTTGCTGGCAGCAGCCTTAAATACAGAGAGTCGGATTGCTGGAACGATTTTCATTGGCTGATGCTGAGTATCCATGTCATATATAGTCTGTTTTTCTCTCAAACCATTTAGTTTACAATGTTTATGTAGTGTGTAGCGTGACATCGCATTTGAGGTGGAGACATTTTTGGGGGGTAAATGCACGAGTTGCTGATGGAGCAGATCTGATGACTTAAAATGATTTAAAGCCCGAAATCTGCAGTGAAACCGCTGATAACTTACATCATCGTGTTATGTCACTTTAGACTCCAGCATATCAGTCAAGGATACATCCTCAACAATCAATCCGATGGAGTGTGGGCCACTATGACATCAGTGGCCTTGCTCTGTCGGGCTGAGGTATAGTTCTGTGCAATCCTAGGAGGTCCACCCTCCCAAGCTTTATCTTCTCTCTTTGAGAAAGGGTTAGTTTATTTCTAATTGCCTGAGGCACCCCTACCGGAGAATGACAACAAGACTGTGCAGGCATTTTTTGAGGGGCCAGAGTGTCACATCTTGCAGGGGGAGGGAAGTTAATACAACTGATGGCTAACCTCAGAGCATCTATGCGATGTATTTTACGATTGATTTACTAAAAGTTTTTTTTATTGTTTATAACCTGTATATATAGAATTTAAACTGAATTTCTCTACCCCATTTACTTATGTCTGACCATATTTTTATTTTCTTCCCAATTAGCTGAACATGTGGTGGAACAGTATGAGTGACGGACAGAAATATGTACTGGGAATCATTGGAGCTAACGTTATTGTCTTTGCAATGTGGCGTGTCCCATCTTTGCAAGGCAGAATGATGACATATTTTGCTAGCAACCCAAATTCAGGTCAGTCTGTTACATCATGACCCATTTATTTATAAAGTTTATTTAATTTGACAATTCAAATCATACTTAAACCATACGTTTTTTTCTCTGGACAGTGTCCTAGTGTCTATTAATTATTTTTCACATTATTTTTTAAATTATTTTTGTTTATAATTATTTCTCCAAGTAGGAAAAATTCTGGTCACAGCACCAAATCACCATATGTTACACTATAACCCATTTACTTATAAAGTACATTTAATTCAACAGTTAAAATAATCTTTAAAACCTACATGATTTCTTCGGATGGTGTCCCAGTGTCCACGTGTGCTGTTGCCATGTTTTCCAAAATAAAGGATAATTCACAGCTGCAACAAATTCCTCTCACATTTATAACATTAATTACATCAATTAATTAACCAAACGCATCCTAATGTAGAGAAAGGTTTTATTCGTCTCAGCCTGTGATCATCTAGTACTGCAAGTCAAAAAGTGATGTATGGACAGAGAGAGAGAAAGATATTTATAAGGCCATAGCATAATTATTTGCTAACTTGTCAGAATATTTTTAATACGTCTTGTCTCTTTGGATTTACATGCAAGACTCCTGATTGCAACCACCACTCTCTCATACATCCATCTGACGTAAATACCCACTGATATTTAATAAGTCGACAGATTTTTCTCTTTTAAATCAGAAGGTAACTCACATTAATTAAAACCATTATTGCAACCTTTCCATATGTTTAATCACTGTAAAAATTCATTCAAATGGTGGGATTTAATATCTCATCTTTATTATTAAAACGACTTCATAAGAAATGAGTTTTTTGTTTGTTTTTGTTTTTAAACATAGCAATGAGAGATAGGCAGAAGGAATGGAAATAGAAAGAGAGTAAGACCAAAAGGAAGGGGAAGGGGTTTCATTTTTTTTTTTTTTAAGATATTTTTTTTAATGGCTAAAAATAAGATTGTGTCACATAACATTAATTATTATCCGGTGCAGACATCAATATGGGAGAGAGTGAAAAATTTGAGGGGGACGACAATGTAAGCATGATGATGGTGGTGGTATGTTAGAAAAAGAAAAAAAGTGTTTTTTATTTTTTTAGCCATTCTCTAACTTATATGGTGAGATCTCATATTCCCTCTTTATCAAAAGTCTTCATCAGAAAGACATTTGGTTTATCATTAACTTTAAGGGAATACTAAAAAATGCTGCTCTTTAGTATTTCAAAACAACTTATTGCATAAAACCATTATATGCAATAATTTGTTGACAAAAAAATCAGTAAATTATAGCAAGTCGAATCGCACATGCAAAATGCTAAAAGAACATCTCGTCCTGTTGGAATTAACCCCTCCTCCAACATTTTTTTTTTTTTTAAATTGAAAAAAAATTTGAACAAAAAATGATTTTATTTGCATTTTTATTACTCTCAGGGTTATGTCCCCTGTAGCATATTATGGAGAGAGTTAACTCCCTTCACACTCAATTTCTTTATATTGACCATCATAAAACATGAAATGTGTTTTTTATTATTTTTTTTTCAGCGTTTTGCAGTACGATTCAGCTTTCTATTACTTACTGTAATATCGTAGACTCGGCTCGCGAGGCTGAAATGAAGGGTGAAGTAAAACAAAGAAAGAAACAACAGACAAAGAGATATGGTTGTGGCTTCAATCAGTGCCTGCACTTAAGTGACACATAATCACATCGACCTGTTTATTTATATTTGCTACTCTGACAGCTTGATGAAAGGGAAGATAACTCTAAATTTAAAACATTAAACTCCTCCTCTTCTTCATTAAAGTTCGAGATCCAGTCCATGTGTGTGTGCAAGTGTGTTATATGTATGGCAAACAGGGGAGGAGCACAATCCATCTTGCTCACTTACTTTTTATGGTATGTATTTGTGTAACAGGATGAAGGAGGGGGGTTGGAAGTTTATCAGAGAAGAGAGTTCACTCTGACTTCAAGGGGACCTTTCTAAAGTAAATTTCGCCGAATTAAATTAATTCGAACTGTTGCCTCAGTCAAGGAAAATCGAAAGTTTTAGGCAAAATACAATAGTCCTTGGTGTGTGTGAATGTAGTGCATGTTACATATTTATCTAATAGAGTCTTCAAACTTATCTGGAGGGAGTCTTTTCCGCAATGGATTGCGTCTTACTAATGGTGGATTGTGTCTTGGTGTTGGGTATTTCGAAATGCTTTTTCAATTGTGGATGTGGGCGGTATTCATGTTCTGGGTCTGATTCTTGATGCTGTGAGTAATTCGTTGGGGCCTTTTCGGTTGTGGATGTGGGCGGTATTTATATTCGGATTCTGACTCTACACCTTCTTCTCCAGGGGAACTGTTAGGGTCTATCCGCTTGAAGAGAGGGGAGTTTCTGGTGATTTGGTAATCGCCTCTCTGTGCTGTCACCATGCTACCATTTATACTGATAATTGTCAGTTGTTTTGGGTTGAACGGTGGGGATAACTTGTTGAGATGTTTCTGCCTGACAAGTACTTTGTCACCTAGGCAGAGGGGTGAGACCTTTGTCCTTTTTATGTCTACATAGGTTTTCATCTTTTTCTTTTCTCGTGCATCATTCTCTGCTACTTGGGTGTGGATCAACTCTGGCATAGGGTCTTTTGGAACAACAGGTATGCCGATATTCATTTTCCTTCCAGTGAGGGCTTCAAATGGAGATGTTTTAGTTGTACTGTGAGGGGTGGCCCTGTACTGCCTTAGAAAATGGGACAGCTGGGTTTTCCAGTTTAGGCCCTCCAAAGTGGTGGTGTGGATATACTTGTTTAAGGTTCTCATAAACCATTCAGCCTTTCCATCTGTCTCAGACCACAGAGGTGTAACTTTTCTTTAATAGAATCCAGACTGGATGGCAAAGTCCTTGAATTCCTGTCTCTGGAAGTGGGGGACCATTGTCAAACTTGACAATATCAGGATAACCTTGATTAGCAAAGATTGCGTCGAGGAGAGGAATAACCACTCTTGCTGACAGCAAGGGGAGTACTTTTACCTCCAGGAACCTGCTGTAGTCGTCAATGGTGACTAGCACGTAGTCTCCAGATGGGAAAGTACTAGCAAAGTCCAGAGAGATTTCAGCATATGTGGTGTGTATGGGTTCATGGTGTGATAATGTCTGGCAAGGGATGCAGTTGCACACAGTCTCTTCCACTAGTTTATCAATTCCAGAGAACCAGACCTTTTCCCTCACTAGCGGCTTTGTCTTGACAATACCCTGGTGTGCACGATGGGTTATGTCGACGGTTCTCTTCTGCAGGGTGGAAGGGATAACCAGGCCGTGGCCTCGAAGAATGAGACCATCATGTGTGGATAGTTCATCCTTGAAAAGTGTGAGACTGAATATCCGCGGGTCATTCCAATTTCCGTCTTAAAGTGCAGCCATCACTTTCTGTTACATGAGGTCTCCTGTGGCTCGCTTCACCTCTTCTAGGGTGATGGATTTTAGTATGGTGTGTTGAGTCACATATCTTATATATGTCTCAGCCGCATTGTCACTCTTGGGTTTGTGATGAGGATATCAGTAGGGTTTAGGTCGTCCTTTCCAGGCTGGTACACCAAACTATATTCATATGGCATGAGGTGCAGATGCCAATGTTCAATTCTGGACATGGCTGGCTTGAGGCTTTTGACGATTCCGAGAAGTGGTTGGTGGTCAGTGGTGATGGTGAACCTTGACCCATACAGATAGAGGTGAAAATATTCGGCAGCGTATACAACGGCTAACATCTCTCTCTCTCAGTCTGTGAGTATCGCTGTTCCACATCTGTGAGGGCACGGCTGGCATAACATAGTATCTTCCTGTTTTGTGTGAGCATTGCCGCATATCCAACAGGGCTTGTGTCTACAAGGACATTTGTTTTTTTGTTCTGGTCAAAGTAGACCATGACTCCAGCTCCAGTCAGGGCTTCTTTCATTTGACTCACTGCTCTTTCTTTTGTCTCCGACCACTTTCATTCTGTGTCTTTTCTCGTGAGTTGTCGTAGTGGCTCAGTGACAGTGGCCGAGTGTGGGATGAATCTGGCCACATATTGGACCATGCCCAGGAATGAGCAAACACCTCTCAACTTTGGTGGGCGATTTGCAGTTTGCAATTGCTGCAATTTTCTCTGGGGCTGGTGATACCCCATTCTCATCGAAGGTGTGTCCGAAAAAAGTGAGATGTCTCACTGAGAAAAAGCACTTTTCCCTGTTTAGCCTGGCCCCGGCATTCTGTAGGCGCTCCAACGTGGACGTCAAGGATGCTAGAGTTCTTAGTCTAGCGTGATAGGAGTCTATGGGTCTGTCTGCATTTTGTGTTGCACATCGAAATTTGAAAATTTCATACGATGTGTTCTTTTGAGGTATGAAATGGTCGGTTAGTGATTTCTTCGCTGTTTCGTATTGGTTCGGTTATTTTGTTCCATTTCCTGTTTCAGTGATTGCCCCGGCACCCTTCTGTTTGTCCGTGAAATTGTGGAAAATTTCGAAGACTTCATCTTCGGCAAGCTTTCCGTTGGTGTCGATATCCAAAGCAATGAATAGGGTTTCCACTTTTGCCAGCAAATTCCAATTGTAATTTAGTCAGAGTGAACGGTAAAATTTGAGAAAACGGGTAGACCGCTGTTAGCCATATCTCTTTCTTCTCATGTAAATTTTCCTTTTTTATTTTTTTGAGAAAACGTGAGCACGTCACTTAAATTCTCATCTCCAGATGTAATATTGTAGACTCGGCTCGCGAGGCTGAAACGAAAGGCAAAGTGAAACAAAGAAAGAAACAAAAAACAAAGATTGGTTGTGGATTCAATCAGTGCCTGCCCTTAAGTGACACGTAATCACACCAGCCTGTTTATTTACATTTGCTATATCCAGGGGAGGCCACCCTGGTAGCTTGATGAAAGGAGAGATAACTCTAAATGCCAAACATGACTTTTTAATCAATACTTATAGCAAATAAGCTACACAGAAACGTTTATGTCTCATTTCCGGGATGGAACCGTCAATTAGCCTGATGATTTCCCCCAAGAATGAAACACACACGTTCCTATGTAGCTTATTTGCTATAAGTATATTTTCATACTACTGCTAAGTTCTACTCACCTATTGAAAAATGCTGAAGTAAATACTGAAAAAATATATATACATAATATATTATTTATAATATAACTACATGAAATAGTAATAAATATATATATATATATATATATATATATATATATATATATATATATATGATAGGTTCATAATAAGAATAGAAGACTGACATCTTATAAACCAATTAAATGGTTCAATGTTATAAATTAAAATATATAACAGAACTGCTACAATTCTCAAAGTTACTGTGACTAAAAAACTTATTAGCTTGATGATTGGGGTCAAACAAATGTTGACTACAGGGCTGCTGAATTGGAAGGTATAAGGTCTAATCTGACTCTGACTCCTTACTGTTGATTCTTTAGAGATTAAAAAATCTGACTGATTTCTAGCATTCTTATGAGTCTGACTCCGACTTCTAAACTTCAAAAATATTCGACTCCGACTATTTATTTAAAAATTTTCCAACTCCTAGTATTCTTACGACTCCAACTCCTTCCAAAACCTCTGTCTCCCTCCGACTCCACAACCCTGGTTGACTAGCGATATTAATTGATTAACTGATATTAATTATGAAATATATTAAAAGAAAAAAAAATATAATCAAAATATTCCTTTCACCTCAAAAAGAAAAATAGTAATAATATTGAAATGGTCAATTTGTGGTCAGACATGATATTTTTTCTTGTTTCTTTGTTTCTAGGAGCTCCTTGCTGGTCGATGTTTCTGTCTGCCTTCAGCCAGTTCAGTTTCATCCACATGTTTACGAACATGTACGTCTTGTGGTCCTTCTCAAATGTCGCCCTCAACCTGTTTGGGAAAGAACAATTTATGGCCTTCTATTTCAGCGCAGGTAAGAAGACAAATATTAATTACGAACAGGGCTACTCAGCGTTGCTCGGACATTATATAAAAAAACTAACTGTACCTACCTAACGTTGCCCAGGAGTCTTTTCGCCATGTCGTCAGCGTCACAAATGCAGAGGAGTCACCCCCCACCCCCACCATCCTGAAAACATGGCCATCTGTAGGCTGTGGGTGGCTTCCCGTGATGCCTTAGGATGCGATTCTGGTGGCTGAGCCATTCTTCCACTTCAGCCCTTATCTCAGTTAGACAGGAGGTCGGAGAGGCCCGATCCGATCAATCGGCTGGTCATGTCCTAGTATCTATAAGTTTATCTTCAACTGTATTATTCAATCTGATTCTTAAAAAAAATATCAAAACCTTATATCTCCTTTTTACTTTTCTCTTCAAATAGATACTAGAAGACGTTGGCTGAGGGTCAATCATGTTGAGAACAAAGAAGATTACCAATGCCAAAGAGTAATGTTTTCAAAGAGTAGTTTTTTTCTTGAAGTAGTGTTTTCTGAGAGTAATGCCCATACTCTCTCTGTAAAATTTTCTTCTAAGACTAATGTAGTTTTCTGGGAGTAATGTATTCTAAGATTAATGTTTCCACTATCACTGTGAAATTTCCTTCTATGAGTAATGTTTTCTAAGAACAATATATTCTGGGAGAAATCTATTCTAAGCGCAATGCATTCTCATAAGAATGTATTCTGGGAGCAATGTATTCTAATAATATAAATATTTATCCTACGTATAGAATTATATATGACAACTTTATTCAGCATTGAATAACCCATAGGTGGTTGATATGCCGTAAACCAAATTAAGTCTTTTTATTTTCATTTTTGTTTTGCTCTTTTTTTAACAAATTATTATTTTTTTTAATCAGAGGGTGATGTAGCTTGCTTGAAGCATAATGTAGACAATTTATAGAGGGCTATTAACAATGCAGATATATGCCAGGTAGATGGAAGCAAGACTGAAAACAAGATGATGGTAAAAGTGAAAATAAGTTTTTTGTTTTGTTTAAACTTTTTTTTCTTCAATGAGTGAAGTGACACTGAAAGCAAGTAAGATTTAAAAAAAAAAAATTAGAAAAATTGTTGTTTTTAGAAATAAGTTTAAACAAAAGAAAAAAAAACTTATTTTCACTTTTACCGTCATTTTGTTTTCAGTCCTGCTTCTATCTACCTGGCATATATCCACATATATTCTATAAAATGTCTATATATATATATATTTTCTTTTTGTTTGTTTTGAAACTAAATAATTTACATTAGTAAAAAAGAAATTTATCAAATTTTTTTATATAATAGATATTTCTGGCCTTTGTGCTAGGATAAACAAAAACAAAATTTATATAAATGAACCATAAAAAATTTAATCAATATAACATTCTCATAAAAATGTACTTTTGCTTGTTCGCCTAACCAAAATGGTGTCCATATGAAAAAAAAAATAGCCAATCAAAACGTGTCTGACACCGGTGCATATAAAAATGTCTCTTATTAAATAAAATCCTATTGTTAATGAATGGCAGTAATAGTTCGGAGTGTACTAGTTCAGCTCCTCACCATTCCTCTATAATTATACTAATACAAAAAGGAAATGAAACAATATTGCGAAACAGAATTCTTTGTTATAGTAAAATCAAAACAATCATTGAATTAAAAAAACAAAAACAAATAATAGTTAAATTTTTTTATAGAAATTGCTCCAGATAAGGCACAAAGCCATTTGATGTAAGGAGCTAAAAATATACTAATGCAAAGTCAAAAACTAGCCAAAAATAAGTGTTAGATGGATAAATTCTAACCCAGAAAACAGCAATTCTTCCCCCTTTGTCAGAAACATCGCTAATGAAATGTGAGGACTAAAGGACAAAATAAGGGAAGCGAGAGTTATGAAGCTGCCGAAAGTAAACCCAAGGTTCACTTTCTATTCTCCTAAAATGTCCTTTTTCAAAACCAATATGCAAATTAGTCAACCCTGCGAATGATATTGAAAAAAACAAAATATTAAATATTAAATTATTTTTAACGCCAGTACGTAGTTCATAGTTAAAGCAAACTAAATTGTCTTGGACTATTAAAATAATTTCCATCTCTATTGATAATGTTTACCCATTCATTTATTTATTTTTTATTATCGTTTATGTTTGAATTCATGTTTTGAAACATGACATAAATCATAAATCTATGACACCATGCCAAATCTATAATTATTTTGTTAAGCTAATGCATTAAGTTCTATCTATAAGTCCAAATAGCTCAGCTGGTAGAACATCTGACTAGAGATCTCTGAGTTTCCGTTTTGATTTCTGGTCATGGCATCCGCTTTATTTGTTGGGAATTTATTATTTACTATTAATGCAATATTTTCCATTTCTAAAAGTGGTTAAGATATCTGATATTTTAAAACAAGACAAATTCTGCAGTGTATTTATTACGTTTTAAAATAAATTGTGACTGACTGGAAAAATTGTGATTGATGGACGGACAAAATCTCTATTTATATAAGATACTAGTGATGACTAAAAATAATTATCAGAAAAAAAATGTAAATAATTCCAATCATAGATTTTCAGGATAAATTTTTTGTCATTTATTTACCATTTATTTATATAAATATATTTCATATTTATTACATAAAAAATAATCAAAGAAATATATAAATATATTTCGTATGTATTACATAAAAAATAATCTAAGAAATATATAAATATATTTTGTATGTATTACATTAAAAATAATCAAAGAAATATATAAATATATTTTGTATGTATTATATTAAAAATAATCAAAGAAATATATAAATATATTTCGTATGTATTATATTAAAAATAATCAAAGAAATATATAAATATATTTCATATTTATTACATTAAAAATAATCAAAGAAATATATAAATATAGTTCATATTTATTACATTAAAAATAATCAAAGAAATATAAATATATTTTCTTTTAACTGTTAAAATGTTGAGATGATGTTACCGTATTATTTTATTTATTTCTAATGTGTTCTCTTTTCTATTTAATACAACATTTAAGAATACAAACGTTCTAATGTAAGTTTTTAATCTTAATTTCAGCTACCGTGTCTACTCTTTTTAGCTATTCCTTGAAGATTGCTCGGAAACGTTTTACCCCTTCTGTGGGTGCTGTAAGTTGTCTTATGTATTTTACCTTCTAACTAGGATTGCAGAGTTAGAAGATATAAGGTCTGACTTCTAGAATTCCAAAATATCTAACTCCAACTCCTTATTTTAAAGTCTTCCAATATTCAGACTATCTGTTGATCCTTTAGAGATTAAAAATTCAGACTCAGACTCCTACCATTCTTATGAATCCAACTCCAACTTCTTCCAAAACCTCCGACTCGAAAACCCTACTTCTAACCTCTTTCTCTCTTAAAAACTGTGTCGATTTATGGTTATGAATTAACATGTTCTCATCGTAGCCATTTGAGAAAGATAAACATCATGTACTGGATAACCTCTATTTGCAGTTGTAAATCTGCAAGCCTTGACAACTTCAGTTCTTTGAAGGCGTCACCATCGTTCGCCTATATACATCACCTGGTAGCCCAAAAATGTCACTCATCTAGTACTGACCAGGCTCCATGTGGTTTAACTTTGGTGATCCAACGGAAACTGGTGTTTCAACGTAAATATAGCTGTATTAAATTGCGAAATTTTTAGATGAGGATTGATAATTTGGATTATTCAGACTACTGTTCTCATCTTGGATGTTATTCTCACAATATTTTGACTGAAACGTTGTGACAATTACATCAGCCAAAACATTGTAAGAATAACATTGGCTGAAGCGTTGTGAGAATTATATCAGCCAAAACATTATGAGAATAACATTGGCTGAAGCATTGTGAGAATTACATCAGCCAAAACATTGTGATAATAACATTGGCTGAAACGTTGTGAGAATTACATCAGCCAAAACATTGTGAGAATAACATTGGCTGAAGCATTGTGAGAATTACATCAGACAAAACAATGTGAGAATAACATAGGCTGAAGCGTTGTGAGAATAACATTGGCTGAAGCGTTGTGAGAATTACATCAGCCAAAACATTGTGAGAATAACATTGGCTGAAGCGTTGTGATAATTACATCAGCCAAAACATTATGAGAATAACATTGGCTGAAGCGTTGTGATAATTACATCAGCCAAAACATTGTGAGAATAACATTGGCTGAAGCGTTGTGAGAATTACATCAACCAAAGCATTGTAAGAATAACATTGGCTGAAGCGTTGTGAGAATTACATCAGCCAAAACATTGTGAGAATCATTGTGAGAATTACATCAGCAAAACATTGTAAGAATAACATCGGCTGAAGCGTTGTGAGAATTACATCAGAAAAAACATTGTGAGAATAACATTGGTTGAAGCATTGTGAGAATTACATCAGCAAAACATTGTAAGAATAACATCGGCTGAAGCGTTGTGAGAATTACATCAGAAAAAACATTGTGAGAATAACATTGACTGAAGCGTTGTGAGAATTACATCAGCCAAAACATTGTGAGAATAACATCCGAGATGAGAACATTAGTTCGAATAATCCAAATAATACATAATAAACTTAAATCTATACAAATTAAACAATATTTAAAATAAAAATAAATAAATAAGGAGACTAGAGTAATTTTGATTTAATAAATGAAAATAAAAATATCTGATTTTTGTTGTGCTTTCTTTTCCAGTCTGGTGCTTTAATGGCTGTGTTGGGTGCTGTGTGCCTGAATTATCCAAATGCTAGATTATCAATAGCATTCGTCGGAGATATTATACCACATTCATTCTCTGCAGATAATGTAAGTAATTAACTTTTTATATCTACTAACAGCTGAGAGATTTTAGCATGCCTTTCATTTCTTTAAATAACTTTGTAATACAAATGTTAGTTTTTATTATTATTAACTAGCTGTCTCTACCTGGCATTACCCGGGAGTTTTTGGTTGATCCAAAAATGATCTATTATATAAAGGGCAGTTGTTTGTATGTATGTCTAGCTAAAAGTAAAAAAAAAAAAATACAAAAGGTAGAGAGATAGAAGTTTAATAGAAATATGTTACACCTTTTTCCCGGGCCACGCCGGGTAGCCTTGATAGTTTAAAATAAGGTTCAAGTGTAGTATGATAGTAGGAATACCTCACCTATTTAGTCCAAATTAATTGAGCGCATCATGGCCGCCAGCGATTCAAACATTGAATTTAAGTTATTATTGTATCTGACTAATTTGTTATTTAATTAGTATTTTTATAAATAAAATAATAATGAACATTTCAATTAAATAATTTTTTTAAATAGGAATTTTTAAAAAGTTATTAGTGGAAGATAGCTAAAATAATATTAAAAACAAACTTGATACTGACTGACTTGTTTACTTTGGCAATAATATGTGTGGGTGTGTGTGGGGGGAGCTTTGTTTTTAATTTACGGTTCAGAACTGGATCTCAACTTTTTGAAATGCTCAGCATTTATCCACAAAATGAAACAATATTCGTAAACAGAACTATGTGTAATATTAAAATCAAAACAATCATTGAATTAGAAAACAATAAAAAAAAATTAATAAAATGTCCTTTTGCAAAACAATATGCAAATTAGTTAACTTTATGACTTTGATCGCATACACATGAGCAGTATATTAGAAAGATATGGTGGATCTATTATGTGAAGTTGAATTTCCTGTTTTAACTCACTGTTAGAGAAATGAGCCAAATTTATAAATATACAGACAATGCTCCCAATGGACAGCTTTTATTCTAACCCCTGTGGGGGGGGGGGGGTATTACAAAGCTTTATTTAGTGAAAATATGTCCAATAGTTTTGAACCCATGTCATTATTATTATTATTAGTAGTAGTAATAGTAATATAAGAATTCTGATTCTCCTAAAAGAATGTTCCATGCCAAATTTTGTAGGCTTTTAACCAGTAGTTAGATTTTTTTTATCAAACAATAAAATTTAATTAAAAAAAAATGAAATTAAGTTGAATTTTGGTTTAACATTCTTTTATGGAATCCTAAAAGAAATGCAGCTCAGCACTATTTCAAAACCCCTTATTATCACATAAAACTATTAAATTCAAATAAATATGTGAAAAAATAAAATTACCAATTTTGGAAAACTTTTTACCCTTCCCAAATTTGTAATGTTATTTTTCCCATAATTTGTTGGTTTGGAATAAAAGAAAAAAATAGAATTATCCCACAAAATTAATATTAACCGAATTTTGACTTTCCTATGACATCCCTTTTTTTTCAGCTTTTGTCCTCTCTAGCCTTTTCTGGGTATCATTTGTTGAAGTTAGAATTTTGAACTGATTTTATTCCATGAAGGTATGTTAACCTGTCATTGTGTCTGCGTTCACTACACTGACTGTGATCATCCAGTCGCGGTTTTCGTCTGATTTTAGTGCCACTTGATTTCGACACTGGCTGTATTGTCGATTATGTGGTCTCAATCAGTGCTTCAAGCAAAATCACAACTCTAGTTTAAAACAAGTTACAATGTTTTATTTTGTGCAGTTAAATAATAATTGATTTTTCGACCAAATGACAGACTTGTAATGAGATCAACAGAATTGCGACTGAACACAAAAACAACAACAACAACAACAACCCGCTTGTGAGCTCAAGCTTAAAGTTCTGACTCTCTATGAGATTGACTGAATCGCATTCAAACGAGCAGAGATTACAAACACCAGATCTCCAAGATTCCTTTCTCCGCTTGAAATATGTTGTCAGCCTTGTTTGACCACCCAGTGAGTCCACTTAAACCTCATCAGTTGTCAATCACTGAACATAAAGAATTGTATGTCCGGGAGGTCCATTAGCTGAAGTGGCCATAAATTCTCTGGAATCTCAAGTGGACTGCTTTCTTCCACATGCGGGGCTCTATTCTGGAAAAACAATTACTTTTTTCAAAATGGCAAACAAAATCTCTGGGTGATCAAATCCGACCTAGACTACAATTCTTATTCACTATCCTGCTTCTCCCATCACCCCAAGTGATCTCGTTACGTAATGAATGTTAATTTTCTACTTTTTTTTTTCTGACTTATTTTTACTTTATTCTGTTTTAGATATTTTTTTATAGCTAAATCTTGTCAATCTTTTTTTCAGGTATTAAAAGTAATTATAGCAAGTGATATTATTGGAATCTTGGCTGGCTGGAGATTTCTGGACCATGCTGCACATTTAGGTGGAATGATGTTTGGACTGTAAGTAATGTTGATGATCTATCTATATAATAATACAGGCAATTTCATGTTCGTACATATGTTATCACCTGTCACCCTTCTTTTTTTTTCTTTTTTTTAATATGTTATCGCCTGATCGCCAATGATTCACTGCAAAAAAAAAGTAATTAAACATTTTTTATCTGCTATTACTGTTGTGTCGAAAGTGAAACTGAAACTAAAATAGACTTTCTTAACCTTTGGGCTAGGATCAAAGTGTGGTATCTGTTCTGTCCAAAGATGGTACAATTATTTTGTGAGGTCGTTCGCGGCGGACATCTATAAAATAGAAATATGTCACAAACTCCTACAGGGATACAATTATGGAATTTCCATGGCTCTCGCTAGTTTATTTCTATCTTATTAGTTTAACTAATAAACAATCACATAATATGTATCAGTTATAAACAAGAATTGTACATTATGTCGTGTGGATAAGAAAACTGTTTGGAAGCTGTTCCTTCTTCTTTTCCACATCAGATGTGGGTTTCAAGTTGGCCATGGTAGTACAAAGTTATTTTCCCCATAAAATTCTATGAATTACATTCGTCTTGATGTGCCATTGCTTGAAGTCATCCTTGACTGCTGGTGCTACCACATCAGGCTGTCTGAAGATACCGGCTTCCTGACTTAAAATGCGCAAAACACTGATGTTATTGTTTTTTCTCCTTTCCCTTTGCAAAACTCAATCATGTTCTACAAAGCTAAAAACAAAAACAACAATTTTCCTTTGCAAAACAACCAAACGAAACACCATAAATAAATATTTGAAGATATAAAGAACTTGAAGCATAAAAAGTTTTACCAAAATGATCGGATTCAGCATTAAATAACTTGAAAAGGGTTGATATGCTGTAAAACAAAACAACCAAATTATCTTTGACTGAGTCATCCCAAGTCTTTCTCGACCTTCCTTTCTTTGATTACCCTCAATTGAGATGTGTGTACATTTGTTTATTAAACCAGAACTTTATTCAACATGTCCATACCACCGTAGACAGTTACAACACAGAGCTGACTCCAGTCTGGGCACCTTCAGCCTAAATAGCAGGGAGTCAGCACCGTCATCGAAACGTAGATCACAAATTATCTATTTTAATATTAAATTCCTGAGTTGACTTGTACCTGACTTCGAGGGGGGAGGGGGTGCACATGGAAACAATTTTCATTAATTTTTCTTTCTTTCTTTCTTTCTACAATATATTTACAAAAAAAGGTGTCCTAAAGGGCAGCTTTTAGTCTAGATCCTGTGGAGGGCTGTTATTTAAACAACATAAGTAGTATTCTTAATTTTATTACATTCAGCATCCTAAGGGCTGGTGAAATTCTGTTCAAGAGTTTTGGAGCCTATAAATGTTAATAATTAGTAGTAGTAGTAGTAGCAGCAGCAACAGTATTACTTTTATTTTGACCTAGCCCCACCTCATGATACACCCTATATCCCCAAGACCTCTTTATGCTATATTTACTGCAATTCTGTCTAATTTCTTTGGTTGCTGTATATGTTTAGTAGTAATAGTATCATTTTTGATGTTATGACACATGCAATATGCCAAAGGTACTTTATGTATGCTAAATTTGATGCAATTCTGACCAATAGTTTTAGAGCCTATACATGCTTGTTGTTTGTACACAAGGAAGCTTCATACTAAAAGTGACATAATTTTTGTCTTGTAGTTTTGGAACTTATAAGTGACCAACAAAAAATGCTCAGTTGTATTATTTATAGACTAGCAGGACCTTAAGTTCAAGAAACAATACAAAAAAAAGAGACAGAAACGATGCACGCACAGTGAACCTAACAGAACCATTAAAAGTAAATTTCAGCACATCCTCACGGATGAGAGCACCTAAGGCGACAAGCAGTAAACTCTCCCTCACTCCACCTCCACCCTCCGAAAGGAGATGGTAATACCTGGGAGGATGGTCTCGTTGCAAGTGGACATAATTATTCATAAGTAAAGTAAATTTTCTAAAGAAGTTATTTTTTCCAAATTGGAATTTTATTTCAAGAAATAATTCAGTGAATTGTGTATAAAAAAAAAAGAAAAAAAGACAGAAATAGTGTGCACGCAGTGAGTGTAACGGAATTGTTAAAAGTCAATTTCAAACAAACGTAGTCTGGTCAGTCATGTCTGAACTCCCTCATGGATGAGATTGTAAGTAGGTGGTAATACCATCAGTTACTCTTGAAGCTATGATGAATTTTAAATAACATGGAAGTGCTGTGTTTCATTATATTGTCTTTCTCTTGCATATATGACAAAGAAGGCATTTTGTAACTAATTAGGAAATCCATCCGAAACAAGACTAAAGTGGACAGTATCATTTAAGGCTGCATATCTTAGAAAATGACCAAAAGTCAACTTACATGATGCAGTCTATAGGTGTTAACATTTTTTTTTATGGAAATCGCTCCAGACAAGGCATGAATCCACTTGATGTAAGGAGCTAAAAAAATACTTCACGGTCAAAAACTAGCCAATGATAAGTGTTAAATGGATAGATTCCGACCAAGAAAACAGCAATTCTTCCCCCTTTGTCAGAAACAGCATTCATTAAATATGAGGACTAAAGGACAAAATAAGGGAAGCGAGAGTTACGAGGCTGCTGAAAACCGAAAGTTCACTTTCTACTCTCCTATGGTAACATTTGTGAGACTCATGTAGCATGATTGAAAGGTAAGAGATTATAATTGTTCTCAATTAGGAAATCAGATGGTGCAATATCTGTAACATATGTTTAATTCTTGGGTCTCTTTTCCCCGATATGTCTCTGTCCGTATTTTTAAAACAAACATCTGCATCAAATCTATGTCATCGTTTCTTTATTTCCAATTTTAATCCAATCATTTTTGTTTATCAAATTTATGATAAATTATCTGACCCACTTAGCAGAACTATCTGATTCTGATTGTTCATTATCCATTTATTGACATCATAAAAAATAAAAAATTCCTAATGCGAAAATTGTGTTATACAAATTCTCCTACCAACTGTGTTCCAATAATCATTGTTTTACGCTATTATAACACTTTGAAATTCAGTATTACCTTTAAACTGATAGAAAGAAAGTAATTTCTCGCCTGAAATAATGTTTAAAGACAAAAATCAAATATATTGTTCTTTTGTGCTTCTACACCTCGTCTTCTAGCCAGAGGTGCATGCCAATTGTTTGTCTCCCAAATTAGTTTCTTTTTTTTTAAATAGGATTTTGAAACTTAAATTTACATTTCTTTTTTAATTAATAATTTTAAATATCTCTCTCTCTCAATTTAACATCACTTTTCACTTGTCCCTGGGTTAGACATTTTTTTATATTTCGCTCACTTTCTCGTCCTCACGATTCTGTCTCTAAACTCCACTTTGTACGGTCTTGTCTAATCACTTGCTTCAAACTTTCCTGCAATTCAAGGCATCAATACTTCTGCAACGCTCTACATGACCCTACCATCATAACCGATTCGTCCTTTGGATAACCTCTATGCTAGGCAAATTTAGTGCTTTCAGCAAATCCTCCGACCTAATATGTTGGGTTTGGTTAGATTTAACATTGCAGATCCATCTAATCATGGATCTTTCATTGCGCTGTAGTTGGGCGAGAGAGGACTAACTGCGGACCCAGTATTCACTGCTACATAGCATGATGGTCCTGACACAACTGCTATACAAGTTACCCCAGTTGTAGACGTGGACAACTCACGGTGTTACCAGAGGCAATAGCTACCCCCTTACATCCGGGGTAAGTTGTATAACAGCTGTATCAGGAGCGTCATGTTATGTGGTAGCGAATGAATTAACAGATTTTTATGTTGTAGAAATTATGGCATGTTTTAGCTAAAAAGTCTGATTTTCATAAATGCATGCTCGTCTGGTAGCATTTGTATTTCCCTTATTTTCGTTGCTCTTCCTTTCCAGGTGGTATGTTACATATGGGAAAAAATTAATCTGGGAAAATCGAGCAACTATACAGAAATGGTGGCATGAAGTCCGAGGAGAACCTTAAATGTTGCCTTACCTACTTCCCCGGAGAAGTGTTTGCGGTCGACAGCCTATGGCCAGATCTCGACAAAACAACACAGTGATGGGCCATGATTCCATTTTGCTTCTTTTTTTTTTTAATTTTAGTTAACGGAATCAAAAGTTATTTAGAAAATGATTTCCTTAAGAATTTGCCATGGCTGAGTCCATCCGATATATTTTTGTCCACCTATGTCGAAGGATCAAATTAAAATATCCACTTCTAAAATAATAAATAAATTATGCACTATTTTTTTTTTTTTCACTTAATATATTTATTGCGATTGTCCATCTTTGTTGCATTTCTCGAATTTTCCTTTTGTGCACACCAACTCAACTGAAAAAAATACATTTTTAATTTTATTTGTAATAAAAACTATTAAATTTACTCTTTTTAATTCGTAAACGTTTAAAGTATAAATTATTTCTAAATACTAAATAAATGACGTTTACCAATTTTTGTTAAATTAAAGAAAGAATTAAACGGTTAAGATAACAAAAAAATTATTACAAAGTTAAGATAACAAAAAAATTATTACAAAGTTAAGATAACAAAAAAATTATTACTAGATAACAAAAAAAAAATTAAAAGGAGATTGTAGTTTGCTTGAAGCATTGCTGGTAAATATAAGTGTAGGTTTGTAATCCGAGGCTGTAGCAATGCGATGTAGTTGCCGGAAGGTGGAGAGGGTGAACAGAAACAAAAAAAAACAAACAAAAAAAAAATTATTACAAAATTAAGACCCCAAAATATAAAGAAGATATTTTATTTTACTTGCACGACAGGTTGAAACAGTGTATATATTATATTGATTCAATTCCAAAAACATAATTCATATCAGTTCCTTCAATTCTCTATTTCCGCACTTCAGTGAAAATTTATAATTTACATTTTCATCTCATACAGAAACCATCAAATTCTCCATATTAATCTATTGGTAGACCTACACGTGTTTCTTGGGGGACAGAACAAAATTACAGTTCGTTAGTCAGTCCGTCAGTGATCAGGGAATAATAGAAATATGTAATGGAGTTGTAGAAACAAATGATAATATCCAAAGACAGAAGAAAAAAATGATGAGAGGACTTCAAAAAAAGTGTTGAAGAGGTTTAAAAAGACAGGATCTGATAAAGTTCTGGTAATATATATACATATCTTTGTATGTATTTAGGCAACATATTTTCATTTAGGCAAACATTATTAAATAACACAGAGTGTTTTTGTTTGATAAGATTTTCTTTTTTTTTTAATTTTTCAAA
Source organism: Sepiola atlantica (assembly GCA_963556195.1). Classification (NCBI taxonomy): domain Eukaryota; kingdom Metazoa; phylum Mollusca; class Cephalopoda; order Sepiida; family Sepiolidae; genus Sepiola; species Sepiola atlantica. Next base: position 75,000,233 of record OY744519.1, read on the forward strand.
TAGTCCATTTTACTAAAAAACTTTAAAAATAAGTTAGATACAAAAAATTTCATTTATTCTAGGCAACAGGGTGAATAACGTGGGCACATTATTTATTTTTTTTTTGTAAACTTTACAATTTGGATAATGCTAAAATCTGTACAAAAAAATAAAAAACATTATAATTTAAAACTAAGGCTATATTTATTGTTTATACCTGTCTTGGGATGAGTATTCTACTCGTATATATATATATATATATATATATGTGTGTCATTTTTTGTCTTTATGTGTAAGAGAAATGCCCAGTGTGCTCAATTATGTATGTAAGAGCATGAATACATACATAAGACTATGTCATATATATTTACTTATATTATCCAATAATATATTACATATATATATTTTTTTTCAGTATTTATGTCAACAGTGCTCAATACTTCAGTAGGGCTTAGTAGTAGTATGGCAAGTAAGCTATACAGAAACGTTGTTTGTGGTTCATTCCCAAAGGAAATCATCATACTCCTACGATATATATGTATAAATATATATGTTATTACTATGAATAATAACAAAAATATTCCAATTATAAAGCTTCTTTATTGTATCATATAGCTGACGTTTCAGTCAATGAGACCTTCCTCAGGATCTACTGTACTGAGACGAGGTACTCGTAATGCATCAATTAGATATCACGTAGAAGATACTAAACATAATATTCATTGTAAAGATTATAAAATGTGAATCAGAATACACATGAGTAAAGAGAACCATCTTAGAATCCGTCATTATTTCCTAATTCCAACATTATTGAACAACGACCGATGGGTTTTTTTTATGTTATCTACTTTTTTGGTGAGATTAGTCTTACACAATTCGGCTATTCTATTTATAGTTATTTATAGTTTCTTGTTTCGTTTTTTTTTTTTAAGCAAGCGTAACCATACAAAAAACTTATGAATGCATAATTAAAAGATTGGTCCTTAAATATGAGAACATGAAAATGTGTAGGTTTTTTTTTTTAGTTTAAAAAAAAAAATTATATTTTAATTTTCACTTTTTTATATAAAATTAGGTTCAAAGCACTCAACATATGAAGCCCTAATTGATCAAAATGTCGGCCAATAAAAAAGTTTAAACAATTGGAATATTTTTGTTTGTCTTTTTAATAATTATAAATTGTGGAATGTTATATTATGTATAACACTACTTTTTAGTGGACACTTGTGTTTGTGTAGGAATACTATTATTACATGAAATGGTTAATTATCTTTGGGGATGGAACATAGAAAATTTACAAAGACAAAAATGAGATTGTGTACATCCACCAAAAAACAGCGTTATACAAAATATATTGTAAGGAAATATATTCCTTTCTTTACTATATATATATATATATATATATATAAATATATTTCTGAGTTTATATAAAGAATATATATTTTTCTAAGTATATATTTCTTATATCATCCGAATTGTTTCAGATTACAAGCTCAATGAAGTTTTGTTTCCGGCTTCAGAGCATATATATTGATTGGTTGCATTCCAATGACCAAGAACAAACGTCAGCCCACAATCATAATTTTTTTTTTTTTTTTCTTTCAGCTAATGCTTATATTTTTTTTGTCTTATGAACGTTTCACAATCCGTACTAGAATACTTGTCCGAGGATGGGTAAAATTAATTGTGCGAACAGAACAGTTTTGCACCACTTTTATGTTCCCGTACAAAAATTTAAACCAAGATGTAATGATACTAAACCTTATTTCTAGAATCTTCATTCCAATTTTGATTAAAATCCATGACATTAATTTGATTCTAGAAAATGTTTAAAATTTAAGCTTAAGGGATCTTAAAATGAAATTATAATTCAGAGAATTGTGTTTAATTGGTGTCTAATAACTATGCATCAAATTCAATGCAAATCTGAAACATTCAAATTTTCAAATGTGATGTTTCCATATTATGCCCTCTAAAAACCTTTTAGAATACTCCAAAGAAACTGGAATTTGTGAAATATTTATTAATTTCACAATCTGAATTTTCACGGAGGACTTCTACTCTATATTTATCCTGTTTGCATAAAAATAACTTAAACGGAATATAGCCCACATTACTATCCCTTATGCCAAGCAGCTGTGTTCCCAAACTCCTAATGATTAGTTAATTAGTTTAGGAGTAAATCCTATACATAGAAATATATAAACCTTGTACACATACCTAACTTTTTATATATATTATATGGATCATTGTTTTATGATCTTTATTAACATGTGGAGAAAGGCTCACATGTTTCTTTTGTAATGGAATAAGATTTAATGTGGGGGGGGGGGATTAAAATAGTGTCAAATATTTCACATCGGAAAAGTAAATCCTAAAAACGTTTACTCATTTTGGGGGTCAAATGTTGACATGTGTAATACTGACAAGAATGGTTTAGGTATTTTACAATTAATGCAAAATTTAATGTTTAGCTTTCAGGTTTGAATGAATGTCTAGTATTTTTGCTGACATCAGTTAGAGGAAGAGAAGAAACCCATTTAACCTGAGACAATTTTAATTTTTGTCACAATCCAGAGTGTCCATTTATGGGGGAACTTGATTTCCCCGGCATTAAAAACCGACCTCACGTCTAACTTTGCCCTCGTGGGGAGGCAATTAAATAGGTACTCTTCAATTGCAAAAGCAAAGTCAACTATGGCAAGACTGTTATGAAATTTAATACAGGATTTCCCCTCCCCCCCCCCAAAAAAAATGCTACTCACGCATGGAATCGTTAATTTCACGATCCTTTCTGTGATGCAACAATATTCAGTACAAATGAACTTCAGTCTGTCAGACTTGTTTTTGAATTTTTGAGATGCGGATTGATAATTTGGATTATTCGGACTACTATTCTTGAGTGCGATTCTCACAACATTTTGGCTGATGTAAACTCTGCAAGGATAAAGTACTAAGTGAAATTCAGTTTGAAGTGACACTCTTCTGGTTCAATCCTCAGTGTGGGCATAGTAAGAATTACTTCTACCCGGTCATAGCTGACGGAACGAAAACAGACTACCCCCGTGGATTCTGTTCGAAATTCCATACAGATTCCCGAGTTTGACAAGATACACATGCAGAAGGTCGGAGGTTAATTCGGCCAATACGTTATGAGAATAACACTCTAGATAAGAACAGTAGTCTGAATAATCCAAATTATGGCAGACTTGTTTATTTGGAAATTCGCATGGAATGGCTTATAAGATATCTTGAATACTGTTCTCAATTATAGGCACAAAAAGTTTGTCATTTAAACTAAAAGATTATAGAGAAGGAATACAGGGAAAGTTCACATGGATTATTGAAGATGTTGGTAACTCTTTCTGATCTGTGGTCCACATGAAATATAATCCATCAGTCCATACGACTAAAAGTAGGGGTAGATTTTTTTGTCAGCCAGCCTTGTAACCCCTCTCTTTCCTATTGGGCTCATGAAAGGCTTACTTTTTGGCTAGCCTGTTTGGAGTCTAAGCGATTGAACACTGGTGGTGGGGTCTCTTTCAGGCTTGGTTTGTCGTGAAGTAATTCTAACTTCCTCTTCCTTTTTATTATTATGATTAGCTCATTGCATCAAGTGGCTTCATGACTTCTATTAAAAAAAAAGTAAAGTTCCATCAATTCTGCCTGATGCTACATGATCGATATTTGTAGTTATTGTAGTCACTGAATTGTTGCAACAACTTGTTAAAAATGATGGAAACAGAAGTTGACCAATAATCCCCCACTCTATAATAAGGCCAATGTGTATTTTTTTGTATATAAATAAATATATGTACTTCCTCACATTCCATGAGCGATGTTTCTGACAAAGGGGGAAGAATCGCTGTTTTCTCGGTCGGAATCTACCCATCTAACACTTATCGTTGGCTAGTTTTTGACCTTAAAATAGTATTTTTTTTCTTAGCTCCTTACATCAAGTGACTTCATGCCTTGTCTGGAGGGATTTCCATTAAAAAAAAATTCACACTATTCTCATCTTGTTTGTTATTTTCACAATGTTTCAGCTGATGTAACCCCCGACTTTCTTCAGGTACTCAATTTCAAACTGAACCCTTTATTTAATCCACGGGGGTAGATTGTTCTCATTCCATCAGCCATGACGCAAAGTGTTAATTATTATGTTATTCTTAGTTATTATCGCCTATTATCCAAAAGACTATCACTTAAAACCTTTAACTGTTCCACCATGAGTCCATTTCTACCCAGTCATGGCTGACAGAACAAAACAATCTACCCCCATGGATCAAATAAATAGTTCCAGGCTTAGTTCTGATGACCTCAGATGAAATCTGGACAGTATAGGGAGACGTGTGAAGAAGAGTAGACTTTGATGGTATAGCCACGTTGAAAGAATGGATGAGCGTTCTTGGGTTAATAGATGTAAAACAGTTGAGGTAGCAGGGTCATTTCACAGGGTAAGGCCAAGGAAAACATGGAAGGAAGTGATAAAAATGGACCTGAAGAATTAATAAAAACCTGGTCAGAGATAAGTTTACTTTGGAAGTCAATTTCTTAAAGCCGTTCAACGCATGCCAGCATCTAAAAACGGATGTTAAACTGAATATGATGATGATGATGATGATGATAATCAGTTCGAAATTCAGTATAGGTTCCCAAGTTTGACATAAAGATTCCCAAGTTCGAAAAGATGCACCTCCTAAAGAAACTGACCATCTTTAGGTTACATCGGCCGAAGCGTGAGAATAGTAGTCAGAATACTTCAAATCTTTTTCAATGTTAATATTGAAAAATCTCATCCTGGTGCCATTGAGTTGCTGAAAAGAGGAGTTTTCCGTGTAGCAAGGTCATTTATCCCATGAAGCATGAGAAGTAGATAAGACAATAGAAGAATCTATTATGAAATATGCTGAGTCTATAAGTGGCAGTGATCCCTCTGGTGCAGTCTGCATGCTAACTATGGTGGGTAAAAACTTTGAAGGAACAAGTTAAGTTCCTATTGGCTCCCTACGATATAGCAAGTGAACATTATCTTAGTAAACAACACATGGAGAACTTATGTCTCAGAATTTTTTAAATGAGAATTTATACCTGTGGCGCAATGGATAAAGTGCTAAGTAATAATCAGTTCTAAGTGACAGTCTTCTGGAGATTGAAGGTTCAATTCTCAGTACAAACGATACTAAAAATACAATTACGAATTATTAAGAACTTCTATCTGGTCATGGAAGATGGAATGAGAGCTATCTACCTCGGAAATTCCATACAGATTTGAAATTCCATACAGATTCCTGAGTTTGACAACACGTACCTGAAGAAGGTCAGAGGTTACATCGATCAAAAAATTGTGCGAATAACATCCAAAATGAGAACACTAGTCCGAATAATCCAGGGAGATTTTAGTAGCACAGAAAAGTACAAAAGAAAAAAAGAGCACAAGAACTAACTCTTCATGTAGCCACTCCTGCACAGTACCATTAAACTGTACCTCCTTCTGTGGGGCACCATTAAAATGCACCCCAGCCTCTCGTGATATCCCCACAGTTGGCCGTTCCTGGTTTTCAGTTGGTCACTCAGTATCTGTCTGCAAAAAAGGTTGCTGTACTGATGAAGACCGTCGGTGTTGAAAGGTCCTTCGATTACCACTCTCCCCACGTGATTTGATAAAGAGGGTAATCGGCCAGTGCTGGTCTTCAAAGTTTGAGGAGCGAAGGCAATTTCAAGCAAAAAAATAAAGGACAAATTTGTATTTGTATAAAAGAATAATTATTACGGTAAAAGATACAAGACTATGTTTGCTCAAAAACTTCTAACTTTTAACTTGTAATGTCTGTGTTTTGGATCAGCAATAATACTAAGGTTGGGCGATCATGATCTGATGATACCAACCCCAGATGAGTCCATCTCCCAACGATTCAATGGGTGAACAAAGTCGAGTTTTTGAATGTCTTACATCTTCCTTTTATTGAGAATTCCATTCAACAATGAGAAAAAATATATATTCTCATTAGCATTACTGTCCATATTAGGGATTTTCCAATTCACTATTATAACTCAGAAATGGCCAAGTGTATGTTTAATCCCCCCTCCCTTGTTGTCCTCTATCTCCAACTGTTGCCTGAGTGGGAGAGAGGAGATCTCACCTCCTTTGAAACTCATTAACAGAAAGAAAACTTCTTCATCTGTTTCCATGTCACACCGTTACCTGAATGGGAGGGAGGAAATCCCCCTCCTTTGAAACTCATTCACAGAAGAAAATATATTTTCATTAACCTACAAATACGGGGAATATCATTCTGCAGATACCTCACCTCTCCTCCCACACTGGCTTGCGATGTGGGGGGGGGAGGCATAGAACAATTCAATTCCCACCTGCAAAATATGTGTTCATTCCCGGTCGCTCGTTATCTTAACCTATGTCCATTCAAATGTCGGGAATGTCAACAACTCAATTTCCACCACCCTGTCACAGTGACCACATGGCCCATTCCCCCTCCCAATTCTCTTCGGCAGAGACAATAATAACATTCCAAGAACCATTCTTTAATTCTTTTGGGCATTAACGATTTAAGAAAACATTTCGTTTTTATGCTATCTCTTTATGCTTCAGCTGATTATATCTTCCTGAGTCACCATTACTTGTTGTCATTTCACTATGGGGAACTTTTAATCTCTCCAAAATGTCAGCAAGAGAAACCCCATTGGCAGTGATGGATGATATTCCTTTGTATCTCTACCATAAGTTTTTCTCACCCACCAACTCCCAAGAAGAAAACAATTCTTTTCTCTCTTTATCAGAGATTGGTTTTTCCTCTAGTTAAAAATTTAAAAAATAATCTGGAATTCCTCAAAAGCAAAAACAAGGTCTCAGGTTCAAATCTAACCGATGGCTAATTCACAATATTGTCACATTCATGCTATCTGTGATTTCAGACATAGAGCGCTTGTCTCAGTAGAGCATGGCATAGTAGAAACTGAATCTGTTAGGAGAATATGTAAAGAAGGATTCATTGTGATCATAATCATTATATTCGGTGTAACCGTTTTACATGCTAGCATGTGTTAGACAGCTTTTTGCAATTGACTTCCAAACTAACATATCTCTGGCCAGGACTTTATTTATCCCTCTTTCTCTCAAGTCCATCCTTATCGCTTCCTCCTATGCTTTCCTTGGCATTCTCCTGACAACTGACCTGGCTACCTCAACTGTTCTACATCTGCTAACCAAAGAACTCTCATCTATTCTTTCAACATGGTCATACTAATGCACTAAGCCTCAGGCCTAACTAATAAAACAACAACTTTTAGGCAAAATTCGACTATTCATCAACATAGTCTCCTTCCAGGGTGATAAACTGATTCGAATGCATCTCTAATAATTTGATGACTTTTTTGTAGAACAATGTCTTTGGCCTCGAAATATGCCTCAGTTTCGGATATCACTTCTTCATTGGAGCCAAATCTCTTTCTCTGGAGCGTTCTTTTGGGGTTTGCAAACAGCCAGTATTTGCTAGGGTCCAGACCTGGAATATAGGGTGGGTACGGAAGCAATTTGAAGTGCAATTCACGTAGTTTTGTCATTGTTACGATCGACTTGTGAGAGCACTTTTGTTTTCTTCATTTGTGACTGTTTCTTTTTGTGATTCCTTCCTTCAAATGCTTCAGTATAATATTCTCTATTCAAGGTAATCGATGAACAAAGTATCTTGCACATCCCAAAATACGAAGGCCAAAACCTTGCCTGCTGATGTTTGCATCTTTGGTGGCTATAGACGCCTTTCACCTGCTGCTGTTCACTCCGATTTGACTGTGGAGTTAAATGGTGGATCCATGTTTCATCCATTGTCACATATTGATGCAAAAACTCCTTTTAGTTGCGTTGAAACAGTTGCAAACAATGCTCTGAATTGTCGACGCATTGTTGTTTTTGATCGATGTGAGTAAACGTGGCACCCACTTCAAACACAGCTTTCTCATTGACAAATATTCATGCAAAATGGTGAATATACTGTCTTTTGGTATTTTTAGCTCCTCTGCTATCTCACGTAATGTTCAGCCAAAATAAGTTTGTAAACTTTAAAAAAAAAAATTTCTGAGACAACTGCCAAATTTGGATGATCTGAGCATTCAGCATCATTTGTGTCTGTATGACTGCATTTGAAGTCAGCATACCACCTCTTAACCATTGTTTCTGACAGAGTAGAATCTCAATAAAACTTATCAAGCCATTGCTTTGGTTGAACATTATTTTTCCCCATAAGAATACAATGTTTTATCAGCACAAAATTCAGATTTTTACATTTTGAAAATTTGCAACAGTAGCTTCACTTAAATAACTAATTTGTAAACAAATAATCCAATTCGGCTCAAATTTCGATATGTGCCATTTGAAGGCTAGTACTTTATAAAAATCATATGCACGTTTCATTAGTGGCGCCATCTCCATGTTAGACCCAGGTCTTATTGAGTGATGTTTTACTGTCCAGATTTAACCGTATTCCGAGGTCATCAGATTTAAGCCTGTATTTCAGATTCACATAACATATGCATCATATCATTTCTCTCCATGCAACACATGTCCTCAACCCTATTTGACCAGGTTTCACTTCCATACATTATCACACTTTGTACACATTCCAGATAGACACTTTTCGTGGTTGACAGTGGTAACGTTCTGCTCATTAGTAATGGCAGAAGTTCTCTGAACTTAATCCATCCACTTTTAACTCTTGTAATCACACTAACACTTGCTTCACCTTCTGCTTCAATAGTATCCAAAACTTCTTAATAGACTCACCATCCAAATATCCATGTTAAAAATCGACAAAAAATTCTTTGACCCAATTAAATGATCAAAACTAAACACTATCAGAAAGGAATAGGTGATCAGATTATATTAAATATTTGTCCAGTAATATCATATGAGTTGATTTTTCATGAGAAGACCTTCATTCCAGACCTTGGAGATATCAAGCGCTACCACCATAGCTTCACCTACCTTATCCAATGTGTGGTATATGCCTTCAGAGATGACCATCCGGATATTCGAGTAGAACAAGATTGCCTAAATCCACACTGTTGGTCAGAGAAATTTAACATTTTCAAGGTAATAAAAGATTTTAGCGAGAGAGGACTTATGAGGTGATAATTTTACAGATCAGTTCTTTCATAAGAATTCTTGAAAACTGGTACCACAGAGGCAATTTTCCAGCTACTAGGGAAGCAAGATTCTGCAAGGCATTTGTTATAGAGAGGAAAGGGGTCAGTTGTAGTCTCATCAAAATAAACATAATGTTATAATATTTAAATGTAGATAGCTAAAAATTAGGTTAGAATGAGGAAAATTTCCACATAAGGTTAGAATTAAGTAGAGTGGAATTTTCCATTAGAAGTCGAATGAGAGCTACGTGGTCTAGTAGTTATGTCGCAGACAGGAAGTTGCTAGTGTAACGTGTCGAATGAGCAGTTCAGATTTTGCTCATTTTCAATGAATCGACAGAAAGAAGACTGAGTTTTTGGATAGTTGCTCTCATCCTTCATGAGGGATGGGTGGGCGTTTTATGTATGTATACCGTCAAGAAAAAATAAAAACTTAAAACAGATTGTTCAGACCAAAGTAAATTTGTGTTGTTCTTTTTTTTAATAAACGTTTACGAGAGAGCGTTTAATAAAAAGACGTTTAAAACGAGAAATAGAGGAAGTGAATTACTGGTGTATTTTTTTTTTTTGACATATTTCACCCCAAACAAGGCAGACCACCACTGTAGACGTAAGGGGCTACTGAGAATTAGGGTGTAGGTTTTAGGTGTCATCTTAAGTTGGGAGCCATGCAGCGAGATGTCTCTTTACATTAGTTTTAAACTTCTGCATGTTGATACCGTCGGGGAAACAGGAGGCAGGGAGGGAGTTCCAGAGGCCGGCAGCACGAGGAAAGAAGCTATTGAAGTAGAAGGCTCTCCGGCATCTGGGGACCTCCACAGTGAATGGATGGGATTCAGCTGACTGTCGAGTTGGTCTAGTGTATTTGCGCCGAGTAGGCACCATAGAAGCCAGTTCATCAGAGCACAATCCATTAAAGTATTTGTAAAACAAGCACAAGGAAGCAACATTGCGGCGATGGGACAGAGACTAGAGCTTGGTGGATAGTGAGAGACCTATTAAGTTGGCGACTCTTTTTTGGACCTTGTCTAGGAGGGAGAGACTAGTGGATGATGCACCAGCCCAGATGTGACAAAAATACTCCATGGATGGGCGGGTGGTGGCTTTGTAGAGATACAAGATAATGTCTGGTGTGAGGAGTTTACTAGCACGGTAGAGGGAGCCCACCTTCTTTGCTGCAGCCTTGGCAATGACTTCAATGTATTTGTTCCAATTCATGTTACCTGTGAATGTTAGGCCGGGGATTTTGAATGTTGAACTCTCAGGTAGGGTGTTATTTGCCATGACAATCGGTGGTTGAAGAGGTTTCTTGTAGTTATTGAAGGAATGGGGTTATTAGCTAATCAGGATCAAACACGAGGTAAAGTGACGGAGGATGATTATGCAAGCAAACTTGGCAAGAGAACACCTACTTTTGGTTGGAAGCTTTGTTCCTTAAAATTAAGAGCTCTGCTTTCAGAGGGTCTTCTATTCCAGCGTTACCTCCCCTTTGTTCGAAAGCGGAAGGGCAGGGTACATTGTCCAGTGCCTGTGAAGAATGCCAAAGAGAGCAGAGCTGCCTATTTTTTTGTCTAATGCTACTTTAGCAGAAGGGGCTATCTTGCTGGTAGAACACAAGAAACCTGGCGTTGTGCCACGTTGATTTGTACGCAGTAATGTAAATACAAAAAAAACTGCTCCCCCTACCTTCATGTGGGTGACCTGTTCCTAAAAAGTAAGAACTCTGCCTTATTGAAAATTTAAAATGCATCAGTTTCTAATTCTTTATAAAATGCCATCAAATGTACTAGCACCGAATGTTATGCGTTTATCACCAAATGGAATTGTAGTCATTCACTTAAATACAAGCTGGTATATTCATGTTTGTAAAAATCTAAATGAATAAATGCAGAAGTTTTTTTTAATTTTTATTTATCACTTCTATATTAGCCATCAAAACGGGTTACTTTTATTTAAATCGATAATACAACATACCATTTTGAAGTATATATATAGTACAGACGAAAGCCCCAATGACCGTTATTTGAATGCCTAATTTGCAAAAATATTTTTTTATATTTAATGTTATTCATTTGTAATTTTATTGTCGTATATTTCCCATATATATATATATACAATATTTTTGTCAACAGTAATTAATTAAAATTGTTTAATAAAAAATAGATCAATTACTAAAATGTTTCTTGAAATATTTGCTGATTAATTTCCAAGGGAGGCAAATTTAAATTAAACTAACTAGAATAAAAGATATACTGACCAGGCATAAGCAAGAGTTCAGAAAAGTGAGAGATTGATTGACTGCTCTCTCTCCTCTCCTGTTAGCAACACCACATAGAGAAAGGGGAGAAGTTGACTGACTGCTTTTTTTTCTCTTCCTCGCTTCCTTTTCATTTCTTTACGATTCTATTTAAAAGATAAATAAAGTAGTCAACTTTGCGAACTGGCAAAATCAGCTAGTTTCAAACAAATTTGATAACAAAACCAGCATCTATTCCAGAGACTAGAAAAAGGTATAGAATTCATTATCTTATATAAACAGAAATTTTTTCCACCAGTTGGAATTTTTTAAAATGTAATAGATACATTGTGGAATAAATTCCCAACAAATAAAGTGGATGCCATGACCAAAAATCGAAATTGAAACCTCGAGATCTTATGTTTTTTACCCATTGAGATAGTTTACATCATGTTTTAAAACATATAGTCAAACATAAGCAATAATTTAAAAAAAAAAATAAATGGGTAAACATTATCAATAGCGTTGGGAATTATTTAAATAGACCAAAACAATTTATTTTGCTTTAACTATGTATTGATGTTGAAAAGAATTCAATATATATTGGAATTTCGGCTTGTAGGACCCATAATTCTAGTTGTAACAAAGAAAGATGCATCAACTTTGGGAAAAAAGCTTTTACATTATTTAACAAAAAAATAAATTTGCATTTTTCATAAAAATACTTATGAAAATGATTTTGTACAGTTAATTAGAAAAATATTTATCAAACCTAAAATGTGTACTGTTCATTATAAAAAAATTTTTTTCTGTTGATTGATATCATTCATCATATTCGGTTTGATGTCCGTTTTACATGCTGACATGTGTTGGACGGTTTTTTTATTTTTTAAATTGACTTTCAAGCTAACCTATTTTTGGCCAGGTCTTTATTTAAAGTACATAAACTAGAATGTGACAGATTTTTTTTTGGAAGTCATTTCCTTAGTTGAGGCAAGATTTTTAAAGGCCTTCTTGACATCATTTCAGTGAGCTGAATGCGGACGAGTGTTTTTAGCAAGACACCATCTCTAGGTGAATGCCTACCAAGACTAAAGAACGCTTCACCTGCCTGATAATAAAAATATATTTAAAAAATAGATTTGTATTGTTCATTATAACTAGTTGAAGCTTTTTTATATATTAGGTCATGGAATTGATTCGCATGTTGTGAACCAGGCGAATTAAAAATATAAATTTTCTTTATTTAAGATCAGCCTAATCTTTGTGGGTGGTTGTTCAATTGCATCTCTCACAACGACTACACTAAGAATTTTCTTTTTTTAAATATCTTTATTAGCTACCAAATAGATGAAAGGTGAGAGAACTTGTTCCAACCATCACACAACTTATTTGTTTTTGGAATTGTTATCCAATGAAGCTGTGGTGGAAATCTTGATGGAATGAACTTCAGGGTTAGACAGGGTATACTTGCCTGAGGGTTGGATACCTGAGGCATATGTTTGGTCAAAAAAATATAGCAGTGGAACAAACCCTTTCGGGACATTTACCTCTGAGCAGTTGCATTCCAACTGAAACATCATCTACTGTAAGGAATGCAAGACAATCAATCTCTCCACGGAATCTTTGAAATCGTTATTTTCTTTGTACAGATTAGATTTTGTATTTTTCTCCAAGTGATAAAAGCAGACTTGCGTAACTGTCGTCCAAAAACGCAGTTGATGGCTTGGCTTACTGACTGTTCAAAAGTCAACAATGGTTGTTGGGTACAATATAATCTTATAGCTGTGATTAACAAGTGCTTGCAGCAGAATTTCATAAATGTTTTGGTCTGCAGTATTCCCAAGTTGTGTCCGTATTATGTAGAGGGTTTTTAAACCCTGATGGCGCCATTGAGAAATTGCCAGTAGCCTGAGGGATTTCTTGAAACCAAAAGCAATTATTCGGTTTGTTGTATTAGGCTGATTGTTATAAAAAAAAAAAAAAAAGCTTCGGTTGAGATCTTCTCTACCCCCCTTCAATTACTAGCTTTTACCGGATAGTTTTTTTCTTTTATTCCTGAATGTTCTTTTAATAGTGTCCTCACTAGGTAGCAAATTCCTGGCTCCGTTTGATAAATCATTTAGATTATACATTTGTGATGGTAGTTCTTCCAAAATAGCAACAACATCGGAAATGTTTGTAAGTTCAATAGTTGTAACAATTTCTCCTCTGCAATAATTGCCCCTCTTCACACATCTCAATCTTATTGGATTATTTGTTTGGACATGTTATCTTTCTAAGGCAATCATGTATTTTTCCTTTTTGAGTGTGTAATGCTTCCAGATAATAGATATAATTAAATAAAAAGTTATAAATAAACGTTGACTTTCAAATGAAACAAAGATGTATTAAATTTAAATATTTCAAATAATTATTGTAAAAAAGCTGCCGAGTGCTGCTAGTATTTCTGTGAAATAATCTTTGTTTGAAATGATCTCAGAATTTAACATTTTGCAAAATTTTACACATCGAAAATAAATGTTGAGAATTGATATAATGATGTTAAACAATGAGTGGTAAGAATTGAAAAAAAATTTTTTTTTTTTAACTTTCAACAGGATTTAAAAATTCTACTAGACAATTTCAGAGAAAAATCGGACATAATTGCCCCCCCCCCTCAATTTTGTTTAGAAATATTTTATTTTAATGCTCAAAAAAAAATAAATATTCATTACAAATCAGGAAGTGTAGTGCCTAACCACCGAGGGGGGGGGGAGGGATTCTAGTATTCTTAATATGATCTCTCTTGTTCTTTTCCGCAAGTGATAATGTTGAAAAAACGGATATATTCAGAAGAATATCTGGACTTCGGTTTTACGTTTGTTCTGAATAACGGGGAAATTCTGCCACAACGTGTCATCTGCACAAAGACCTTGGGGAATGGTAGCATAGAGCCATTCCAGCTGAAGCAACACCTTTAAGGATGCCATACCAGACTACAGAACAAGGATCGTGAATACTTCAAGCTGAAACAAAATTATCTGAAGATTAGACTGGACTCAACTGGAACGTTTCGTCAAACGCTATTGTGAAAGCGTCATACGAAGTCTCGTATAAGATTTGAGGGAGAAGAAACCACACACAATTGGTGAAACATTGGTGAAGCCCTGTATGCTGCAGTGTGTGGAGTTGGTCCATGGTGAGGCTGCCCACAAGATGACCCAGATTTCCCTTTCAAACACCATTAGGTCACCGATCAATGATATGGCTGAGAGCATCAAGGACCAAGTTGTTCAGAAGGTTCGAAGGTCACAGCTTTTTTCGATTCAACTCGACGAATTGACAGATGTTGCAAATCTGTCCCAGCTAAATTGCAGAATTCCTCTTCTGCAAACCTCTCCAAACCACGACCAAAGCTCAAGATGTGATAGACCTTATCAATGCCTTTTTCAAAGACAGCAACATCAGCTGGGAGTCTCAGGTTGGGGTGTGCACGGATGGTGGCCCAGCCATGTTTGGCTCTCGATCAGGGTTCGTCAAGCAAAAGAATCCGGCAGTGGAATCGACACACTATCTTATCCACAAAGAGGCATTGCTTCGAGAACTCTCTGCAAGAACTTCAAGCAGCATCTCGAGACTGATCAAAGTCGTCAACTTTATCAAGGTTTCTGCTCTGAACACTCAGCTGTTCCGTTGGCTCTGTGAAGGCATGAAAGCCGATCACGAATCGTTGCTGTTTTAAACTCAGGTGAGGTGGCTCTCAGAAGGAAACATGCAGCAGCGAGTCCTAGAATTGTTTGATGAGGTGGTAGCCTTCCTTCGAGCCCAAGAGAATGTTGTACTTCTGGAAGCGTTGAAGGATGAGTTTTTCTGTGTGCGGCTGTCCTACTTGTCCGATATTTTCAGTGCATTGAACGAGCTCAACAGGAAACTGCAGGGCAAATGGACCAACATTTTTTTTCAGTCGGACAAGATCAGAGCTTTCATGGCTAAACTGGAACTGTGGAAGAAAAGAGTGGGGGTGGTGGAAGGTTTTTCTCATTCCTCGCTCTGAAAGAATGTGGAGGATATGGAAGATGGTCTGCCTGATCCAATATCCGAGGATATCAAACACATCGAAGGCTTAGGGGAAGAATTCAAGTATTACTTCCCGGGGATCACAAATGGGAACAAGTTTATCAGAGACCCATTTCAGAGGAACATTGATGATGTGCCAGAAGCTTGGCAGGAAGAGTTGCTGGACTTGAAAAACGACTCTGCAGCGAAGGATGATTTCCAAAATATGGAACTGGAAGAGTTTTGGACCCAAGTCCAAGGACCCTACCTGCTTCTTGCGACCAATGCACTGCGGATATTGGTACAGTTTTCTTACACCTACCTGTGTGAGGCAGGATTTTCAGCACTGATACACCCCAAAACAAAGGCACACAACAAGTTGGAGGCGGATCTTCGATGTGCGCTCTCCATAACTCCCCCAGACATTGAAGGACTTGTGAACGGCAAACAATGCTAGAAGTCACACTAAAATGCTGTGTTAGTGTTAGCTGTGTTAGTGCATTTGAAAAATAAATTAGTAAATAGACTCAGTGTGCTTTAACTGTTCTTTCTCTCATACACATGAAAGGGGGAAATCTGGATGGTTGAACTGGGTGCAGGGGGAAATGACAGGAAAAAGGTTGGGAACCACTGCACTAAAAATATAAATCAAAATATTTTTTGTTGGGAGAGAGGTTATGTGTTAAAAAAAGTTACTCGAGTCATTTTTTAATTTTACATCAATATTAATTTTTTTTTTTTTTTTTTTTTAAATGGTGCTTGTCGATAAAAATGTACAGGTGAAATATGGCAGTTCCAAATAAATTAACAGGAAAACTCTTTGATATACTTACGTATCAGGCAAAAGTAAGTATCTATACAAAAAAATTGGGGAAATTATCGAGTAGAATTTTAATTAAAAATATAAATCAGTTTTATCACATTTTGCCGATCGCCATTGATAAGGGCGCAAATATACGTAAAATAGGGGAAATAAAATCAGTGTTTTGCCAAGTCATAATATCGGAAAATACAGGTGCTACTGCAGAGACGGGGGCCACTGTTCGATCGATGGCGGCGGAAACTGCCGACTCCTCTTCAGGAGAAATCATGATCGACGGAAAGAAATTTGATTTTGGGGGGAGATAACTAATATTGGGTTAATTACTTTTTCACAAAATGGACGTAAACTGGTTAAACTTGCAAAATTGTTGATTTTTTGCAAGCGCATAAATTAATTTCAGGTGTCGAGACATGTATATGTGGCGCTGATATGAGATTCATCCCAGAGAGCAATAAAGGTGATGGATTTGTGTGGCGATGCACAATTCAGGCATGTCGAAAGAAAAGGTCCCTCAGAAGTGGAAGTATTTTTTTTAACTCAAGATTGACACTGAAAGAAATTGTCAAGTTCATATATTTGTGGGCTCGTGGCGAAGCCACATATGAAACAATATCAAAAGAATGCGGAATGATGTCTCCCCATACAATAAGAGATTGGCGATTGAGGATGAGGAACTTGTGCATTGAGCATTTCTTGCGCCATCCTCAAATTCTTAGAGGGGATGGCTGCACTGTTGAAATAGACGAGTCTATTTTCAAGACGAAAAAGCCACACTGGCCGTATGACACGCCAACTGTGGGTGTTTGGTGGTCACGGTACCGAAGAGAGATGCGAATACATTAATTCCAATAATAAAGAAATTTGTTAGACCTGGCACTACAATTGTTTCCGGGCATATGGTTGCCTTGATAGCGAAGGATTCCATCATCTGCGTGTGAATCACAAATTCCATTATCGTCGACCCATTAACAGGTGCCACAACCAACCATGTTGGGTGGGGCCAAAAAAAGGAACAAGGCCAAATGTGGCACACATACGCAGATGGTGGAATCCTACCTATCTGAGTTGATGTGGCGACAGAAATGCAGACGTATTTTTGAACTGATTGCAGAATTGTACCGTTTAAACCTTTTTTCCCCCCCCACATTTATCGTTCAGTCAATACCGTTTAAAACTTGTTTTTTTCTACATTTATCATTCAGTCAATTGTTTACTTTTTTTTTCCAAATCAAAGTTTTATTTATTTCGTTTTTTTTTAATTTCAATTAAAAGTTTGCTATTTATTTGACGTACATAATGTTTATCAAAGTTTTATTTATTTCGTTTTTTTTTAAATTTCAAATGTTTATCAAAGTTTTTATTTATTTGTTGTACATAATGTTTAATTTGTTTCAATAAATAAATGTTCATAATTTTAACTTATCCTCACTTGTCAATTCAACAGTTATCTTCCCCAAAATCAAATTTCTTTCCGTCGCTCACGTTTTCGGACGATTTCTCCCGAAGAGAAGTCGGCAGTTTCCGCCGCCATCAATCGAACAGTGGGCCCCGTCTCTGCAGTAGCACCAAAATACGATAAGGCTGATTTATATTTTAAATTAAAATTTTACTTAATAATTTTCCGTAATTTTTTATGTAGATACCTACTTTTAAGTATATCAAAGTTTTTCTGTTAATTTATTTGGAACTGCCATGTTTCATCTGTACATTTTTATCGACAAGCACAAAATTATTTTCAGTTTAACTTGCTTTAAATAAAATGTAGTTTTTATTTTGTTGTAAAATGAATAAAGTTCAAGAAAAATTCCAAATAAATTATAGTTTTTGGATGTTTTCGCTTGATATTTCCTCACATTTTGGATAATCGATGCTAGATTTGCAAAGATACTTTTGTCCTGAAAAAAAATAATAAAATTGTCCCTTAACTACAATTGAAACTTGTTGCTTTAACTAAAAAAAATTTACTTTTTTTTCTTAATAATTTAAAAAGTTAATACAAGAACACTCAACTAAGAAAAATTGATTTCATTTTCTTGAAAACTAAATATTTAAAAATTTTTTTAATTTGACAAACTTTAATGTTTTCCCTTTATATGCTGTATTCTATATTTTGATAAACTAGATTTTCATCCCTCACATGCACTTTTGGTGCTTATTCAGAATTACAGAAACATGGGCAAAAAATAAGACAAACAGAAATATCTGTATGATCTACGTACCTGTGACGGAATGAATATATTGTATACCCCCCCCCCCCCCAAAAAAAAATCACGTAAATTAATCAAGTAGTATTCATTAAAGAAAATCAAATAAGGTTGAAATATCCGCGCCATATTGGTCATATTCAAGGGAGATGATCCAAACTTTTGAAAACTAGAGAAATTTATTTCTCTAGTCTGGAATTTTGGGTATTATCTCCCTTGAATATGACCAATAATGCCGCCGAAATATCAACAGTACCCGTTTATCGATAAAATTTTATTTTTATTAAATAAAAACTACTTAAATAATTTACATTATTTTTGGTATAAGATATATTCATTATTTCTCGGGTACGTAAATCATACATACAGATATTCCCCCCCCCCTTCTTGATAAGAACCTCATTTTTTACTATTTATCAACTTGTGTAATTTAGGAAAGTATTTGAAAATATGGTGGGGTGAGTGTAATAAAAACCACTGGACTTTAGAGCTAGACATTTCTCTTCGGCAGTTAAAAATAATTTTAAAATAGTGCTAGCAAAATAATACACAAATGTTATGCATTTTTTTAGTCCATTATTAATAGACTCAATTTTGTTTTTCTTGAGGTCCATATTCAATCTAGGTGTAACCATGGAGAAGGACCATTTTGTTTTTAAGTCTATTATTAATACTTTAAAATGGCCGGCTTGTTTACTATATTGTGACCCCTAGGGACCTTCAAAGCTAATCATACACCCCCCCCCCCCCACTATATGTAACTTTAATATGTTTATATTATAATTTTTTTACCATTCAAAACAAACAAAATAAACTGATGATTTAAAAAATATTTATCAGTGTATGAAAATGAGAAACTAAAATATTTACGCCATAAAACAACGTTCCTATGTAGTGAACAATTTTTATACGCTAACACTCCGTTTAATAAATCTAGTAAAAATCAAGTAATGCTCAGATTTTCACGAAGTTTTCGATACTTATGCCTTATTGGGCTAATTTACCTTTAATCTGTTTTTTTTTTTGTTTTACATATATTAGGGAAAATATTTTCATGAAATCTGAACAAAATATATTCGAATTTCGTACTAAAAAAAAAAAATCAAGATAAAGAACGGGTTTCTTTCCCAGTTCGATAATGTTTAAATAAACTATTTTACTGTAAAACAACTTCCTAATATATATATAAACTTTATTTTTAAGAGATTTAAAACAGAATTTAAGCATCTTCTGTAAAGTACGCACATAATGATGACGCCATCAGTTTTGTGGTAATTTTCTGGTTTGAAAATAGAAAAGTTAAATGATGGTAGTTTACGTTCTTTTGAAAAAAAAAAAAATTAAAAAAATTTTCTCCCATGGGCGAAAGAAATACCAAAATGTCCTCCCTCATAAGCTCAAAGCTTTGCTCAGAGAGAAGATTAATACCGATCATCTCCTGATCAACACCTGGAATTTGTCTTTTTGGGAACTCCAAAAATGCAAGGACAGGTGATAAAAGGTCAGTTACATCAAATCATCATCGCAGACAGGAGCTGTTTTGGGGGAGGGAAAGACAAATTGAACAAGACTTATAAAACTTATAACATGGTCGTGTTCCGTAGATTTGGTTAAAGTGCGATTGTACATTATAGTTAAGATAATAAAAATATAAACAAATGCAAGACAATTTATTTCTCTAATTAGCTGAATAATTTTCACGTGTTTACCGATTGTAACATTTATCTATTCATTTGTTATCGTCACTTTTAAGCTATCGTTCAACTAAACTTCAGACATGACGGATTTTTTTTTTCTTTGAAAGGCGTTTAATTTCAGGCTTACCCTAATCTGACTGGCAACAACCCTGGACTTGGGCACCATCTCAAAAGATTGTGTCCAAGTCCAAGGTGAAAAATGATTAAAACAATTAAAAATAAAATGTCAATATTTTTTTTTTCGCTTCAGGAACTGAAATTTCAGTTTGTTGGTTGACTTTCAGCTGGTAGACACGGTGTGTACTGATCTATAGAAGCACACACAACTGCTAACGAAACAAAAGCGTTAGAGTTATCTACCTTACGTCATACGGAAAAGTGCGCCATTTTTACTTATGAAAAACTTTTTTTTTTAAACTTCAATATTAATAAGCAGTAAACTTTAACAGTCGGTTAAATCAAAATCGGGAATTTTTAACAAGAGCCAACAAAACAAAAACGTGAAAACAAAACAAAACGTTACCAGGTTATCGAAAATTAAAAATACTGTTTGAACAGAACATTTTCGCACGATGGGCGACATTTATTGGATGTGTTTCTACCAGTATTTTGTTTATTTTCCAATTTTTAAGGGATTATCAGAGTTCACGTGCATTGCTTATCGACGCCATCTTTTTTTTTTTTCGTTCTAACTGATTGACACCGTTTTTACTAAAAATAAATAAAACGTTTTAAAATAAACTTATTCCGGATAGGTAGAAGAGTAACTTGGCTTTGATAACATTTATTTATTTGTTTTTTTTCACCCCTTTTGTTCCGTTTATTATACTTAAAATAAAGTGTGGGGAAGAATTCCAAACTACATTTAACCAGAGAGTATACGTGTACCTCAGAGGAACACAAAGAGAGAAAAATAAGGCCACGTGGGAGCATTTACTTGAGCGAAAATAAAGAAACGTTTGAATATATCTTATATTTTGTAAAAGCGATTGAAGTTACGTGTAGTAAAATACGCAAGTAATTCCCTTAAACTTTAAATTCGCAGAAAAGATTCAAACTTAAGTTTTTTTGTTTTTGTTTTACTTTTCTTTTATGAGAGGGGCATGTGCGAAGAAGGAATTAATCATAATGATTAACTTTCAGAAAAAAAAAAAAAATTATGAAATTAGGTACTTATGCAGATTAAGACCCAAGCTAAAATCGACTTGCCGTAGGTTAGGGTTAGTTTAAGTACAGGAAATTACTATCCAACGTAAGACTCACTTTAAAAATTGTCACACGATAAAGAAAGAAAGAAAAAAAAAAAACGAAATATACAAGGAACAAAAAAAAAAAACATTGCAATTTTAGAAGTAACAAAGTAAAAAAAAAAAATAGGTGTGCTATTAAAATTAGTAATTTTGTAAAGCGACAATGTGGTAAAATTATTTGCGGGTGTCGAGCTTAATGTAGAAATTAAATAACGGATTAAAAACAATTTAAGTGTTTCAACAAAAAAAAAATGAAAGCAAATAAAAAGGGGGAGGGGAGTCGATTGTAACTTTGCTGAGAAAAAGGAAGATCTTTTTTTGGGTTTCGGATCAGTTGAATAATTTTCGCTCAAGGAAGAAAGGAAAGACTCAACCTTTTTACGGGGAAGTCAATTTCCGATCGACTCGCATATCCATTCTAATAACATCATTTCCAAAATGTGATCTTCCTTTCATCGTCTACTTTGATTGTAGACTAAAGTCGGGTTATCATCATTTCAGCCATTTCGTTAAAAAAAGCTGATCAAATAAGATCAATTGTAGTGTAGGTTAGGTTAGGTTTAAATAAAAAAAAATAAAAAAAGGAATGAAAGATAGAAAGAGAAAAAGACCGGAAGTAGAAATGACAGAGTGAGACGAGAAAAGTAATTATGGCGGATGGCAACATTGTATTTATACTCAGGTACTGTTGCTTGTCGGGAGATTTTAACAACATCTTTTTTTTCCCTTCCAAATAGCTATATTTTATCTCTTGTAAACATAGTAGATATATAGAAAGATAGGTACTGTTATGGATGACGCGCCTGATTTCCGTGACTTCGCGTCGGCAACGATCGGACAGGTCTCTGCCGAGACGAAAACGAGGCTGAAGAAAAACTGAAAATCGTTAAATGGAAGACTGGCAGACGACAATATAAGACATTCGTCTTATATTGTCGTCTGCCAGTCTTCTATTTCATCAAAGAAAA
Source organism: Sepiola atlantica (assembly GCA_963556195.1). Classification (NCBI taxonomy): domain Eukaryota; kingdom Metazoa; phylum Mollusca; class Cephalopoda; order Sepiida; family Sepiolidae; genus Sepiola; species Sepiola atlantica. Next base: position 75,022,587 of record OY744519.1, read on the forward strand.
AATACAGAGATTTTTTTAAAAGAAACAAAAACGAACAGACCATAGCTGAAGAACTGGAAATAATTTTTTTTTTTTGTGGGCCAAATGAACCATTGTCAATGTTTTTTTATTTTTTATTTTTTTACATAAAACAAAGAAATAAATGTTATTTTTTTAGGTTATTTAGGCAACTTTTTTTTGAGTATTTTGTCAAAAAGTTTTTTTAGGTTTTTTGGAGCAAAGGGTTTACTTAGTAACTCTTATTTTATTATTTTTTTTTTTTGTATTTTCATACGTCTTCTCGTTGAGGGTCAGGGTTTACGGATACGGTTGCGGCCGGTTCAAAAGGTAAACATTACGATGTCCTGCATATAACAAGTCCAAGCACTGGGTGTCATTGAGGTATCCCTGCACTAGTACCTCTGCGTCTGACTAATAGACAAAGAAGGAGTACAAAGGCCGAGCGATAGGCAGAGCCCATCTACTCCTTAAGCAATTTTAGGTTTGCAAACTGGATACTTTATTCGAGATTCCAGCTCTAGGAAAGTTGTCGATAAAGACTACAGAGACCTCCCTCCCCAACTGTTTGCTGCCAAGACGTAAGTGGTTAGTAGCAAGGTTTTATTATCAGAGTTTTCTTTCTCCTAGGTGGATGACTTGACAAGGTCTATGGGTCCAACACTGCGCCCGTGTACTAGTCGGGTATTTCCGAGCCCCCTGCAGGTAAAAAAAAACAACATTTTTTCATCCACACACACATATATATATATATATATATATATATATATATATATATATATATATATATATATATATATATATATATATATGTAGATATAAGTTCACTGTACACTTATCAGAGGGAACAGAAATTTGAAGATATGTTTCTCTCTCACAAGTTAGTACAGATAAGAGATAGACAGCCAGTAGGGTAACAACTGAGAAAAACTAGTTAACTATTTATACAATGAAGGCTATGGAGAAAATAGGGTAAATTGAAACTCAAAATTAAATTAAAAAACACAAGGTAAATACAAGTAAACTTGGTAACATGATTAGAATTAGTAAAAAATGGCAAATATATTTAAGATAGTTAAAAGAACAGAAACTCAGCTGAAAAGTCCGGCTACTTTGCAAATGACCCCTTCAGAAAAGTGATACCATGTACATCTAAGAGGAAGGTGAAGGGAGGTGGGAGATGGGGGAATGTATATCAAGGATGGTTGAAACTTTTTTTTCTATCATGTTTGGCTATCCATTTTTCCATTTTTTTAAAAACATTTAGCTACAAGAACATCGAATTTTACAGCCAGTAGAGAGATATTAGTTTACTATTTATAAAATTAAAGGCTACGGAGAAGATAGAGTGAATTGAAACTCAAAATTTTAAAAAATTAAATAAATTAAAAAAAAGCTTTAAAAACACTAGGTAAATACAAGTAAATTTGGTAACATGATTAGAAATTAGTAAAAAATGCCAAATACATTTTGATAGATTTTGTCGCAAAGTCTGCTTTTATATTGTTTCACAGTGGTTTGGCCCACGTGATCAACATTTTTTGCTTTTTTGCACCTTTTTGCTAGACTGTCTCTGGGAGCTGATATTTATGAACCCATGTTGTTGAAGTGAATTCGGGTTGGTTTCTGTTTTTGTGCCCACACCATTTGTTGATAAAATAGAGGATTTCAATCCGATTATATATATATACATATATATATATGTATATATATATATAGAACTTATGTAAACAAAATGCGACCTGGTGATTCTAAAATGAACTGAATATCAAAGATCTAAGAACAAGGTAGACAACTCATAACAAATAGCACGGATAAACAAAGTCGAGTGCTCAGTGAATCATGGAATGAGAAAGCAAAGATCGCTGCCCTCGGTAACGATCGCACACATAAACTTTGTAGATTAGGTCTGCAAATAAATAGGCTGTTAAATATTTATCGTTGTATTTCCTCTTGTATTTTCATACAAAATACAAAACTGACAGAATTCGAACCTGTGCACTGAAGTGACTACCAAGCATGATTTTATGGCTCAGCCACGAGGACGAATAAGCAGTAAAGCAAAGCGTGGAGACGCGAAAACGAGAAGAAATGCATATAGTTAGTGAGAAAAAAAATAGGGCATTTGTTACTGTATCTAACAGAACGAAAAAAACAAAAAACAAAACAAATATGCAGCAAATAAATGTTGCCAAAGGCAAGATAAATTACTCTTCTACCTACCTGGATAAGTTTATTTGTATTCTAAATTATTTTAAAGCGTTTTTTTTTAGTTTAAAACTAGTGTCCACTCTGTTAAGTTAGAACGAAAAAAAATGCGGTCACCCATAAGCTCTGCACGTGGAGCCTTGATAATCGCTTGAAAATTAAACAGAAACACATCCTATAAATGTCACCAATCGTGCGAAATAGTAATGTTCAACCGAACTGTACACTTTTATGACCAGTATTTTGTTTATTTTTCGATTTTTCAGCAGTTATCAAGGCTCCATGTGCAGACCTTATGGGAGGCCATTTATTTTTTGTTCTAATTTAACAGAGTAAACACTAGTTTTGTTTTGAACTAAAAAAAAAGGTGCTTATCCAGAAGTCAGCTGACACAAAAAAAGATTAAGAAATATCTTTATGATGTACGTACCCATGACATATATCGTAAAAAAAAAAATCACGTAAAGTTTTTTTTTTTTACAAAAGAAAATCATTTTTAAGCGATTATTGTGAATTTGTAGGGATTACGACCATGTACAAGGCTTATTCTAAACTCTATTTGTGAAGAGTTGGAATTTTTGGAGTTATCTCCCTTAGTTTTCAAAAATGGCGACGAGAGATTGATACCCCTTTTTTTAGCAAGAGAAAAAAATTAAGGAAGGTCATGTGTATTTTTTTATAACTTTTAATATTGACATTTTTTATACTAAAGTTTTAGGAATTATCAAATTTCGTCTGCTTGGTCCGGCATTAACGGGCATTTAAAAAAAAATCGTCATTCCTAAGCCACGCCCTCCCCCCTTTTTTTTTTTTAACTACGGAAGGTCATAAGGATATAAATTGTATTCAAAAACGGTTTCTGCAAAATTTTGCTAAATTTTTCAAATTGATTTTTTTTTAAATATTACAACGTACCATTTTATCAATCCTAAAAGGGAGACAAATAAATGTTACCCAAGGCAAGATAAATTCTTCTTCTACCTACCTGTATAAGTTTATTTGTTTGTTTTATTATTTAAATTCGTTGGTCTAATACAATTTTATTTCACTTTTGCACACTCGTAAAACGGCTATGTCATTTTCTGAAAAATGAACTGAACATGAAAGATGAAAAACGAAATTTTCCGAAATCTAAGTCTTGTAACAACTTCAGCCATTTTATTTATCGGGTTGTCTTTTTTTAAGTACTGAAGCTTATAATTTGATTCATGTTTAGAAAATAAAACATTTTGAGTTGTCAATTTTGCGAACATTTGTTAGAATGATAAAACAAATATATTTTTTTATATTGTTTTTACTACTGTATCCGTAATAAATTAAGCGAACATTCAAAGCAAAAAAAAATTCTCGACAAGCAATATTTTATTTATGTCACCATCTTAAATTTCCAAAGTAAGGAGTCCATTTGACTAGAAGTTGATTTTTTTTAAAGAAAACAAAATAACATATTAAACTACGAGGAATTATCTTTTAAAACCCATTAATTTAAACATGTACCAAGCACTTTAATTTTTGTGCAAGCATTAATAAGTTAGGGGAGGGGGAGTCGTAAAAAAAAAAAACCCTTACCCCATACCCCCCCAAAAACGGTTGTCTTCAAAATTTCGAATTAGCAATTGTTATTTAAAGAAAGATCAACTCTTAACGCTTCTAATAGTGAAAAGATTATCGAAATACAATAATTAGTCTATTTTTGGTGAATTTTTGAAAAATTACATTTTTCACCTTATTTAGACCGAATTAGAGCAGGTGCGTGTTTTTGATCGTCCCTATAAAGTTTGATCAGGAACATTTACTCTACAATAGATTGTTTGGAATCGTTAAAAGTCAATTTCGCCAACTGATCTTAACATCCTCTCATCATCATATTTAGTTTAACGTCCGTTTTACATGCTGGCATGTGTTGGATGGCTTTTAGAAATTGACGTCCAAACTAACGTATCTCTGACCATCTCTTTATTTATCCCTCTTTCTCTCAAGTCCATCCTTATCACTTCCTCCCATGTTTTCCTTGGCCTTACCCTGTCGGCTGACCCTGCTTCCTTCATTTGTTCTACATCTACTAACCCAGAAACTCTCATCCATTCTTTCAACGTGACCATACCATCGAAGCCTCCTGTTCTGCACACATCTCCTTATACTGTTCAGATTTAATCTTCCTCTAAGCTCATCAGATCTGAGCCTGTCTTTAACTTACGTTACACATCCATCGTATCATTCTCATATCATTTCTCTCCATGCAACGCACGTCCTCAACCCTCAGTGGTCGGGTTGCACTTCCATACATTATCACACTGCATACACATGGACTCTTCCCTTGGCCGACAGTGGTAACACTCTGCTGATTAATAATGGCAAAAGTTTCTTGAACTTACTTCAGCCACTCTTAATTCTTGCTAGCACCTGCTCCACCCTGTGCTACAATAGTATCACCAAGGTAAAAAATTTCTGAACAACCTCAATAATTTCACCATCCACACATATTTTCTCCATATTTGAGTTTGCATTCATCTCTGCTGTCTTACACGTCTTGAATACAAACTGGTTGTCCCCTCTCAACCTACCAGTGATTCCACTGCACTTCTTGTGTACCCAATGCCTGCATGTACCAAAGAAAATTGAGTTCCACCCGACTCCCTTACCACAAACTGATGATGGGAATTTTCCTTTTTCCAAAGGATTTCCAACACTAAAACCACTGATGAACACTTTTGTCTTGGTGACATTCACTCTACTCTATAATAAAGACCAATATGTATTTATTTGTATCTCTATAAATATCCAGCTCATCACGCAAAAGTTAGCGAGTAAAAAAAAAACTACTGGACGAAACGATTAAAAGTGTTTAAGGAAAGGTAGAAAGCAAATAGAAGTCAAACACCCCCACCTTCATTCTGATGTCCGAAATGAATTTGGAAAGAAATCCTTCCCTCTATTTCCATAATGATTCGATGGTCGCATACTAGTCGAGGTCCCGATTTCCACAATCAGTCCGGCAGAAACTGGGGCACTTTTTTATCTGTTGGGCTGAGGTATTCGTCCTGGTTAGTCCTAGGAGGTCCACTCTCCCAGGTTTTGGGGTGGAGTAAGTTTATTGCTTACTGACTGAGGCGCTTTGACCGGTGAATGTCAACAGGTTGCACACCCAATTTTTAGTAGGCCAGAGTGCTCCTTCTTCCGGCCTTTTATTGTTTCTTACTTCCTTCAGTTACGGCTTAAAAATATGATTATTTTCATTGAAAAACTATATTCATCTTCCCCAATACCATCTACCAATCAACTGGTGTTTCCCTGTTGTGGCGTGCTTGAAACGTGTCCAGTAAACATGACAGTGTGACTTGCATACTTATATTGCGTCAAATTTACTATATACAAGCATTTAAAAAGGTGTCCAATACATTGGACAAGGGGACTGAAGGGGTTTTAAACTTTCCAGGTGAGACCTTTTCCTTCTTTTTTTCAGTTAACTTCACCAATGTAGACGATATTTTATGATACAAATTGGTGTTTGGCCAAGCAGATACGATCACATACAATGGAATTTGAATTACCTACTAGATGCTATCCTCGAGTGTCTTCGGTCTCTCTGTACAAGGGTTTGTCAGGACAACGTGACAAGTAAACCCTGATCAAATATTCAAAATAACATAATTTTCTAAAGCCCAAATAAGATCTACTTGATACGGCTATACTATAACACAGTAAACTGGTCAATTGGAGAGAGGAAAATGAATGTTCTTAACTTCTTTACTAACTCCATGTTTGACAGGTAAAGGAGACCTTTAATGAAATGTTCGAATATCTATGTATTTTATATAAAGATCAAGTGTTAGCCCAAAAAGGGGCCCCTTGATTTCTAAGAACTTTGACTGAAGTAAAATGAGACAAAAGAGTGGTATCGGGTTCTGTCATCCATCTGCTATCCTCGTTATTAATGTTTATGAGTGATGTGGCTTCAAAAACCCAGTCTATGGTGGAAGATCCGCGGACAGTGTTCACAAGGAAGAGTAAGGTGGTGGACGAGGTTGTTTACGCCTTTTCATTTTCCTCAAAGTCTGATGCCTTGACGTGTTGTTTTTCTCCACGTATCCTGGTCCCTGGCAGTTTGTTCTTACGAGGACGGGTCTATGTTGGTTAAGGCCAGGGTGCACTTCAGCTAGTCTTTATAGCGCATTTTCGGGGCTCTTAGAAATCTGGTCCCGTTGGTAAGCTCGCCATAGAGCATTTTCTTGGGGAGCCTGGATCGAGCCATTTTCTGGACATGTCCTGCCCAGCGGAGGCGGTGGTGAATGATGGCAGCTTCAACGCTGGTTTACAAACTAATACTATTGGGAAAGGTATGCATCCACATGCAATTGCACCCACTTCACGTAAAATAGCAGCTTATGTTCAACTAATCATACCTTAAATACCCCCGATCCACCAGACTAGTAACAAAATCCCACCCCTTCACTGTAGAGGTCCTTACGCTGGAAAAGTTTTCTACTCTGACAGTTTCTTTCCTCGAGCCACTTGCCTTTGGAATTCTCTTCCTACAGTTTGGGTATTGGGAGAAAACATAGGATGACCCCCCAACTAATGTTACTAGATCGGCAACTATTACTCTATCGTTAATAGATTCTTGACAAGTGTCGAGGTCAAAAAACCAAGGCAGTAATTTAGTAAAACATCATTGGACTTTGCCCTCCTTCTTCGTTGAGAAGAAAAGTAGCTTTTTCAACATTATTTACAAACTTGTTTTATTTGTCATTGAACAAAATTCCATTTGTATTTTAACATTTTTTGTTTTTACTTTTATTCACCACAAACAAGCATATTGCCGCTGAAGCTTAAGGGGCTACTGTGATAGGAGTAAGATTTTTAGTAGGGAGCAAGATGTTTGTTCACATTACATTTAAATTTCTGCATGTTTGTATGGTCGGGGGAGCAGGGAGCGAACTCCAAAGGCAAGCAGTTCGAAGAAAGAGCTATCAGAGTAAAAAATCTTCTTTCATCTAGGGACCTCTACAGTGAAGGGGGGGGGATTTTGATGCTTGTCGGGTGGGTCAGGAGTATTTAAGTTTGGGGGGGGGTATAAGTGCAGTAAGTTCATCAGAGCACATTCCGCGGAAATACTTGTAAAACAGACACAGAGATGCAACTCTGTGGCAATGCGACATTCTTTTTTGCACCTTGTCCAAGGTCAACCAGCACTGATATAGCAACAATACTCCATGCACAGGCAAATGGTGGCCTTATAGAGATATAGGATACTGGTAGATGTGAAAAGTTTTCTAGCCAGGTAGAGGGAGCCTACCTTCTTTGCAGCAGACTTAATTGGCAGATGCTGCATTTATTAAAATGTTTTTGCTTATATAAAGTTAAAACTTTTTCCGTTTAATTTAAATGAAGATTCATTTGTATTACTAGAGCTCTGCATCGTCTGCTAATTCGCCTAAAAAAAATCTCATTTCTTTTAGGCGATTAAATGTAATCAGCCTTAGTACAAAGCAATAATAAAAAAAAACAAGAAAACAATTTTAGAGTGGGGGATCACTTTTGCATAAAAATTTAAGTGGCCACTGGATCAGATAGCGATTTTAAGGACATGTTGTCTGGTCCAGAAGTGAGTGATCATTGTAGTAACCTCTGACCTGTCAAACTCAGGAACCTATACAGAATTTCGAACCGAACCCTTTATTTAATCCACGGGAGTAGATTCTTCTCGTTCTGTCAGCCATGACCAGGTAGAAGTTTAATTTATGTTATTCTTAGTTATTATCAGTTGTAGTAAGAATTGAACCTTCAAAGGACTGTCACTTAGAACTGATTGTTAATCAACACTTTTATCCATTGCACCACAGGTCCACATGAAAATAACAACCAAGATGAGAATAGGAGTCCAAATAATGCAAATTATCAATCCTCATCGCAAAAATGCCGTAACATAATATATTCGATTTTCATAATAATCAATATCGAAATATGGAACATATTTTTTAAAAATATTTCCTTGCAAGTCGACATTTACTGGCAAAAAAGATTTCAAAAACTAAATTTATAAAACAAGTAAATTAAAAAAAAAAAAAAATATTAGTTCATCCCATAAGTTCTGGCGGAAATTTTATTTCTTGAAATTTAATAGTAAGAGACAATGACTAATCTATGAATTTGGATTATTCGGACTGCTATTCTTAGATATTATTCTCAACGTTTCGGCCAATGCAACCTCCGACCTTCTTTTGGTGCATCTTGTCGAACTCAGGAATCCGTACAGAATTTCGAACGTAACCCTTTATTTAATCGATGGATGTAGACTTTTATCATTCGATCTTACGTAATTCTTAATTATATGCTTAGTATTGCATGTAGTGGTAGAGTATCATAGAACACAATAGCAAAGCAGATATTAAGAAAAAAGCAAATATAACGGAAAGAATAAAAACAAAACGTTTTGAAAATAATATTGATAAATGTGATATATGTGTCCAAGGAAGCATGATGGAATACAAGAGTAAAGTACCCAATAGACTTGGCAACAAAAATGTTATCGCTTGTACACTCTGACCTGGCCGGACACATCAACTCTTTTCCTCCAGATAATTTCAAGAGTTTTAAAATTTTGTTTATGATTTTTCCGGTCTAATGTATTATTTGGATTAGTCAAACTACTATTCTCATCTTGGTTGTTAGTTTCACGTTTCAGCTGATGTAACCTCCGACGGTGACGGTGGCTAACGACACAGACTGACAACCTGGGTGTGCCAAGTTCGAATCCAGTTCGTTCCACAGAAACACTTTCACTTAGGATGTTGGCAACCTTCACATGGTCCCTCCTGTAAGTACCTGATGTCTTTCTAGAAAGAATTCTAACTAGAAAGATATCGGGGAAACCAATGCCAACAATAGAATCATCTGATTATTCATACAAAATGAATGAATGACCCCTGACCTTCTTCAGATGCATCTTTTCAAATGGGGAAAAAAACGTTGAAATCTTTGATAATTATGATATTAATCATTGCTATTCAATGCAAACATGTTTTTATACTAATGAGTCACCACTTAGCAAAAAGCCATTTGAAGATAAGTGTTAATGAAATTGTCCTACCACAGGACTGAAAATGATTGACAAAATTTGATTACTGAAGAGGACGGCTTCACAAGTATTTGTTGATATTGAACTTGGAAACGACCATGTTTGCAGGGAAGCAATTTTGCAGTAATGTGTTCCACAGATGGGAAATTCTTGAAAAGAAATTGTTCAATGAAGTTCTGTTTGGTTTTAGATACACAGATGAGGAAAGGAAATTTCTTTTGCACTGATGGTAACTAGACGAGTTCTTGCTGTGAAGGTTTTACAGAGGAGAAGCAGAGATTGGAGCTCAGTCGAGCACCTACTATAGAAATAATAATAGAGTAGAGAAAGAGTAGCAAGGTCTCTTTTGTGAATAAGAGACTGTAAAGAAGGGTAAACATCATCTCCCACTATTTTGTACTCTCAAGGAAGGAAAGAGTGCTCTGAGTGGTACCTCCCATCTTGGTCGTATCTGACTTATATGGGTAAAGGATGCATCAGGAGTCGGGTACTTTCTGGAGCAGTAGAATGATCCAACCATTTTTTTAGTGACTCGAGTAAATTCTCCAAATGCTGAGAAATGCAAATCTGCTATACAATGAGAAATTAAAGATCAATAAATGACAAAATTATTATTGGCAGTCGATGGGTTTATACCTTAAAAAAAATAAATAAAAGTAAGTGTAAGACAATGGAGTGGATGAGAACTCAGATGTGGAGAAAATATATTTTAATGGCGAAGTTATTGAGGTTGTTTAGAAGTTTTGTTACTTTGGTGATACCATTAGAGCATAGGGAGGAGCAGGTGCAATTGCAAGAATAAGAAGTGGATGGAATAAGTTCAAAGAACTTCTGCCTTTACTAATCATCAGAGCGTTACCACTGTCGACCAAGGGAAGAGGCTATAAGCATGTGATGATGTAAAGAAGTGAAATCTAGCCAATGAGGGTTGAGGACATGTGTTGCATAGAGATGAATGTAGAACAATTGAGGTAGCTGGGTAAGTCCACAGAGGAAGGCCAAGGAAAATCATGTGAGGAAGTGATGAGGATGGACTTGAGAGAAAGAGGGATAAATAAAGACCTGGTCAGAGATAGATTAGTTTGGAAGTCAATTTCTAAACGCCGTCCAACACATGCCAGCATGTAAAACGGAAGTTAAACCAAGTATGATCATCAATGATAATGATGGTATTGAGGAATATAAGACTAGATTTGTTGCTAAGGGATACTCCCAGATATATGGCATAGATTTATGCAATACTTTTACCGTATCAATTTATGAAGTGGAAGTGAAGTGCTCTATCATCACAAACTACTCAAGAAGCTCATTTTGTTGACTGGAATTCTAAAATCTATTCTTCCACCTAATTTAGTTAGGCCTCACCTTAAAAATTGAATATTATAAAATGTAAAAAAAAAAAAAAAAAAAAAAAAAAAAAAAAAGAATACACTAGAATAATATGATGTTATGAGCTGGGTACAAAAGAACATTGGCTTCCTCATTCAATCCCGGGTAATTCTGGGTCTTCCTGCTAATAATATATATATATATATATATATATATATAACAATAATTATTTTATATTAAATCCTATCGTGATAGGGATATGCTCGATATTGTGGATAGCATTGTTATAGGAAATGTTGAAATAATGAAAACAAATATAAAGTTACATATATATATATTATTTTTACCTACAGACACATGTGTTTCATGCTTACGCAATTTTCAGTGTAGGGGATGATAATTACTGCCGGTCGAAGGATTCGATCCCAGTCACAAAGTTACCATTGACTCTGCAGCCTGGTATTCACCCCCTTGGCCACCATCAATTACCATGGGAAAGAAGAGAATTAAATTTTATAAAATGTATAGTCGGCAGACATACACAGTAAGCTAGTAAGCTAGTCATAACAGTGTTCTACAGTGGAGCCGGAACTTCGCATTACGCTTAAATTGATAGCTCATAATTAATTCTCTTAAAGAGGCCTTGTCATTGTTGAAAGGGGGTTAAACAAAACAATAAACAAATAAAAAATATATGCGCAAACATATTTTCTCACATCTAGATGTGAGAAAACATATGTTTATGCATATACTTTTTATAGTCCAAACTTTTCAAGGTAAACGCTTTATGATTGCTAACATTTAACAACAGAGCATATATAAAATTTAGCTAAATTCCAGTAACCAAGTTTTTATTTATTCTTCTGTTCATTTTCTTCAAATCAAAAAACTTTGGTAGATTTTTTACAGAACCGTTTTGCCTATAGACGAACAACTAAAATTAATGTCAATTCTGTATCTTTCGACCATGTGCTCTTCAGAAATCCAAAGTTCACCCCCAGAAGAATATATTATAAGGCAACAAACAAAAAAACCCATAAAACAAGCAACTTAAATTGAATTGAGGAAAAACATCTGTTACTAACCCATTCAGGCAGCCATCTTTTTTTTTTTACTAACCTAACTGAAGGTGAACTTTGGATTCATGAAGAACACATGGTCGAAAGATCCGGAATTGACATATTCATTTTGGTTGTTTATCTATAGGCGAAATGGTTCCTTAAAAACGTACCAAAGTTTTTGGATTTGGAAAAAATTAACAGAGAATGAACAAAAACTGGGTTACTGGAATTTATCTTAATTTTGTTTATTTATATATATTAATTATATGAATATAAATATTATTAAGCACTATTATATAAATACAGTAAATATTCTGTAGATTTTTTTTTACCCTGTAGATACAACCCTCACCTGAATTACTACATATACATTCGCTTAAAAGAATAATAGAATTTATTCTCTACTATTTCATATAGATGTTACGATAAAGGTATTAGATGGAAAGCACAGGTGACTTCAGTTCAAGGTTCAAATTGTGTGAACGGCGGAACAGTTATATATAGCCACCCTGATGAGTCTTGGTTACAACGAAACATATGTATGTGGATATTAAAAATATTTATTATAAAAATAAAGAAATTTTGAGTTCGCCATAGCATTGACTGAATAACGATCACACTTTTTTATCTTTAGCTCTGGTCATTTCTCGTTTACACTAATATATATAGATATATTGTCTATATATATATATAAAGTTAGGTATGTGTATAAATATCTATGTACAGAGTAATCTCCTAAACTAATGAACCAATTATTATGAATTTTGGAATATATATTTTCAGCAACCCAGTGAGTAACTTGGGCACATTATTTTCTTTGTAAACTTTACCATTTAGGGGGTGCGTCCATCCAAACTCGCCCCCACCCCCAAGAAAACTTTTGAAATATTTTAGACACAAAAAATTTATAGAGAAAAGAATTACTCTACATCAAATTTTGAGTTATACATTTTTAAAAGGATTTGTGTGTGTGCGCATGACTGTCAATAATATGTATGTGCTTGGTAAAATCCTAAACTATTGAACTTATTATGAATTATGGATTCTAGGAAACAGCACATTTACTTTATTTTGTAAGCTTTACCATTTAGGAGGGTTCCACTGAAACCGTACAATACCCCCAAAGAAAGAAAAAAACATAAAAATTTAAAACTAATACCATATTTATTGCTTATACCCGTCCTTGTATTCTACTAGTAAATATATAGTAAAATATTTAAATCACACAATGAGCAAAACAATAAATCAATTTTACAATTAACTGATCTTTGTTTTCTTGTCACAACACTTAATACATATATAAGTAAGTCGTTTTTATCTGCATTTCTGAAGATTCATCATGTCTGTAAGATTCAACCTTTGTAAAAATAAATTCTACCAATGTTTTGATTGTATGATGGTGATGATGGAATAGCTTTTATTCTAAATTAAAGTCCAATGTGTTCAAATTTAATCTTCCTCTTAAGACTCACATATCCATCGTATCATTTCTCTCTATGCAACACATGTGCTCAACTCTCACTGGCCAGGTTTTACTTCCATACATTATCACACTGCTTACACATTTCTGATAGACTCTTCCCTTACTCTGCTGTTTAATAATGGCAGAAGTTCCCTGAACTTACTTCATCCACTCCTAATTCTTGCAAACACACTAGCAACTGCTCCACCTTGTGCTCCAATTGTATCACCAAGATAACAAAACTTCGACAACCTAAATAGCTTTCTCATTCAGATATACTTTCTCCACATCTCATTTCCGGATATCAATATTAATAACTTCTTTTGAGATGAATCAGTGGCCTTACTAGCGTGGTCTCTTAGATGAATTGAGTTGGTTGGAAGAAACAGACAAATGAATGTATATACAAAAAAAAAAAGAAAAGAAAAAAGTCTTGAGTATGTTTGACTATTATTTCGTTTTTACTTTTTCTTCTGAAGAATGTTTCTTAAACGAATGTCCAAATTTGTAAATTGACATTATTTTACCTTCTATGGAAGAACCAGCTGTAGGAAAATAAAAGATGGCTTATTTGTAAATAAAGGATTTATTTTTTCAGTATCACCATCAGGGTTTTAGTTCATTCCTGGAGGAGGAACCTCTCCTTGGTTCCTGACACCTTATTGGTGACAGTCAGGGTTTTTTGCCATAGTCACCACACTAATTGCCCATAGCTAAGTGTCTACATACAGCGCATGGTATTCCCAAATGACCACCCATCTAGTACTGACCAGGCTCAACATCACTTAACTTCGGTGATCATGATTATGCCGTATTTTAGTATTATATATATATATATATATATATATATTTAAACACACTACCGGCATCTGCTGTGACCGCAAGATCAGTACCGTACTATTGTGAGACACGTCACTGGTACAGTTCTGAGTGTTTGTCGCCGACTAGGGAGGCGTAGCGAAGATTCGCTGTAAAATACTCTGCTGGATCTTGGGAGTTACACTGCTTGACCATGACTCTAATGACGACATCCGAAAGTGCTATGGCATTGTGCTGATTGAGGACAAGATGAGGGAATGGCGGCTCAGATGGTTCGGACACGTGTTGAGAGCTAACGATAACACTATCATAAAAACTCGCTTTTAACTGAAGTTGCCAGGAAACGACCGAGAGTAAGGCCGATGATGAGATGGGCCTTGCACAACGATCTCCATAAAACCGGACTTCACCAGAACCAAACCTGTGATTGTGCCAAGTGGAGACAAAAATCCATCAATGTGAACACTGTCGCAGCTTGGAACTAATGCAAAGAAAAAGAAGATATATATTAAAACACATGCGCAAAAGTAATCAGTGATTTTTGACCATGGATGTCACCTGTAACTTTTCAAGAGTGAGAGGGGTGTGTGTAAAGGGATATATACTGAATCCATTGTAACAAATTATAAAATTGATTAAGTTTTATTAATATAAATCAAACAAAACTGGAAAGTGTTTTATTTTCTTGTTTGCCATATTTCAGTATTTATAAATAAATCCTTTCATAAAAACACCTCAATCTGATCAGAAAATGACAGAAGTAACATGAAAACTAAGATAACAATTATTCAATTAAATATTTTCTTTCATATATATATAATCTAGAGATGAATGGAAAAAAGCGGATACACCAAAACAATCAAATAAACTCATGTGAGTTTTTAAAATTTAGTCTTTGTTATCAAAAGACTTCCTCAAAAAGGCGTGAAGATGTTATTAATTTAAAAAAAATAAAATATCCGTGTCAAAATGTCACTGTGGTGTTTTGGGAGATCTCAACGGCAACCAAAGGGGCGCATCTATGGTGCGGACAATCCTTCTTCATAGTTACAAAACAGTTTATCTGCATAAGCTTGAAGTCTTTGCTGCATTCTGCACTGTCGCCGTGTGGATCGAGTACCAACTGAAGCTCTCCGCCGATGACTGAATCTCCGTCCCTTGTCGTCCGTTTTTCTCCAATGCCTTCTTAGATGGTTCTGGCATGCAGCTCATTGACGAGGTCCTTCTCCATCTGGTTGACACAAACGTGCTGGGGGGGGGGGCACAGTTGAAGACTAGGGCAATGTTCTAACGGCAATATAAGGCCCACAAATGAGCATATTGTGTGACCTAGCTCAGGATCGGTAAAAGCAGTCTCCGATGGTCAGTGATGCTGTATTTGTTTGGGAGGAAGCCTGCTCAACCTGACCAGGGTGATAGCCTGTTCAACAACTTTTCTTGCTTCCCGTCTTTTCTATTTTTTTCGTCACTGTAAGTCTGAAAATACCTCCCCCCTATCTCACATATCAGTATCATTTTTTCTGTAAATTAAAAATAAATAAATTTTGAAGTAAGATTTTTGATAATAAAGATAAAATATTAAAAAATCTCACCAGTTGACTTAATTTGATTGTATTGTTTTGGTATATCCGCTTTTTCCCATTCATCTCTATATTCTTTTCAGACTTTATATAACAAAAAAAATGTTTGGATTAAGTAAATAATGGATTTCAAATCTGATAGTATATATTTTTAGAATGAATGCTGTTTTTTTTTAAAGGATACACACGTTTGGCACAAATATATTTAATAAAGAGATAATTATTATCTACGAGTCTGCAACATAGATAAGCCCACAAAGAGAAAAATGTGAAAAATTTAGTAATTAATTTCCTTAACTCACTATTAATGTCTTCAGCTTACTAAAAGCTCTCGTAAATGTTATAAAACAACAACAAAAAACGGACAAATTCACTTGGGTTTGAACAATCTCTTTAGGATATTATTCCTTGACAGTATACAGATAATATTCAAATACAGATAATATTCAAATACAGATAATATTCAAAAACCCAACTGCTCTCTGTCGATTCAGTAAAAAGAGCAAGATCTGAACTGCTAATTCGCCATGTCACACCTGTGACTTCCTGTGTGTGACGTAACTGCTAGGACACGTAGCTCTGACTCGACTTCTAATGGAAAATTCCACTTTATGTGGAAATTTACTATTCTTACCTTATTGTTACACGTAAAGTTGTATCCAAAAAAGAATAGTTACTTAACTCAGTTAATATAAATTAAAATATATTTATATACTACTAGATATCTAATGATGTTGGTGATATTGCTTGCTTATTTGTCACCTGGTACAGTTCAACTATACATGAATGTTTTGGATGGCGAGAGAGAGGACAAATGGTAAGATAAAGATATATAGATATATATATATATGAGTATTATGACATCACAGTGTACTCTGACTTTTTTAAAATCCTTATAAAAAACATGGTTACCAACTAATGTCAAAGTTAAGAAATTATATATATCATAATAAATAAAACCAATACTGACCCAGCAGATCATAGGTGGTCTATTCTACATATAAAAATTAAAATAGCATAAAACATCCGCAAACGGAAAAAGGTGATTTAGTTAGGTATTACTTCGACCTTTGCTAATAATAAGATTCTTCGTAATGATGCTGGTTTAAAGTGATCTTTATTTTTATACACGGGTTCGAATCTTGTGAGAGTTACATTTTTGTTTTTGTGGATTTTTCTGTTCCAGACCCATAGAATTATCCATTTATTTAATATGGTATTTGTCTCTGCAAAACATGGGTATGGTTTAAAAAGCAACATTTTTATATATATATACATATATATATATATATATATACACACACACACACACAGACACACATAAAATAATGTATATTTTTTCAGTATTTACTTCAACAATGGTCAATACATGAGTAGAGCTTAGTAGTAGTATAAAAATATGCTTATCGCAAGTAAGCTACACAGAAACGTTTCTGTTGTCATTCCTGAGAGAAATCATCAGACTAACTACAATTAACCTGGTGATTTTCCTCGGTAATGAAACAAACGTTTCTGTGTAGCTTACTTGCGATAAGTATATTTTTATACTATTATATATGTGTGTATGTGTATTTCAATATTATACATTTTTTGAATAGATTTTATGTCATACCTGAGGTTTCATATATCAGACGCAACTGAGAAGCTGCAGCTGATTCATGAATCCGATGTATAGCAATCATTCAAAAGTGTATACTACTGAAATAAATAGCTATTATACGCTCTTATTTACTTAACTAAGCACTTTATCTTCATTTCTTCATATTATATATATACACTACATTATACCTATATATGATGAAAATACAGATAAATATCTGATAAAATAAGTAAAAAAGAACTTTTTTTTTCAGGAGTAAAGTCTTAATATTTTTACTTATTTTTTTGTTGTCGATTTTGTGCTCATACTGAACCGCCCCAGGGCAAAATATATTGGCTCCTGTTAATCGCAGGTAAACACAAAGTAAAACAAAATTAGAATCATAATATCCACTTGGTGTGCGTGATCGACATTGGCGATTAAAAATATGTTCTGTGTTTTGTGCAATGAAAATTGTCAGGTTCACAGGAATAAAGATTCTATTTTGAGGATTATCATTTTTTTTTTATAGAAAAATAAAGTTTTAATTATTTAAATGTAACCTACGTGTTTGAAGATTAGTGGCAGGGGAAACTAAAGAAGCGTAACTTTGGGCTCATTTTATTGTGTAAACCTTGCGCGTCTCCTCGAAGTAGATATTATTTCCATGCCATTTTACTGAATGTTTATTTGCAATTAATAGGAGCCAATATATTTTGATACTTTGCCCCAAGGAAATTCACAAAGAGCGAAATGCTGACAGTAAAAAAAATAAAAATAAAACCATATCCCATCCTTCTGGAAAAAAAAAAGTTTCATTTTCCTTTGTACTTTATATAAGTAAAACGGAAAAGGCCACACCAAATCGCCAAACAAATCACAATTAATGCATCGATACAAATTACCCCGACAAAAGACAGCTACCCAAAAACGTACTCAATTCTATGAAGACAGTATAAAGCAATATATATATATATGTACAACTATGCTTTTTGGTGGAGACATGCGTTTCCATAGGTAATGATATCATAAATTGAAACTTTTTATAATTATCTATGGAACTGAGGACATAGAAAATCGACAAAGAGAAAAATGATATAGGAACAGGATTTGAGCCTATGCATATGGAGAGAAACTGTTTAAAACAACACTGGTTTTGGGTGGTACTATTTTGTAGACATAGAATCTGAACAGGATTCAAACCTATGTTCCCAGCAAAGTTAGTAATTATAAAACGGTTTCATTTAATAATGGAATTACCTATGCAAAAGACATGTGTCCACCAAACTGCAGCAGTGCTGTACATTAAAAATATTGTAGGAAATATATTCCATTGTTGATTTAATACATATATTAATGTATAGACACAGATATACATAAACAAATACATACACACATGCATATATATATATATATATATATATATATATATAAATACACTTATATAAATAAATATACATACGCACCTACATACGCACAATGAAGGATACTACCAAATTTGATTGTGGTAAATATTAATTGAGGAAAAAGTTTGTGCACTGTGAAAATAAATGATTTTTATGCAAGAATTTATTTAAAATCAAATATTCTTCAAAATAAATACTATCATTGCCCAAGACTTTCTGCCAACAATGATTTGCAAGCTTTCTCATTTGGTCAAAAAAGCATCAATCCTTTGTATTTGAATGGAAAAAATTATTGACATGCTTCTTCAACTTCATCGGATGACTCAAATAAGCGACCCTTTATAAAGAGCAACGGCTGGACTCCGGTCTCTTCAGTGTGGCAGAACTTTCATACAAATTCAATTCTTCAACCTTGTTGCTGGTCATTCTGGCGGAATGCGGCTTTGCATGATCTTGCTGAAACAAAGCACGTTTTCGCCAAACAAAACTTTTAACCAGCTTATTGTAGATAATTAGTTGATTACAGTAAAGTTCAGTGTTGATGGGATGACCATTCGGTACAAGTTCAAAATGCAAGTTCCATCAAACAGAAATCATGAGCTTTCCAAATTAAATTTAACACAGCACACAAACGTTTTCTCTCAAAATAGTAATATATATTGAATCAAAGACGGTCCAATAACATAAGTAGAGCAGTTATAATAATATAGACACACACACATATTAAAAATAAAAAAATGAAAACTTAAAATTGTTTATCGACGTTTTGTCTTCATTCAAAGACTTTCTCAAGATGAATAAAGACGAAATATAAACAATTTTCGGTTTTCCTTTTCTCATTTTGTTGGATTATTAATTCTGTAATCATCATTCATATATATATATATATATATATATATATATATATATATACACACACACACACATACATTCCATTATCTATTACATATATATTAATAGATTTATTATGTGTTTTCTTCCTTTATTAATTTGAAGAAAATCACCTGCAATTATATTTAATAAAAATAAAAATAAAAATGTTTCAAAGAGAGAAAAATGTAGTTTTTCAGTTTGCTGCAAATTCCTGTCATTTTTTTTAAAGAGTGGCAAAAGCATAATGGCATTTTAAGAATTTAAAATTATACCTCACAAAAAATAAATAAAAATAAAAAATAAACCATAAAATTTGGGGATTAAAAAAAAAAGAAAACAGTTTATTTATTAGTGACAGTTATCAAATCTTTTTTTTTCCTTCAACTTTCAAAAATTTATTTTTCTCAAATTTCTTTTTTGTTGCTTTTTAGTTTTTCAATATCCGGACATTTTTTTTTTTTTTTAAATGGATTTATTTTTTGTCTTTTGTCTTTTTTTTTTTTTTTTTTTAATTTATTTATTTGTTTTGTCTGTCAGTTTTTCAATCTATTTACACACATTTTTTGTTTTATGTTCAATATTTCTTTGCTTTTCTTTTTAAATTTTTGTAACTGTTTGCTGAAAAAAAAAAGTTATTTCTCTGTCTTTTTTTCAGCTTATTAGAGTTTTTCTTTCTTTTTTGCCCCCCTTTTTTTCTCTCACTCATTCTCACTCTTGCTTGGACTAAGTTTTTTTTTTAACTTCTTTTAGAATAATTTTCAACAGGAAAAAAAATTCTTTAAAAAAAAAGAAAAAAAAAGTGATTTTCTTTTTTTTATATTTTACATTTGCTCCCATTTCTCCCCCCCTGACCTGACCCCCCTCCCCTGATGTAATTCTGTACCATTTACATTGCTAAACGTCTTTGTTTTGTTTATAAGTCAAGAGTATTTCTTGTTCCAAATTATACCCCGCAATCTGTCTACATCTTTCTTTCCACTGAAAATATTCAATATAAACAGAGAAATGATTTTATTGATTGTAATTGTGTGTATGTTTTCTTCTTTTTTGGTTACGAAGCAAAATCATCGGTGAGTCTTGTTTTCCTTCTTTTTATTTTTCGTTCTCCCTTGGTTTCTTTTTTGTTTGCATTTCTTTTGCTGATTTCTCTTCCTTGTCCTCCATGAATGAAATTTCACCCCCTTTCTTATTTAGCAGACATAAAAGCAAAAATAAAGAAAATAAAAATAAAAAAGGTAAAAAAATAAAAAAGAAAAAAAAAATAGGGAAAAATAAGACGAGGAAAAAAAAAAAAAAATCTCCACCAAGAAGGGTTTAACATCTCTATTAAAACATCAAAAAAATCTTTATTATTTGATTTTGGTTTTAAAGAGCTCTCAATAATTGTGATAGGTCCTTCACAACTTCCTGCCAGATAAAGCTGTGCAAGACCCCCCCCTATCATCAGCGGCGTGGCGTTTTACATTATATTCGTATTCGGCCAAAAGAGTTAACACCAGACCCCCCTCCCCCCGTTTTTTCTTTAAGTTCTTTTGAAATTCTCAAAAGTTGAACGATTTTGCACAAACCAAATGAGACCAGATTTTAGTTTTAGTTTTAAATTAAACTTTTTCTTGAATTAATTTCTAAAATTCTAATGATATTATTAGCATGAATAAAATACTTTCAGGTGTGGCGGCTAGGAAGGAGAAGTTTCCCAACTTAAATATAAAATATCTTCACAAGAGACATAAAGGTGTGCGTGTGCGCATATATAAACTTATATATATATATATATATATATATATATATATATGTTCCTAAATTTAATATATACATATGTAAATAAAAATTGTCCTAAAATCTTTAGACATTTTTATGCATATATAAAAAAATGATGATTATATAACAAGCAAAATCAACATCTCAGAATTAGAACAGAGTCGAACCAAGACAGGAGATCTTGTACATACAAAAGGCTCAATATCCCTTCAGATAGAGCTTTTTAACCATAATAAATAATTAAAATGGCTTATCTTAACACTTTAATGCAGGTTCATGGTAGACATGATCGTCAGAAGTGTATTTTTGTCCATACGTCTGTATATATTAAAAAATACAGACATAGACATATATATATATATATATATATATATATATATATATATATATAACATACAAACATTTATATATTTTATAGACTAATATATATATATAAAACATACAAACATTTATTTATTTTATAGACTATATATATTTATAAATATATACAGATGTATGGACACGCATATGCTTCTGATGATCGTGTCACTCCAGTAAAGTGGTAAGTCATTTTTATTTATTATTGTTATATATATATATATATATATATGTCATAAATTTTTAAATTATTATATCCTTTTTTTAAAGAGATCTTATGTCTTTTATAAAGATATTTTATAGATAATTATTATTCAAAGATATTTTCAGTTAGACATACACACACATATTTATATATTTATGTAAGTAAAAGACTCCTTGAATATGAAGGATTAAGTAACATAATATCTCCTATATGTATATACACCCTCTTAATATTCTGTGCATATACTCACACATGTAAAAAAACACACATACATCTTGATTACAAAAACATTTAAAACTATACTGAAAAATAAAAAAAAATAAAAATCGTTTGAAAATAAACAAGGGGAGACAACCATGAAAAATCGATGTTGGAGGACAAGGAAGATAACGATAAAAAAAAAATTGAAATAAAAAAAAGTGAATAATGAATTTTTCTTGTTTTTTTTTTTCAAGCGGGGTATGTGTATGTGTGTGATATTTATTTTTGTCTATTTTCGTTTTGTTTGTAACAGTATGAAGCATATGATAATAATGCTAGCACACGGGCGTCCTTGTCATTTGTGACTGAATGTGTCCGTTGGCAATGCCATTTTTATGTAAAATCCGTGAGTTATCGTTTTTGTTTGTCTCCTCCTCCATATCGTAAGACGCCGACGCGAGAGCGGCACTACTCGTACTAGAGCTCCGCCGCAGACCGCACCCGTCTCCGGACGGGCTAATACCGGCCGCCGACGAGTGTCCCGAAGTGGAGGCCAGAGGTTCTGATTCAGAAGGAATGATCTCAAGCTCGAGGGCTTCCGCTGTGCTACTCAGCGACTGGTTGGATTGTTGCTCGCTATAAAAATCCCCAGAACCGCTTATGTTCTTATACAGTGGTTTGTACTGTTCGTCACAACCTTCGTCTCGCCTCTCTCCCCCCCCAGCGCCACCGCTACCACCGGCGCCACCACTACTGCCGCCGCCACCACCACCACCACCACCGGCGCCACCTCCACCACCACCGGGGCCCCCAGATTGTTGATTGCGTTCCTCCTCGTCTTTCATGTACCTCCTGTTCTCCTCACTATGGTAGTAGGACATTTTGGCAAAGGACGGAGACATGTCTGCTTCCATGGATTTTATTATTTCTTTGAATGATTGCCTCTGCTTAGACTTGTACGACCAACAAGTAAGCATCATTGTATATCTAAAATAGAAACAAAGATTTATTAAAATCCGAATCAAACAAAAATATTTTAGGCGACAGTGCAAAACTTTGAAAACATTTTAAGGGATAACAAATGTTTATTCATAATACGATTAAAAAAAAAAAAAAAAAAATCCTGACTCCCAGAACATTTACTAATTCTCAACCGACTCAGACTGTAAATGATAAAATTAATTCCACCAATATTTGAAGGAATAAAAACAGCTGACCGGTTCCTGCTCCTTGTTCATTAGAGCTAAAAATGACTGTAAATAAACAAACGGAAGGAAAATTTTAAGAAGTATAAATACAAAAAGACTGAATCATCATTATAATTGAGATAAAGTATGAATGTCCCCCTATGCAACGTTCTAACTATAAAACTATTGATGGAAAACCAAATGTTAAGATACGATCGTTTTAAAAATATTAAACTGTACGCTGCGAGAGAGGCATCATACAACACACATCTGCACTCTTTTATGACAAATGTGGTCGACAATGAAACTTCAAAACGACATAATCCCAGCTGAAGCGCATCAGATGGATAAAATTGCTGGTCTTACTGTAAAGGCTTCCATAAAAAATTGCATCGCATAATGTCTCAACAGGTATGACCACGTCACCCGACGTCAGTCATCCGAAATGCTAAAAAAATCCCACATCAATGTTTATCACAGTAGGCCGCTTAAGACACAGTGGGAATCAATTGATGACGAGATGATCCTAGCAGATCCTGTATCCATTTTTTTTTTTTTCATGGTGATGTGATTGCAAAAAAGCAGCAGAATGCCTCCTGGCAAAAGATTCGATAACAAGTATATAATTGCGACTGTGATACATCGAACAAATCGTTGAGAGTGTTGAATGCACTAATTAAAGTGGGAAGCTGCTTTTTCTACAACTGAGTCGGGGGTTAGGGTATGTCAGAGCTGTCTCCGTCTTGCTCTCTATATCTCTCTTTTTTTCTCTGGGGTTTTAAAAGAATCGGCTGGTGTCTGGCCACCGGGGGCACATCTCTCCCTCTTCCTGGGGTATCTTAAAACAACCATGGTTCACCGCTTTCATTTTTCAGAGAACTATAATAAACGATGTAAGCATAAGATTAAGTGTTATTGGTTATTTGAGAGCAGTTTATTCTACAGATCAACCAGTGCGCTTCAAATCCAAGATGGCAGACTAGAAAATGGATTACTACTATGATCATCACGATCAGGTGATGAGAAGCAAGTGAAGTGAGAATGGTGCCAATTTTTAATTGGTAATTCGTCAGTTATGTAACAGAGATGCTGGATGACTTGAAAGTTTTCATTTTATGAGTGTTTTCTTAATCGGAGACTAGAAAAGAAATAAGTATGTATTAAAATAAAAAACATTTTATAAGAGAAAGAAAGAAAAGGAGAAAGAAAGAGAGAAAGAAAGAGTGTTATATATATATAGAGAGAGAGAGAGAAAGAGAGATAGAAAGAGAGAGATATAGACAGAGATACGGTTTTACTTACAATCGTTTTGGACAACCTTCAGGTTTTTCCATTATTTTTCCTTCAGAAACAAATCTGACAACTTCTGTGTTGGAGAGGCCCTGATAAGGCATGGCTGCTAGAGTAGCCATTTCCCACAGAACAACTCCATAGGCCCTGAGAAAGAAAAAAAAGAGATATAAACCGGTGAAATACACTTATTTGAGGTAAATATAAAATTAAAAAAAAAAAATTGGAAACATTTTTTATTTTTAAATCAAGTAAAAGAACAAAACCATTTCTGGTAAGAATTTCTTTACAGTGTTGTTAGTTAACCATTTTGATCTGTTAGACGAATGATTTTCTCTTGGTGTTTCGTTGAAGGTATTGGAGCATTTAGGGTGTAATATATGACATTCCTGAATTACAGTTATTTTTTTTTTCTGAATATTTTCATAATAAACTTTTCAAAGAAATAATGTCATAACAATTACACCCCCCCCCCATCCGAAATATCTATGGTATTATAATACGCTAAGGCATTTCATGTTAGTTCATAGATCATCACCTTTCACACACATTTAAAAAATATGATCGTCCGATGAGCAAAGTTGGTGATTTGTGATAAATCTGATGTTGCTAAGGTAAAAAATTCTGACTTTACTCATTTTAAAATGAATTGTTCCAAAACAAATTGTCGTTCAGTCGACTAAAACAGTACAATTTTAAATACATTTTAAAAAATGACATTCGTTTTATCAGTTTGAAGAATATTTAGTTAATTATTTTTATGGTAAGAAGATAGAGAATATTTATTGTTTAAAAAAGAATTAAATTACTACTCTTTTAAATAAATAAATAGACATATTCGTTTGATTTAAAGAATATTTAGCTGGCAACGGCAATTATTTTTAAGAACAAAGACAGAGTATTTTTTCTTAATAGTACTCACAGACATTATTTCAAAAGGAATATTATTAAGAGTAAATCATACAGATTGATATAGAAGGCACCATGGAATTTCCACGGGGTTCGGCTAGTTTGTTTATATTATGTTAAGTAATTGCAAAGTGTTTTGCTCAAAAAGATACCAACTTTTAAGTTAATCTAATAACTTCAAAATGAAAAACAAAAACACATAAACCAACCTTATTCACAAAGAAAAACAATTTTACCCTATACAAAATCCTAGAAAAAATATGTAAACATAACATCAGCAGTAAACAGTCATGTAACTTACTTGGCTAATATTTATATAGTAATTTTAAATAATAAATATTATTATTCAAAATTTTATATAACAAGTCCCCCTTGGTGTATTTTGCTTTGTTAACTCATTTTCGATCAGGTCACTAAGGGTTGGTTGAATTCAAAACCCCGACCGAACCAGGGATCTTCAGATGCGGACAGAAAGCAACCACGAACAGGAGGTCATGAGAGAGAATCGCAAACATGTCAACATGGCATATACGGAAGATAAAGTGGTGAACAAGCAAATTTTACCCGTTTATATTACACCAATAATGTCAGTGATTGACTGGCGAAATGACTCATCTGCATAGCCGGCGATACAAATTAGTTGACTGTTCTGATGAGGAACAGGTTACGGTTTTTGACACAAATAAATATCAGGTAGTTTTGGTTTCGTTTTTCTTCGTCAATTTAAGATAAATCATACTATTTGCACTTTCTAAATTTCAAAGTAAAATTAAAAAGGATGAGAATAGATCAAGGCTTTCCTCAGTTTCAAATATTCTGAATCAGCCATAAATGAGGGTGGAGAAAAATATAGCAAGAAGGAAAGGTTTCTTTTTCTTCTTGCTTGTTATGCTTACCATACATCAGAGAGACTTGTGTAAATACCATCTTTTAAAGATTCTGGTGCCATCCAACGTACAGGCAACAAGGCATTCCCGCCTTTGCGATAATAATCGGTTTCGTAAATGTCTCGGGTCATACCAAAGTCTGAGAAGCAAAAACAATCAAAGACGTTATATACAAAAGGGGTCAGTTTATGTGAAATTATGAAAACAAAAACAACAAAAAAAAACATTATTGATTAACTAAAAGTAAACTATTATCAGGCAAATTAGAGATTTATTCTTATATTTTATATAAAATTTTATGTTAGAAAATATTTTTTTTTTATATTACATTTATTTATATTATTATGACACAAATATGTATTTATTATTAGATTAATCTATTATTATTCTGAAGTTGACTTAATTAATGTTTGTTTCCCTAGGACAAAGAGAATCAAAAATTGAGCGAGCCCCATCATTAGTCGGGTCAGTTGCATCCTAAATTGCCAGGACCTTTCACTTACCATTTAATTTTACTTCTAATTTGGGGTGTTGAGTAGAAATATGATATGATTGTGAAAATGTTGATGTTCTTTGCTACGTGAGATTTATTGTCAAAAACCAACAGACCCAAAGAGATTATACTGAGCGAATTCCTACGTTTCATATAAACATAAACAAAAGGTAAAAAAATCTTATAATATAAAGAACACTAAAAGCTTCACCTAAACAACAGCAACAATAACCCCCTAAAATCCAACCCTAACCCCTCACCGTGGAACTTCGGTTCCTGGCAGAGACACCCAGGGCGGACAGGTTTGGCATTAAATGGTATTAAAGTCGCAACCTAAAAGGGCTCTGGTGAAAATCCAGGAGTCGGCATCAAGCTCCGTTGTCCTCTGATCATCTCTGCGTGTAGCAAGCAAAGATGTGTCAGGCGCGGAATTGCAAATCAATCAAGTGAAAGTGCAATGTTGCTTCTGTGCCATTCCTTTGTGTGTTCTGGATGAAACCTTCCTTGACTTAACATGCAACCATAGTGCCTTAGTGTTCTTTGAGCCGTGGCTAAAAACCTCCAATTGTGCAGGCTAATGAATAGCTGTGACAAACGAGAAGGACTTCATGCAGATCAGATAAAAACAGTCACAACGATTTGACCAAAAACCAAAATTAGAAAATAAATACTTAATTAGAAAAATGCTAAAAAAATGCTGTAAACAAAAACGTTTTTAAATAATAGAATTTTGTTAGGCTGGAAGCAAATTAGCTGTTTTGCCACTGAATGGCATCAACTAACTAATAGCTAATCCAAGAGGGAAAATACTACAAACTATAATTAGTAGAACTATGCAGGGGGGGGGGGGGGATGACTGAGGTTGATGGGGGGGGGGGGTAGATGTACTACGGAAGTATATAAAAGAGTTTTACCGTAACTCCTTGTTAAGTAATTAGATTTTTGTTTAGAAACTTCTTGAATACGCCCACATGTAATTAAGAATAAAAAGTGTTAAACAGAATTTTTATTCTTTCGTCTGTCTACTAACTAAGGTTGCTGGATAGAAACCTAATCCTTTTCTGCAAATGTTAAAATATTTTTTTGCTTGCTTAATGTTATGCACACATGCCATAACACTAATAAAGAAATAACTATAATTTTTATTAGCGTTTCTCCTTCTCATGTCGTAGGTAGCTGTAGTCAAGTGCTATATATCCATTACTGAAATCGGAATGATGTATTAATTAACGCCCAATATTCGCAATTAAATTAACTTTATTGATAATTATAAATGTTATTTTTTAGCTTTAATTAATATCAACATTATTAAAAAAAACAAAAAAAAACACCTTATTCATAAAGACAAACAATTTTACCCTACACAAGATCCTCAAAAAAAAAATAAACAAACATAACAGCAGTTAACAGTTATGTAACTTGCTTGGTTCATAAGGTAATTTTAAATAATAAATGTTATATAAAATTTTGAATAATAATAAGTCCCTCCTGGTGTATTTTGCTTTGTTCATATTTACTTGCCTCAGAGTTAGGCACAAGGTCGGTTTTTAATGTGGCGAAAATAGAGTTCTGGATTGGAACAAAAATAAAAATTGCCTCAGACTAGAAGGACTTCTCCACTGACCGAGGACAGAATAGTCAAAGTGTAGCCTCAAAACAGATACTACACTTTGTTCCTTTGTTAACTCATTTTCGATCAGGTTACTTTAAGGATTGGTTCAATTTAAAATTAGGCACAAACCAGGGATCTTCAGAAGCGGACAAAAAACAAGCACAAACAGGTCATGAGCGAGAATCGTCAGCACATTAACGTGACATACACGGAAGATAAACTTTACCTGTTTATATCACACCAATATATAATAATGTCAGTGATTGACTGGCGAAACGACTCATCTGCATAGCCGGTGACACAAATCAATTGACTGTTCTGACTATTTGTTCACAATCAAGCGTTCCTAGGTTCGTACTGGCCTCGCTTGTTTTGAGAACACCACCATCCCACTTAGACGGCAGATACAGCACACAAAGCAGTGTCACTTCACTAGACAAGAATGGCCATCACCATTGAAGACAGTGAGCAATTCGATTTGTGTATCGCCTCCACTACTTAAGGCATTTAATATTTTTTACTTATTTAAAAGCTTACTTTAAAAAAAATTAAATCGATATTACAAAAAAAGATTGATAACAAAAAACAGTTATATCAGTCATCATTTGCTTTTTATAAACTACAAAATTTAAAGTAGTTTGATTTTAGTTAGCAATCCATGTGTTAATTGACGTCTTCGATCGTTTGGGCATGCAGCTTGTTGCCCGAAATGAGCTAATTTGCGATATAATCCGCCGTACCTTTCTGCCTGGGTGGCTCAAACATGTCGAACAGCTTAGGACCTGGACAACAACCATCAAGGATTACTTAGGTGGACTCTCAAGTTCACCGGTGGTTGGCCTTTGTCGGTGGAATCGCGATTGCTTAGCCATTTTGTGCGACCTTGCTCAGGACTGCGGTTCATGGGCCGCCATGATTCAGGATGTGGTGCAGGCCAGGGAAGAAGCTGGCTTAACTCAACCAAGGTGAACGCTGTTGCAACAACAACAGGTGGTAATCATCAGTTTAACCTTTTCATTTTTCTATTAACTTGGGATGTTGGATGGAAACTTGATATGATTGTGGAAATGTTGACATTCTTTGCTAGGAAACATGTATTCTTGTCAAAACGTGATGGCTTCAAAGAGATTATAATGAGCAAATTCATAATCAAACTTAGTTCCCTCCATTAATAATTCTCAATCCTCTTATAAGGTTCTTCATCTTTCAACTGACAATCATTCCATCTAATTTAGCCTTATTCTCGAATGACTTAACCTTGATAAGTGTACCCCACTCCTCTAGCTTTCGTGATGTCACCAGTTCGGCCGTTCCGGGTTCGGTTGGTCACCGAGTACTGCTTGGGAGAAGTTGCCGTTCTGATGAAGGTTGCCGATATTGAAACGCCTGGTCCAGCAACTACTCACTCCCACGTGTTTGTTTAGATAAGTGAGCAATCAACCGGGTTGGGTCAGCAAACTTGTCTCGCAGTGAAGAGAAGGGTCATTTCATGCAGAACAGTTGAATGGAAAGAATTAAGTCCGTAACGACTTTGTCTATTTGATTTTTTTTAGAAGAATAATTATTTTTAAAAAAATAATTAAAAATAATGTACACTGGTTTGTTTACAAAGCCAGGCCGTTTGATAATCTCAAAGTTTAACTGTGTGTTAGTCAGATCGATGGGTGCTAATAATTCTGGGCGTCTGGATCGTTGTTAGTGAAAATCTGTTCTAAGTTCGGGACGAGAAAATAACATATACACTGACTATTATGACGTCCCCGATTCTCCTTTTTCCGACGGCAGCTCACTGACTGTGACCAACTAAACTCGCCACCCGTAACTGTTCTTTGTTAGCTTTTTATCGGGACATACCCCACCCTTACATGGGGGGAGGGGGGTTTCACGGTGGTCTCCGATATTATCCTGAAAATAAATTTTATTGCGTTTATCCAGAGCTTCTAAAAGTAATTTTCGGCACAGCTGAAAGATATCAGGACTGTTCCCGCAGGGTAACTAACCAGCCACTTAAGACCAATTGACCAGATTCGAGATTTAACACTTGACCGTCATTCCTAACTCCCGCAGAGTTCAGCTGTCACTCTCACATCGACTTGAATAGTTAATTCCCTTTTTTCTTTATCTTTTAATAAGCCCATAAAATAACAATTCGGTTTCTTCCTCTCATCACCAACTGTGCGATACGTTTAGAGATGTTTACGGTTTATTTCTGGCTATTCATACTAGCGCAGTAATTGCAATATCGACCTTCGTAGGCTAACGGTCAACCCCTTCCGGCACTGCCCAACACTGTCACATAAGTATTGACTTGTTAGTAAAAAACAACAAAAAAAAACATATCTAACACACACCTATATATATATAAATAAATAAAGTTAGGTAAGTGTATATATGTTTATACATTTGTATGTATAGTATTCACTCCTAAACTAATTAACCAATCATTATTAATTTTGGAACATAGCTTTTAAGTATAAGGGTGGGTAATGTTGGCTATATTTAGTTTTATGTAAAGAGGGGATTGAAGCCCTTCATGAAAATTTAGATACCTCTGATTTTTGTGAACTTTGAACAATAGGTATTAGAAATCAATTAATAAATATTCTCCTAATTTCAGTTTCTTTGAAACATTTAAAGTGGGCATATGTGCACAACCTTCTATTTTAAAATTCAAATATTTCAGATTTGCATTGATTTTGATCCATAGTAATTAGACACTAATTAAGCAAAAGTCTTAAATTTAAGACATTTTCTAAAATTATCTAATGGATTTGGGTCAAATTTGGAATAAGGATTCTAGACATAAGGTTTAGTATCATTATATCTGATTTTAATCTTTGTTAAGGGACATGAAAGTGTTGCAAAATTGTTCCGTTCAGGGAATTAATTTTACTGGTCCTGGGACGGATATTGTTCTAGTAATATATATATAAATGAAAACTAAAAATCTTGTCAAAAGAAAAAAAATTAAAAGAGTCATCCAAAAATCAATTGGGCTATTAGAAAATAAATACTAAAAAAGCTACGGAAATGATAATCTCTTTCCAAGAACGAAAACAAAATGAATTTTCTAAATTCCGTTGTATTCGCTTGTAACTTCAGAAAACAAAAACAAGCAGCAGCATCAGCTTAACCAATCAATGTCCAAGTTACGTAGAAGCAACCTACCTCCTATTTTGACGACACAGTCTGATGATACCATACAATTTCGAGCGGCTAAATCTCTGTGTACATATTTTTTATCGGTTAGATAGGCCATTCCATCAGCTACTTCAGCGGCCATCCGTAATGTCTGACTTAAGGTCAATGGTGTCCGACCATCATAATCCTGAAAAAAGAAAAGAAATTTTTTAAATCTGTTAAAATTCATTTGTCAAACAGGATAATTCAATGTAGAAACTAACAATGAATTATTTCATTCATACCACAGGTGAGGGTGGTTAAGTGGATAACGACATGGACTGACGACCTGGGTGTGCCAAGTTCGAATCCAGTCGTTTCTATAATACCACTTTCACTTAGGGATGTTGGCAAACATGTGGTCCCTCCTGCAAGAATGCCGACAACAGAATCCAGCCGGTCAACAAAGTCGTACCATTCTGATTCATACGAATTTACTTATTTCATTCACGTTTAAACATTCTTTGTTTTTCACAAAAATTTAAAGTAGAAAGGATCAAATGGATTTGAGGCATTCCAGAATTGTCAAAAGGACACATTTTGCCTTAAAACCATTTAAAAAATGTTTTTTTTAAAACATTTTTTGGTTTAATTATGAACAAAACAATACAGTATATACACACATTTGTAATTTTGCCATTGTGGATTTTTTTTATTAAAAAAACAAAGGGTTTTATTTAAAAAAAGTTTAATAATTAAAAAAACAAACATTCAAATAAAATGGAATTGTGCAGAGATTGTGTCATGAGATTACATTTAATATTTTACATAGAACATTTAATGTTTGAAAAATTTATAAAAAATATTAATTTATCATCATTAAATTTAACGTTTCACAAAAATATATTGGATTGCATTAAAAAAAATTATTCATATTCGGTTTAATGTTTGTTTTACATGCTGACATGTGTTGGACGGCTTTTAGAAATTGACTTCCAAACTAACCTATCTCTTACCAGGTCTTTATTTATCCCTCTTTCTCTCAAATCCATCCTTATCACTTCATTCTATGGCCTTCCCTTGCCAGCTGACCCTGCAACCTCAACTGTTCAACATCTACTAACCCAAGCAGTCTCATCCATTCTTTCAATGTAACCAAACCAACAAAGTCTCCTGTTCTGCACACATCTCTCTATACTGTCTAGATTTAATGATTATTTTCTTTTTCAGATTTTTTTCTGCTTCTCTAATTCTCTTTCAGTCAGAGTTACTTTTATAAATTAAACCTTTTCTCTCAGTTAAAAAAATTAAGTTATATTTTGATAATGCTGAATATTCATACATCTTCTAAAGGAAAATCATATCAAGGTCATTGTACCTCTGTTTACATTTGTTTTCAGTATATCCGTCATAATTTCCTTTGTGATTTTTTTCTTTTTACTTTTGTGTGTGTGTATATATATATATATATATATATATATACAGGGTGAGCCGAAAGTAGGTGGACGGTAAAAAACATTTTTTGGTCAAAGCGTAAGGTGCAGACTTCAAAGCTGTGTAAATCAGGAAGGAAAATGTTTTTTACTGTCCACCTACTTTTGGCTCACCCTGTATATATATGTTTTAAAAATATTTTCTTACGGTATCGCACACAAAAATCAATATTTTACATTATTTTATATTCAAACTGATGCTCTGTTAATGTTTATAAAAATATCTTCACCAAGAAACTTCTTTAGTATTTGAATAAATTAATGTAACCATTTCGATTATTTTTTTTTTCATTAGAACATTTGTCGCAATTTGTAATTGTAAAAAGACAGATGTAATCATATACATTATAAATCTACTCATAATATGTCTGTTTAAAACCAAGGTTGCCGAGTCAGAGCTGGATGCGTTAGGAGTCAGACTGACTCATAAGAATGCTAAGAGTCAGATTTTTTAATCTCTGAAGAATCAATAGACAGGCTAGACTAGACTTTAAAATAGGGAGTCAGAGTTTTGGGAACTGAAGCTGAATCTCACACCTTCCGATTCCGCAACTCTGTTTAAAACACTGAAAACATTCCAACTGAAATAGAAGCGTTGCATGTTACTTTTTTTTTTCAATGCTCCAAAAAATTCTATTTTTCAGATGTAAGAAGAAAAAAAAAAAGGATATTTCTTTAAAATTTTTCTTAATTCAAAATCGATTTTTTTTAAAGGGGGGGGGGGTGTGTGACATTAAATGTTCATGTTCGGAAACAAATAATCTAATCAAGATATAATTAGCAATTTATTTTCCTTTATTAAATTTACGTTAGTGAATTGTCTCTGTGAGGTTTTAAAGAAAAAAAAAAAAGTAGTACAAACAAACAGAAAATCATCATCATATTCGATTTAACGTCTGTTTTACATGCTGGCATGTGTTGGACAGCTCTTAGAAATTGACTTCCAGACTAATCTATCTCTGACCAAGTCTTTATTCCTCTTTCTCTTAAGTTCATTCTTATCACTTCCTCTCATGCTTTTGTTTGGCCTTCCCCTGTGAACTAATCTGCTACCTCAACTCTTCTACATCTACTAACCCAAGAACTCTGATCCATTCTTTAAATGTGGTCATACCATCAAAGTCTCCTGTTCCGCACATATCTCCCTATACTGTCTAGATTTAATCTTCCTCTAAGGTCATAAGATCTAAGTCTGTCTAAGACTCACATTACACATCCATCATATTATTCTCATATCATTTCTCTCCATGCAATGCATGTCCTCAATCTTCAGTGGCCAGGTTTTACTTCCATACATCATCACACTAAAATATTCAAGACAAACAGTTCGTCAAGGGTATACTAGTATATAATCAACAAAGAGCATACAAGACAAAAGGTATCCACGAGAGAAAGAGAGATAGAGTACGTACATCATCATCAGGCCGATGCCTACGGAGAAACTGTTTCAGATCTCCGTTAGACATAAGTTCCATGACTACCAAAGGACGGCCAGCGGACACCACGGATACGACACCAAGTAATTTTACTATATGGTAGCAATTGAATGCCCTGGAAAACAAAACAACAAACACAGAATAAAAAACATAATTTTGTACATTTGATAGGAAAAGAAAAATATTGTAAGACAGGTTGGCTCATAAAGACATTTCTTTGGCCTATAATGACGGTAGAAGATGAGCTAGGCTCTATTATTACTATTTTCTTAATATATGTAGCTATACCTACCCGGCATAGCCTAGTAGTGTATTTACTTGCAATTTTTTTCACTTTTCTTTTTTAATAACTATGCAGTTTTTTTTTTCTTTCAAAGTCTTATATTTTTGTTTCAATTAAAGGAAAGTAACTCTGTATGGACGAATAAGATGACGGCCATTTGAAAATAATTCTGAGCATGACAAAGTATTTTCTGGAAGGGATTAAACTGAATTACATTTTATTCTTAACAACATGCTGCAACACTCCACAAGAAAAACTGACAGATTGGAATCAAATATTGATTTTATAGGAAGAAAGCTATCGATGACAAAGAAATGATAAAGAGAATGACTACTTTATAAAGTCATTCTCTTTTATTTATTCGATAAACTGTATTTTATCAGGTTGAGAACTGAAGAGAAAAATAATTCAAAATATAGTTATCTGTAAAAATTTCTGCATTTATCAAAGTTTATATATATATATATAGAATATAGAAAGAAAAAATTCACATTGCAACTATCAGCATTTATAATTTATTTCGACTTCCTAGTCTCTTCAGAATGCTAACGGGACAACTACATATTACTCGGATTTCTTACCAAAATTATTCACTTTAACACTATAAATATATATATATATATATATATATATTTGATTAGAAACATTTTTTTTAAAATCAATGAAACGGGCGGGAGGAAAAAAAAAAGAAAATTGCTAAAATTTTCCTTAAGGCCTTATCGTCTGACCCTTTAAGAGGAAACGTCAGAATGATAAATTAAAAACTAAGAAAACCGAATGAGATATGAGGAGAAAAAAATTTGTTTAAGTTGGAGAAAACGATTGAGAGACAAAAAAAAAAAAGTAAATCTCTCAACGTTATGGTGGATTTGTAATCATTAAAGATCTCCAACTGATGCTTCAAAATCTTTTGTCTACACAGGCTAGGTTGAGAATTGTTAATAACTAACGCCTCAATAATATTGAGATGGTAGTTCGACCTGGCACTGTGTAAAACAGAAAACCACCCATCGGAATACTTGTCAGAACAACTATTTGTACTAACCAGGTGATTATCGATGGCTTATTCCTGTGCCTGGAAGTTCCCGGATGATCTTGAAACCTTGTGTAAGAGAATATCACGTGGTATGTGTTGGAATATTCTAATTTCTAATCTTTGGGATGTCTTGCCAACGTAGTCAGCTCCACACGGACACAGGAATTTATAAACAGAATTCTTTTGAATGGCTGGCAAAACATCCTTATGAAAAGAAGAGAAAAGGGTCCGAGTCGTGTAAACTACTCTCAGCATGGTTGCTGGAAAACAACGTTGAGTAGAAGAAGAAATTCTTTTGACAATGTCAAGGCCGTCAGAACCTAACCATGAAAGTTTCAAATAAATAGGGCAATGTGACGGGCCAAATTTACCACCATTAAACCAAATCATAAGTGCTCGATGAGTGAGAGTACTAATAAGATTTATTATTCTTGATCTTGGGGCGAAGGAAAACCAATTTAGATAAAGGCCTGTAAACGTTGGTTTTCTATACAGAGGTTTCAAACGATGAACCAGCTTTAGACACTAAAACATCGAGGAATGGCACAATCCTCGACCTCCATAGTGAATTGCAACGATGAGTGCAAGTCACAAAGAAGACAAAGAAACTGTTCAGCATTACTCCGTGAGGGAAAACAAGCAAAAGTGTCATCAACGTAACGTGTGTAAAAAGCCGGCTTAGTCACTTTGGAAAATAATTGGTTTTCCAAAAATCCAACGGAAATGTTGGCTAACGATGGACCAAGAGGGCTACCCATGGATATACCATCAATTAGTACTCTCACTCATCGAGCACTTATGATTTGTTCACCAACACGACTTGATGCGGCACTTGGTGAAATTACTAATATTTTTCTTGCTAATGGATATCCCATCAATATCATAAAAAGCACCAGTGCATGCAAAGTTGCTATATTTAATGGTGAGAGAGAGAGAGAGAGAGAGAGAGAGAGAGAGAGAGAGAGAGAGAGAGAGAGAGAGAGCAGAAAAACAAAGTTTTGCTGAAATCCAACAGGTAGTTAATATATAGGCCTATTCATAAATCAATCAACTACCGGATAGGAAAACATTACCTTCCCTTTAGTGAAGGTGAAAAAAAAAAAGTTGTTACAAAAATAAATCGACACAAACTTACTTCATGACAGTGGCTTCTTTTAAAAAACTGTGGCGATCTGCAGACATTGCTGTCTGTAAAGAGAAGAAAACAAAACCTTTTAGTGTATATATAATATATATATACTAGCAAGGCTACCTGACGTTGCCTGTGTGAAAGGATAGCATAAAGTAAAACATTGTGTGCAATATAAATGGCTAAAATAAAAAATTAATTCAAGTGTGTACGAAATAGATGTATAAAATATTCAGTAAATTTGCCACATAGTTAACAGTCAAGAAATTGTAAATATAAAATAAAAACAACAAATAATTTACAGCAAACAAAGTAGAATTAAATTCTCTACCGACCTGTATACTTTTAATGTGTGGAAACTAAGTTTTTTTTTTATTTCAGAATTTTCTTTTTATGATCATGTGTCTTATCGAAACATGAAAAACAACATGATGACCAAAATAAGGGCTTTAACTAACTAAACTTAAGCGATTAAGTGAGGTTTTACGAGGGCTTTTTGTTTGGGGGAGGGCTTGCCACTCTGACATAGTGTTAGTGGTAGGGTAAGTAATCTTTTTTATACTATCTTTTCAGCATGAATTTGACCGATGTAAAGCCTTACGTGGTCAGACATTTTGGTTTTAGTGTGACGATAAGCCACAAAAACAGAAAACAAATTCTGAAATAAAAAAGCTTAGTTTCAGCACGTTGAAAGTATACAGGTCAGTAGATAATTAAATTCTACTGCATTTGCTATAAGCTATTTGATGTATTTGTTTTTGTTACGATGTCTCGACTTAACTATACTGCAAGATTCCTCAATATTCATAAGTAACGTTCACTCCACTAAAAGAAAAAGAAAGGAGTGGGGGGAAATGTATATAGTTTAAAAGAGAATTATCTTCCTGCTCAGGAATCATAAAATTTAATCGCAATAAACAAAAATGTATATAAATATTAGGCAGCCATAATAAAGTCACAATGATGGTCAAAACTTTGAGGAGCTCCTGCTCATATAACAGGGTTGCGGAGTTGAAGTCGTAGGTTTTGGACTCTTAAAATTGCTAGGAGTCAAAGTCAGATTTTTTAACTCTCCGAAGAATCAACAGACAGTCTGAATATGTTTTTTGAAATTTTACAAGTAGGAATCAAAATTTTTGGAATCCTAGAAGTCAGACCTTATACCTTCTGACTCTGCACCCTTGGTATTCACACCCATATGAACATTTTCTGTATATCATTAACAACTTGTTACCTGTACTTCATGTGGTATTCACTCTAGGTAGATTGATTTAGATTCCTAGTTTCTAGGGAATATTAAATTCACAAGCGGTCCCCAGTCACATGTATATCCCGTTCAAGAAAGATTACAATGTAAGTTTTTGCAGGGATGTATTGGCGTTCTCACACATACAGCACATGGTATTCTCAAACGTTCACCTATCTTGTACTGACCAACTTCAACAAGAACCGGTGTGTCAATGTGATTGTGCCATACAACTTAAAGTCAAGGCTGATTATTGAGGTTAGAGAGGAAATTAACAGCACAGACCAGTATAGATTGGTTTCTAAATCACACCAAATTCATCCTCTCACACCTGACACTGTCGTGTGCACCTTCATTTATTTCAAGGGAAACCCATGTCTAGAGTGATCAGGAATGTTCTCTTCTGATGTGTTACCCATCCCAAAATAAACTGTTCATTTCTCAACTAGCAACAAAATCCCATCCCTAAAGTATAAAGGTCCCCAGATGCCAGAAAGCTTCTACTCTAATAGCTTCTTAGCTCGAACGGCTTGTCTTTGGAATTTTCGTTCCTTCTTCCTGTTTCATCAACAGTACCAACATGCAGAAATTCAAATGTAATGTGAACAAACATTTTGCAGCACAAAATGCTCCTATAAATCTGGCCAATAATTCATAGAAGTTCCTTACGTATCAGTGGCAGCGTGTCTTGTTTGGGGCGAATTAAAATAAAACAAAAAAAAACTGACTTTCTTGAAAATATCTGACATTCATACCTGCTTAGTTTGGCACAAGTATGGGTATATATATATATATATACACATATACATATATATATTTATTATACATACACACATGAAAGAAGTAAATAGACACTGCACAAAAATAATTTATTCATATTTCTGTTTCCTTCGCCGACGGCCATGCACTATGAGCTGTACAAAGCAGTAGTATAACTTTGAAACATCGATATTTTTATACTAATTGACATTTATCATGTGTTTCTGATATCAATATATCATATATTACCATTTAAGTATGACACTTAAGCATTAAAATTCTCAGTTTAATCTGAAAGTGAACGTAATCAGCATCAAATCGCCACAAACATCAGGATTCCACTTTCCACTGTTAACCGAGTGATTGTCCAATTCATCAGAAAAGGAAAATAATCAACATTATCTCGCCTAGGTCGATCATGACCCTCTAACAGTAGTCTTTATTATTAATGATAATAAGAGTGTCTATTTACTCATTTCATGTCACTAGTTACACTTGGATGGAGTCTTTGCGTCTAGTATTCCAAATGGTCACCCATCTAAGTACTAACTAGGCTCAACAAGACTTAACTAGGGTGATCTGATGAGAACTGGCATGTCATCGTGATTTAGCCATACACTATTTTACACTAGGCCTGAAATTGACTTGACATCCCCAAAAGTTTAAAAAAAAAAAAAAAAAAAAGGGTGGGACAAACTGCTTACTTTGACTGCAACTTTTCTTTCTTTGGTTCCATTGTCGCCATCATCTTCAAACATAATCCCTTCATAGACCATGCCAAAAGAGCCCTGCCCAAGTTCTCGCAAAAGTTTGATCTTGTCTCGATCCACCTCAGTTTCATCTGGTTCATAAACTTGAATTAAAAAAGAAAAAAAAAAGAAAAAGAAATTAAAAACCAGTGACGGGGAGAGGGTCTGTAGTTTTTGTTGATAATTAAATTATATAAATGACCAATAACTTTTAATTCAATATTTATAGATATGAATAAAATGCTGAACAAAACACTTGGATTGTTTTTAAGGCCATAAAAACTAGCAACTCCTTACCCGTCTCATTCGTAATCAGATTATTGGTACCATTAATTATTAACTGGTTTTACTATTTTCGTTGAAAGTATTACTGAACTTTTTGTTGATTTATTATAATCACTTATTTTGTGGGGACTTAATAATTATTTCGGCTAAACATTTCCATATTTTCTTTTTTTTTTTTTTTTCATCGATAAATGCTTAACATTTTGAGTGAAAAGAGTCTTTCTGGTCAATTTACTTCCGGAAGTTGTAATTCTTGGTTTTCTCAATTTCCCCGGGCAATGCTGGGACATGGGTCCTGCTAGTCTCTTATATCTTATTAATCTTGATCTCTTTATATCTATTACTTTTTGATTGTTTTTTTTTAAAATATCTCTCTACCTATCTAAGTAATCAACAAAATGATGATTCAGACCCAGTTTGCATGCGGGCAACCAGAATGAAGGCAGATGATCACAAAAGAGTAACATTTGATTTTTAAAATACAAAACGTAAATAGTTACCTTCACGTGCACTGGCATACTCTGGATTGACGGAAACATAAGCACCACGGATCCTGCCATCAAGCCTAGGAGGAAAATAGAAGAAAAAAATAAATTATAAAATTATCAATAAATCAATAACTATTTCGTTAAAACATTTCAAACAATTCATGGGAGGTGACGGTGGGTAAGTGGATGTCGACATGGACTGAAGACCTGGGTGTTCCAAGTTCGAATCCAGTCGGTTCCACAGTATCACTTTCACTTAGGGATGTTGGCAACCTTCACGTGGTCCTTCCCGTAAGTACGCGATGTCTTTCCAGAACGATTTCTAACTAGAAAAACATCGGGGAAACTAATGCCAACACCAGAATCATCTGATTCACACGAAAGAAGAAGAAGAAACAATTCATATTATAAATGACGTCACTAGCATATGACATGAACATCATGCAACTCCATTCAAAACTAATGCAAAATGATTCAGAAATGCTATCTAGTAAGACATATGTCCAACGAGCTTCTTGCGTCAGGCGTCATCCAGCAAGCTTTTCACGTGAAGCAATTATCGAGACTCTCACATCAAGTGACGTCTAGAAAAGCTTTCACATCAAGCGACATTTGAGATTTTTACATCAATCAGCGTCCAGCAAACTTTTCATGTCAAGTATTAACATTTTTATAAAAAAAGGAGTCAATAACTGAATAGTAGTCTCATGATCACAAGAATGACAGTCTAAAATTATCAGACAACCTTGTTTTAGCTGATCGTGCATTGTACAGGACATGACCCATTCTGTTTACCAGGTAAGTAGAGACTGTTCTGAAATACAAAGTGTATCATGGAAAAGAGACCTACATGGAGAGAGAGATAGAGAGACTTACTTGAATCGGACACAAGCTGAAGTAGTTCCAATGAAAATGACCACGAGGAGAACACCAAAGACTATTACTAAGATCTGGATGGTGGAAGTGATCCGGGTTTCTTTACCTGAAAATAAAAGTTATAAATTTAAAAAAAAAAAATCAGAAGAAATGTTACATAGTAATCCAAGTTGGGTGCGTTGAAATGTTAGTTCCAATATCGGTTTGGTTCTTTTTTTTCTTCAAGTTGATACCTTAGTACACGTGTAAAGACCAGGCGGAAAAACGTGAATCAAGATTATAAAGTAGAAGCTCAAATCGATTATTCCCAGAGTTTTAAAACTAGATAAATACTTAAAATATCGAAAACTGATTTCAATAAATCACATTAATTTATGTTGCTTATCATATTTTTACAATTTAGACTTATTTCGATTATTTTTTTTTATAAACTTTCACATGATTTCACCTTCAACCTTCTTCAGGTGAATTTGTTTTAAATTTGGGAATTTTTATGTCGAACTTGAGAATTCGCACGTGGATTCCTGAGTTTGACAGATACATTCCAAAGTTCAACCATTTTCAGGTGCATTTAAAAAAAATCTTTTTAGTCCAAATAATCTAAATCTATGGATTTATTTCAATAAATTCATGTTCATTTAATAACAGTAATAAAAGGTTTGAGGCATTAATGATACCAAACAGTTTTTTTTTAAAGTCTCAATAATATTTTTAGTATTTCAGAATATTCATATAGATGTGTAGTGGTGGTATTTGTGAGATATAGGACGAATATAAAAAAGAATTGAATAAAACCCTGTATAAATAAACAATTAACATTCATTTCTCCATTTACAAGTGAAAAGAATTACTTCTTAGTCCAAAACGTCTTACTTGAAGAGAGGTCTGTAACGTGTTAATACAAGATTGTCTATCTGAAATGTACAAGGGACATAACTCCACTCTCCAAATCTCTTTGAGGCAGGATAGATCAAAGGTAAAGAGTGACTTCCTTTTTAATATGTTCTCTAGATGAAAATCTGTTCGTCTAACACATATCAATTTCTTTTTCTATACTTGAATGTTGTGCACTACATGTTTCTCACATTAAGAATTTAGATATAATATTGATGATGACCTCCATTTTATAGATTGTCCGCTGCAATCAAATTTTGACGACGTTAGTTTTTGCAGGGAGATGTGGCCGTCGTTCCACATACATTGCCTGGTATTCCCAAATGGTCACTCATCTGGTACTAACCAAGTTCACAGTAGCTTAACTTTAATGGCATACTTGTTGAGGTTTGCCTCTGCACTCAATCCAACAAACCAAGGGCTGGCTTGACAAGTAGTAGGTGCTCTTTTGTCAGGGTGAGGCATGGTTTGGTTTGGTTCGGTCCTAGAAAATGCACCCTCTTAGGAATTACCGTCTCTTTTTGAGGAGGGGTTGGTTTATTGCCGATCATCCGAGCCACTCTTACCAGGTAATGCTGACAGGTCTGTTTATGGCTATTTTTGCAGAGCCAGAGTTTGCTTTTTAAGGAGCTGGATTTCCCCTCCTCCACCTTTCCGGCCTTGTGTCACATCTTCTAGTGGTGGCAAGAAAGTAAATACCACGTGATTATGCTATATATGGTATTATCGAAATACCATCCATTTCTAATAGCGATACGGCTATAAAAAAAATAATTACATTGTATTTTTTTTTTTATTCAATAATTAAGTTCAGAAACGCTGGTTATACAAAAAACGAGAGAAAAGAGAAGAAACAATTTACCCACAAAGGTTTTCGAGCACATTTAGAAATGTTCATTCAAAATCTGAATAACATTTTCATAAGATACTGGATAAAAAAAAATAAGGGGCTGGAGAAACATGTGTTTGACCAAATTCTGCTTTTCAGCGTTGAGGACATAAAATGATATGATGGATGTGTAATGTGAGTCTTAAAGACAAGTTTAGATCTGATGACTTCAGAGGAAGATTAAATCTGGACAGTATATAGAGATGTGTGCAGAAGAGGAGACTTTGAGGGTATGGCCACGTTGAAAGAATGGATGAGAGTTTTTGGGTTAGTAGATGTAGAAGAGTTAAGGTAGCAAATTCAATTCACAGAGGAAAGCTAAGGAAAAACATTGGAGGAAGTGATAAGAATGGACTTGAGAGAAAGAGAGATAAATAAAGTCTTGGCCAGAGATAGGTTAGTTTGAAAGTTAATTTCTAAAAAAAGCCGTCTAATACATGTCAGCATGTAAAACAGACGTTAAACCGAATATGATGATGACCACCCAGGACAATATGATGTTGAAATTGACAAAATAAAAGAAATGAGTCTCACCTGCAATTTTAGGCACTATGAAATACTTATATTCTGTCCAATTTCCAATCGCAGCTAACGATGTTGCCCGGACACGGTATGAATAATTACCAGGATCTAATTTCTCAAGGCGACATCCTTTAACCCTTTGGTATTCTCTTTGAGTGATGCAAACTATTTTGTCTCGTGTATTCTGGAAAAAAAAAACGGAATCAATTTCATTACTGGGAAACAAATTAACTGAAAAGATAGATATGAGAAAAACTATAACTAGCAAAAAAAAAAGGGTGGGGGGATTTAAAAAAAAAAATTTAATTAAAAAAGTAAAAGAAATAGATAAAAAAACGAAAAGTAATAAAGAAAAAATGTGAAAAAAAATATGTAGCAGAGAGGAGGATTGATAAAGTAAGAGAGAAGGGAGCTTCATAAAGAAAGAGAGAGGGGGGGGGCTTGATAAAGAGAGAGAAAGTGCGGAGGGGGGTTGATAAAGAGCGGGGGGGCCTTGATAAAGAGAGAGAGCGGTGGGGGGGGCTTGATAAAGAGAGAGAGAGAGAGAGAGAACGGGGGGGGGGCTTGATAAAGAGAGAGAGGGGGGGCTTGATAAAGAGAGAGAGAGCAGGGGGGGGGCTTGATAAAGAGAGAGAGAGAGAGAGCGGGGGGGGGCTTGATAAAGAGAGAGAGAGCGGGGGGGGCTTGATAAAGAGAGAGAGCGAGAGAGAGAGAGAGGGGGGGGCTTGATAAAGAGAAAGAGAAGCTTGATAAAGAGAAAGAGAGAGAGGGGGAGCTTTATAAAGAGAGAGAGGAGGGGAGGGGGCCTTTATAAAGAGAGAGAAAGGGTTGCTAAATAAAGAGAAAGAGGGGGTGATAGAGTGGGGGGTTGTTGGAGAAAGAGAAATAAAGGCCCAACATCAGCAGGAAGAGTGGAGTCGGAACTGACCTTTTTATGCACTCCTTTCTCATAGACAACATCATAGGTGACAATCAAGCCATTGGCATCTGCCGGTGCCTCCCAGGTAATCAGCATGTCTCCGGTGCCATTTGCAATCAATGTTGCGTTCACAGTGGAAGCATTTATGTTGTCCGCCTCAGCTAAAAAGAAAAAAAAAAAAAAATCTTTTTTATAGATCATGAGCAGGAGTTTCGGTTTTTATT
Organism: Sepiola atlantica; assembly: GCA_963556195.1. Lineage (NCBI taxonomy): Eukaryota > Metazoa > Mollusca > Cephalopoda > Sepiida > Sepiolidae > Sepiola > Sepiola atlantica. The sequence continues at coordinate 75,067,229 of OY744519.1, forward strand.
TTAAAATTATCCCGTTATCTTTGATGATTACTATACAACTAAATACTAAAATGTTTTAAATATATATATATTATTTTTGTTTTTTCCCACCCTCTCATGGGTTGAGCTCTCTGGTAAGAGAAATTACTGCCTCTTCTCAATAGTGTACTCTAGGTAGCTGATAATTGTGAATATATAAGCATTTACAGATTACCTTATAACGTGGTGGTAGTTGAAAACACAGTGGATATAGTATTCGACTGCTAAATTGATTGGGTTTCGAATCAGTTTGAAGCACCCGCATGTTCTTAAGCCGCATTTTTAGAGAAGTGATATGGCAAAATAAAAAATGAACAAATACACATATATATACACACACACTCCGCTGTTATACGGGAATGAATAATGACCCGTATATTTCTGCTCTGCGGTGTTGCATGGTATTGGTAGATGTAGCAATACCCACTGACCATAAAACGGTGTGGATAATCACAGATTTCAAGGTAGTTCTACTAAAATAGTCATATTTTAAAAACCCAAGCACTTAAAGTCCTCAAAATATCACCATTTTGTTTGGAAATGAATATTTTTTCACATGCATTAATAAATAATAATCTACGTCATATATTTGAAAAGTTTTCAGCAAATAAAATGAAAAATGTTAACACCATTTTCGGCCATTTACTTCACTTTTTTCTTTAACCATGCGTTCTTTTAAAAATGTTGTACCACGATTCTATCGGGAATTTCGTCATGAAATTTGGAAAACAATCAGGAAAAATATCAATTTCAATTATTGTTGAGTTATGAGATTAATTGATCTATTATTTTTTTTTTGTAATCTTAAAAATAAAACTTCAACATGACGTGTATCGACCAATAGATGAAAACATTTTAATAAATTTATTTATAAATAGTTTCTGAAAGAAATACATTGTAATAAAAATAAAGTTTATTTTCAATAAAGTAACATTTTGGCCAAAACATTGTAATAAAATATAGTAGTAGTATGCCTTCTGTCGGTCGTGTCCGACCATGAATGACACTTGCAGATCCAACCGACTAGAGTCCTGGGTATGACCTAAAAAGACATCCAGTGGTGAGGTTTCCATTTGGGAGGTGTGGGGAATGTGGAGTTACCCCTTAGTTGCTATTGCTCCCAGGTCCACTCTGGCCCAGAATCGTAGTACCTGTAAGTGCCCCATCTATGGGTCAAATATAACCTACTGGCGCTACCAAATCAGGCTGTCAGAAGTTATTGACTTCCTGACTCAAAATGCACCAAACATTGATGCTTTACTGTTTTTTCTGTGCAAAACTCAATCATGTTCTGCAAAATCCAAAACAAAAAACAACAATTTCCCTCCCCTCTCCCCTTTCACTCAACCAAACACCATAAATACTTAAACATATAAAGAACTTGAAGCATAAAAACCTTCAATTTTGATAGAGCTTGTCAGTTGAGCCCTGGGACAGTAATAAAATATATTTTAATTATTATGTTCGTTTTATAACATTTTAAATTATATAAAAAAAAAAAATCACTGTCAATTTCAGAAACTGTTCTTGCATGAGTAGACCACATGCATGTACCCATTTACTTAGAGTAGACTGAACGTTTTAAAGTTTTCCATCCCAGCCATTATTGACGTTGCACTAATTGAAATTTCTGTAGCTACGCCCCCTACCCATCTACAGGACGGGGTATGGGTGGGTGCTCTCCAACCTTTCCTTCCAAATCCTGAGTAGTACAGATAGAGGATGAACTTTCCCCATGAAGAAAGTTTCCATCAAATCTTCCAAAGTTACATATGATTCATCACTTGTTTTCTTGCTAAAAAAATCAAATTGAATAAGAAAATCATTCTTACGCAGAGGAAGTGTTTTTGCCGTTGCAATGGCTCGGTTACTGCAAACTTTGGACTTATCATCAAATTTGAGACAAGCAATAACCTGGAGAGAAAAAAAAAGAAGATTTTTAACTGCAAACAATTCATCAAAACACCTTAAAGAGATTTAACTACATTTTCTTCGGATTATTAGCCTCTTCAAAGTTATTGACATATATATATATATAAAAATTTAACAACTGTTCCGAATTTACTTAAAAAAAACAAAAACATCTTTATTCATACAATTGTTTCTGACCATTTAAAAACATTTTTTTCTTGATAAATAATAAATTCAAAATATGTTTAACTTCAAAATTGTTTTCTTAATTTCACTTATTAATCTGCTTTTTAAAGCAAATCAATAAGAAATTTTGAAGTTTCTTTTTCTTTTTTTGGGTTTAATTTGATGGGAGATAAAAATTCACTGAGAGAAGTCTTTTGAAAACATATCTTGAATTTATTATTTATCAAGAAAAAATGTGTTTTGAAATGGGCAGAAACAATTCAATTATAAAATTTTAACATAAAAACATCACTGTATATAAATGAACAATATAGCTAAAGGCCAGAGGGTAAAACAGTATGAATATAAATATTAATATTATCAGGTAAGTCCAAAGAAAATTCATGTGAATACAAAGTAATTTTTCAGATAATTGCTGAATTTAAATTTATAAAAAAATATGTATTATTTGGATGATTCGGACAACCATTTTCATTATGGTTGTTATTCTCACAACATTTTGGACGATATACCCTCCAACCTTTTTCAAAAGCACCTTACCGAACTCTGAAATCTATAAGGAACTTTGAACTGAACTCTTCATTTAATCCATGGGAGTAGATTGTTCTTGTTCTGTCAGCCATGCCCAGATAAAAGTTTTAAGTAATTCTAATTTAATTTCATTTTTAGTTAGCCTATAATGAGGACTGAACCTTCAACATCCAGAAGGTTGTCACTTAGAATTGATTGTTACATACCACCTTTAACCGTTGTGCCACATATCCATGTATCATAAAATGTGCCTGAAGAAGGTTGGAGGCTACATTGACGGAAACGTTGTGAGAATAACATCCAAGACGACAATAGTAGTTTGAATAATCCAAATTATCAATCTTCATCTAAAAAAGGACTGCATAAAAAAGTGGAAAACTGCTGTATGATCACATGCTTCAAAGATATGCAAAGAAAAAAAAGAATCTAAAAAACATTCCGGAACAAAAAAAAATTATGATTTGTAATTCAAGAATAATAATAATCCTTAAGAGTCCCACTCTAAAATTGATAACCCTGAGCTTCCCCTTCCATCTTGATAAAAACACGACCCACCTCTATGTTGTATTCCTGGAAATGTGCCAAATTGGTTAGTATCACGGCTCTGCTGTTATACACTGTCATGGCTAAAAATGGTGGATCAGGCTGCAAATCGGCCGTGCTGTTGATTTGAGTTTGGTTATTTTGAGCAGCCAGGTATTTTCCGGTCATGTGAGGGTCGGCTGGACGCGCCGCTCTCCTATGACGATTCGGTCTTTCGTCATCGTCATGAGATATTTCTGGAAGCCTATGAAAGAGGAAAAATAAAATAAAAGGCTTATAACAATTATTAGAATAATTAAGAGACTTTAGTTTATTAACCGACTGTGCCAGGTTTCTCAACTTTTCTTGAATTTTATAGCCAAGATTAGAAGTCAAGAACATCTATTAGAGATTTTTCATCCATCTTTTATTTGAAAAAAAAAAAAAATATTCAGGTTTATGATGATCGATATCAGCTAGGAAATAAAATGGTATAGCAAAAAACAAAAGTCTAGTGTGACATTCAAATCCACGATGGCATAAAATTTTGAAACTGAAGGCGAATGCTTTATCCACACAGCCATCGATCAAACGAAAATATTTTTTCTTTATAACCTAATTTAATGCTGGCAACATAGAACGACACATTAGCCTAGCCAGAGTATTGTCATATAACCATAGTTAAGTCTATACAAAACACGTTACATGCTAGGGCGTCCCCAACAGGAGACGTGAGATGGGCCAGCCCGCCCACTGTGACCAATGTGGCGTTGGCCAAGGAAGCTAGCTCTCTTATCTCGTTTCACGACCGTGAATGTCGGCACCTTCATCGGACGATCCTGCAAACTAGTCGCTGCCCTCAAACAGACACACATCGACGTGTGCATGGTTCAGGAAACACGTTGGAGCGGGTCCAGAGCCAGAGACATTGATGATGGTTACAAACTCCGATACAACGGTGGCCCAAAAACAAAAAGCAGAGTCAGCATTGTGGTGTCTAAAAAATATCACAATGTGATCGCCGAAGTGTACCGATACAGTGACTGACTAATGAAGATCATCCTTGTCACCAATGGACGCACAATTCACTTCTTAGCGTACGTTTTTTTTTTTTAAATTAAAAATGGATAAAAAATATTTGATAAATGTGCATTAATATATTTTTACTTTAATAAGAATATTTTATTTTATATTTGTTTCTTAGACACTGAAACTATTTTAGATCTAAGTGGGGAGGAGAAAACATATCCTTATACCAAACTCATTTAATTAGATTATCAGCTGTCTTTTGAGAGTCAAATTATCTTTCTGGGCATTACTAAACTTGCTCTTAAACTAAAGTCGCTGGGAAGCGACTAAGAGGAAGGTCGATGATAAGATGAGCAGACGCCCTACACAATGATCTCTGTAAAACTGGCCTTCATCTAGACCAGTGGTTCTTAACCTGTGGGGAATTCCCCACTGGTGGGGAATGGCGGAGTTGCCAAGTGGGGAATGACCGTCCGGAAGAACCACTGCTTCAAAATTTAATACATGAGATCAAAAACAAATCGCGAAACCGCCTGATTGACCTTGAATCTGATTTGCGCTGCGCTATTTCAAAGGTGGAACCGAACATTGAGGCACTTGTCAAGGCAAAACAAATGCAAAAGTCTCATTAACCTGTATGCGTCTAGTGCTAGTGTTACATTTTTTGTATGCTTTTTATAGACCAAATATATTTAGAAAAAAACATAACGAATCTTTTCGTATGTATTTATTTCCATGTGATAACTGTGGTGGGAATGGAGAGCTGGCTCACTAAATAGTAGAGAATTGGAGAAAAAGGTTAAGAACCACTGATCTAGACCAAGCCTGTGATTGTGCCAAGTGGAGACAAAAATCCCCGCTGAGCTCAGGACTAACGCAAAAGAAAAAGATAACCTAATTAAATCAGTTCAGCGTTGTTGTTTTTTTTTTACCTTTCCACATCGATCTAAAATAGTTTGATTGTCTAAGAAATATAAAATTCTTATTCAAGTAAAAATATATTAGTGAACATTTATCAAATATGTTTTATCTATTTAAAAAAAACCCAAAAAACCCAAAAACGGATAAATGGTTTCTTTTCAAATATGTACGATGATTTGACCTGAAAAAAGTATGTTGTTCGGTCAACTAAAAGGAACGTTACAAATGTCGGAACATTCGTTTTTAATGTTATTTTTATGTACTATTAATTTTGGAAATGGTTTTAAATTGGAGATATATAAAAAAGAAAGTTAAAAAAACTTTCAAGTGTGGAGTTTCATGCTGCTGTGGAGAGTAAAAAATGCACCTTGGGTTTACTTGTACTCATTAACCCATATCTTCTAGTGGTTTTTAGCCGTGATAAGTGGTGACTCATCTTATATAAATAGAGATTTCGTTCGTCTGTCCCACAATTTTTTTTTAAACATAATAAATACATTGCGGAATTTGTCTCATTTCGAAATATCAGATATATTAACCACTTTTAGAAATAGAAAATATTGCATTAATAGTAAATAATAAATTCCCAACAAATAAAGCAGATGTCATGACCAGAAACCGAAACCCGGTGATCTCTAGTCTGACGTTACCAACTTTTTTTTTTTTTTTTTTTTTTTACATGGTTCACCCCAAACAAGGCAGGACGCCACTGTAAACGTAAGGGGCTACTGAGAAAAAAGGAAAAGGGGGGGAAGGATTGGTGGTTCAGCTTAAATTGGGATCTGAGCAGCGAGGTGTCTGTTTACATTAGTTTTAAATTTCTGCATGTCAGTACTGTCGGGGAAACAGGGGGCAGGGAGGGAGTTCCAGAGGCCAGCAGCACGAGGAAAGAAGCTATTTGAGTAGAATGCTCTCCGGCATCTGGGGACCTCCACAGTGAATGAGTGAGATTTAGTAGAATGTCGAGTTAGTCTAGTGAATTTACGTCGAGGGGGTACCAGAGCAGCACACTCATCGGAGCATAATCCATTGAAGTATTTGTAAAACAAACACAAGGATGCTACATTGCGGCGATGGGACAGGGGCTGGAGCTTAGCTGACAGTGAGGGACCTATTAGGTTGACTACTCTTTTTTGGACTTTGTCAAGGAGGGAGAGACTAGTAGATGATGCACCAGCCCAGATGTGGCAACAATACTCCATGCATGGGCGAATGGTGGCTTTGTAGAGATACAGGATAATGTCAGGTGTAAGGAGTCCACTAGCACGGTAGAGGGAGCCAACCTTCTTTGCGGCAGCCTGAGCTATTTGGACTTTCTTATAGGTAAAGGTAAAGGTCGCATAGCCTGGACGCGCACGAGTGTCGTTGCCGACATCGCACACTGCCCATGGCCGTAGCGGCGGTGATTTATTAAGAATCACCGTGTCTAGGGCACAGCATATGGAAGGCGGAGCCCATTCCTCTCCTTCCGCTGCCTTGAACCTTCCCTGAGTTTTAGTCAGGTACCCATTTACTGCTGGGTGGACAGAGGGAGTTTTCAGACCCGAAAATTTGCATGCCGTGGGATCGAACCCGGGTCGTCCAGCCCAAAGACAAGTGCTATAACCACTCATCCACAGGCCCACCCTTTCTTATACATAGAGCTTAAAACATAACCATAACAAAATAATTAGAGCTTTTGCGTGACTTCATATATTTATGATTTATGCCATGTTTTAAAACGTGAATTGAAACATAAGTGATAATAAAAAAATAAATTGCTTTAGCTATGTATTGGCATTAAAAACAATTTAATATTTAACATACATTCGAATTTGGGCCCATAGTTAAAAAAAAGATCTCTTTTAAAATGTGCAAAAGCACTGAAATACTTCAAATCAATCAAAAAAGAATGACTGCAATGGTGAAAACTGAAAACAGAGTTTAAGCAACTCAAGTTTTACGCTTAAAAAAGTATTCTGCAGGATTTAGCTCCCCATTAAAAGGCATTTAAGCACAAAAATTTATGCATTAATGTTGAGAATGGCATGCACCCACAATTTTCCCATGTTTATGGTTATAAACCGGCCTATTTGATATAATGGTTAAAGTGTTTGCTAATATGCCGAGAGACTGGAGTTCAATCCTCTGTCAAGTCGTACGAAAGACTCAAAAAATGGTACATGATGCCACCTTGGTAAAAACTAAGCATTATATGGTGAGGATAAAGGGTAAGTGGAGTAATGCTGGGAAAGGAGTGGTGCTCTCCCCTATATCTCAGTGTAGTAGCCAATGAAAAGAGAGTATTTGGCTCGCCCTCGACCATGGTTGACCACTTTACAATTCTTTCTGAAGGGTTGAAGTCAGATTTCGGTAACCAATCGAAATTGAAAATGTTTGTAAAAATTAACCAATCAGAATTAAGTATTTATGGAAATTGTTTTGCTGCTGCTACTATTACTGGAACAAAGTTCCACAAGGTGTTGTGTTTCAGCATTAAACACCCTTTAATATGTTGTAAAGCAGTCAATCCAGGCAGATCAATGGCTCATGTACAGTAGGTATTTGGGCAAAGATCTTCACACACACACTCCAGTTCTTTAACATGTACTGCCTACAAGGCATCCATTTCTCCAACCAAATCCGAAACTACACCATCCATGCAAGATGCAACACAACCAGCATCACAGAGACTCTTCTGAAAAGACTTCACTAGTTTGGTCACATTCTTCGACGCCCTGACGAGGAATTCATCTGCAAATTGGTGATCCCAATCGCATCCGCTGGCTGAAGGAAGCGCAGGGGTGGCCAACTAACGACACGGATTGAAACAGTGAAGGCAGACAGAGCTGGTGACTGGTCCCTGTGTTTTTGGTGTTCGTCGCTTGAACCGCGAATGGCTCAAATATACTGAAGATTCAGCTGCCAATTGGTGTGGATGAACCGCCTTGATGCAGCGAACTCATTTGGAGCTAGCTCAACCCACTCTGGGTGCCTGTTACAGTTACAGGTATTTGGGCTTCAGTAATAAATAACCCAGAAATGGGTTGATATGCTGCTAAAGAGACACCAAACTAACCAATGAGTCATTTGTAATAGTCATTGTACTTCAGCGTTAAATAATCTTAAATAGGTTGATATGCTGTGAAATAAACATCTCGATCTAAATTAGGAATGTGAGTTCTCTGCTTTTTAATGGAATTCCGTTCTTTTGTAATTCAGAAAAGATGGAATTCTGCCTTTTTTTTTAAAAAATAAGAAAAGGCCAAATTGCTAGAGCTGTACGTCCTTATTTTTCCCCCATTTGACTCAATTTTATTTCTTTTCCTCCCTCGCTTGATTTTTTTTTCTCTTTTTTTCTCTCTTCTTCTTCCTGTCACGTTTTGTCTTACCTTACTTCGCCTCCCTTTCCCCTCTCTAAAAATGTTCATTTTGCCATACCTCAAACGATTCATGGGTAGGGGAGGTAGAAGACTTGTTTTATCAATGAATGTTTTCCTGTCTCCTTTGAAACATATCAGTCGATACTTTCAGTATGAAAAAAAATGTATTGTAGATTAACACCCTTTGCTAAATCACTTTTAACCCCCTATCCAATGAAATTCTACTTTTTTTAAGATTGCCTAAAAAAGAAAAAAAGATTAAGATGCCATCATTTTTTTTTACCTCTTAAAAAAGACGTTGTTCTGCAAGAAATTTTCAAAATAAATGGTCATCATGCGTTCCGATTCCTCAATCTCGCTGATTTTCTTGTCTTTGGGACATTCACAACAATTTCCATTTGCTGTTTCATTTTTATTCTTCTTTTCCGGTCTCTTAGGTATATTCATAGTATTGGTTCCTGCTTGGGCTGATTGTGAAAAAAAATAAAAGAAATGAATCCGGTTTTTTTTTTAAAATTAATAATGTGTATATATATGAATGTAAAGATAAGAAATTTTATCTTTAAAAGATATCCGATCTTGAAAAGTCAATGCTCAATATACAAGATTGAGCAATAATATAAAGAAAATGAGTGATGAGAATAAAAATTTAAAAATTTACAATATTTATTAAATCATCAAAAAGTTAAGACAAGGAATATATAAATAAACTTTTCATTTTATTTATATATTCCTTGTTTGAACTTTTTGATGATTTAATAAATATTGTAAATTTTCCAATTTTTATTCTCATCCTTATATTATTGCTTTATCTTGTATATTGAGCATTGACTTTTCAAGATAAAATTTAATTTTTATTTATATATATATATAGTACATTTCAAAAAGTTAATTATGATTTCAAATATTTGAACTATGCTCCAAGAATAAATATTCTCAACCATGCCACTTTTCATGTACGCACGTTTCTGAAAACCATCTTTATTAGTAAAATTACATTTAAGTAAAGATACAGCATGCATACTATTTTCTTTATCAGCATATTAAAATTTATCAATTTCAATCACCAGTAATATTATTTTTAACTGCAACTTTAGAGCATATCCTGTAAGCTCGATAATGTTTTTTAAAGAACGTATACAAATTAATCTCAGCCAGGATAACTTGAATTGTTTTAGTTAAGTAACTTCAACTTTTCCTACATATAATATATATATATATATATATATATATATATATATAACTAGCTGGCTTCGCCCGCTAGCTCTCGCTTCACACTTATTATATATATATATATACATTATGTAAATCATCCTTATTTAATATGTATTAAATAAGGTATACATTTCATTGAAATTGAACTTATTTACATTTTCAATGGACCTATGGTTTAAATTTCTTCATATATATATATATACATATATATATATCTATATATCTATATATCTATATATATTCAAAAAGAAGCTTTTATACACAAAAAGAAAAAAAATACATATATATATTTCAACTTTGATAATGAAAAAAAAAACAAAAAAAAACAAAAAAAAAACAACTTATATAATTCATCCACAGAAACAGACCTCCCTGCTAATAATACAGAAGTGATAGCGGTACTATCCTAACAAGAATTATACAGTCTCCAAGGGGTTTCAATCCTAGGGATACTAACTAAATCTGAATATTGCAGACTTTTACAGCTGGGAAATTCAAATAATACACAAGTGGACCCAACTATATCAATTGTGAAACTAAATTGTGAAATAGAAAAGAGGATCATCAGCTTTTTACCATGTTTTTAGAATTTAAAAACAGTAACTTCATGGTTCTAATGCCTGCAGTACTGATTTAAATACCATTACCCTTAACCACGGCCGTCGTAATAACCCAGGCCAGTTGACGGAGTCAAGTTTTTCTGGTGACGTCATTGATAGTGGTTAGTAAGAACCATTATCAATGAGGACCGGAAGTGCTGAAGAACATGTGTGCGAGTCCATCTTTTTTAGCAAGTCATCAGAGCGATAGCGTTCGGAACATAATGCGATACAAAAATTGTGTATAGGTGATAAATATGGTTTCCTATTGTTTTTGTTAAATATTAGTAAATTTGGAACAATTTCTAGCTAAAATCTAGTTTTACACATGTAAGTTTAAGAAAAACATGCTTGAAATCTGTAAATAGTCGTTAATGAAAGAAACGAAAGTTGAAGAAATCCTATATGCATATCATTTCATTCGATGTAGACCAGGTTGTCTCAACAATTAACTCAAACATTAAAAATAATCCAGAAAAAATGAACTTATGTAAAGAATGAATATTAAATCAGAAAAATTTTCATGTTTTAAAAATTAAAAAATTTATGACAACACCATTTTATTATTAGGTATTAATTTAATGTTTGCTGTCTCGCCTACGCAAATTACACAAAATAATACATTTGCATTAAAATTTCTAATGAAGTAATGGGTTAATTATATTTCATGATCGTTAATAAATACTGAAAATTTCATTAAAATTGGTTATTTCCTGAATTTTGATGAATTTTTAAGTGAAGGGAGGGTCAAAATGCCCATAGTCTGACTGTTCGACAGATCTCGTTTGTTACTTTAGCGCATGACGTCATTTTCCAGTGCACTGACCTAGTTATATTACGATGGTCGTGACTTAACACAATTCAGTTATTATTTCACTTAGAGCAGCACTTTAGTTCATCATATATGCCATACTAAATGTGAGTTGATCAAAGTATGTTTCCCTATATACTTTAATAACACAAAACTATACTTTAGTTCTGAAATTGAGCTATGTTTGAAAAAACGAAAAACAAAACCCAAAAAAAAACGAAAAACAAAACTAAAAAATGCTTTAATTGTTCTAATTAGTTATAATTTAGAGTGACTCTTTTTGTCAGCATCATCATCTAATTTGCACATGTGTCTGTACACACCACAAACATCTAAATTAGATGGCAAAATAATCTCTTTATTTCTATAAGAATAGTAATACTTCTACATAATAATAATATAGAAGTTAAGTGACTTATTATTTTTAGTTATGCAAGAAGAATGTCTTACAAATATGTCACAGTTTATGAATTTTCAAATTAAATCAAAATAGAATAGTGGTAGTGACCCAATGGGTCACATATTTCGTTAAATCGTACGGACGACTTGTGTCTGCATACATTTTTGTTGATCCTTTTAGATGCTTGATTAATGTTTGAATTTCAGCCTGAAACTGGCAGATGAAATTGCCATACTGGTTGAGTATCCTAGTACTTTTGTTTTTTTCTGGAACAGTCTTCAGGGGTTTGATTATCAAACAAAGAACAAACTCTTAAATGGTTAATGATTAGTTTTAGCGGGAACAGTTAAGGTTAGTTGTAGTACTGAAGATAGTTCTGGAAAGAATCGAAAGTATTATATTTTAAACTTTAGAATAGGGGAATAATTTTCATATAAATTTCATGTAAAATGAGCATCCACTTTGGGGCCACCAAACGGTAATGACCACCCACTTCTTGACCAGATAGTGTTTTTAAAAACGCTATCTGGTCTAGAGCGTGGGTGATAATTACCGCATAGTGGCCCAAAGTAGGTGATCATTTTACATTAGCTTTATATGCAAAAGTGATCTTCCACTCTAAAGTCTAATATATTTTTTACTTCTCATTACCATCTACTTTTTCTGACTGCATGTAATCGTATAAAAGTAGTAGAATCTAATTTTTTTTTTATTAATAAGCACAGGGTGCTACAGTTTATTTTGGAATGAGGACATAATTTATTTTATAACAAAATACAAAGTATTTTCTCATCAAAAGTTTTATTTCCTCATTCATAATCTTTATATTTATTCATGTCACAATTGTCATGGAACAAATAAAAAAACAAATAAATACTTACGGTTATGACAATAATTTCTGATACTGTATTCTTCGGCATTGAGTGCTTCTGGTTGCCAATACACAAGATAATGGTCTACATGTCCGTGAGGATGATGAGGCGGTTCCCAAGTAACCTCCAACTCACCTATCCTTTTGGCAGTAACCTTTAGGTTCGTTGGATTTGTTGGGACTGACAACAAAAAGAAAACAAGGTTTCACTTTATTGAACAATGTGACACAAAAGTATTTTTTTAACAAAACAAAAAAATTAAATCCGGTTTCCTTTAGAAATTTGTAAATTTTAATAAAAATGTCAACTTTGAGCCTTTTCTTTTAATAAAAAAAAACAAAAAAAAACAAATTTTTTTTTAGTCCCTTAGATTTGTTTTCCAGCCCAACTTAAAAAAAACAAATTTTTTAAATTTTTTTTTATCGCATTTAATAATAATGTAACAAAACGTTCTTAAAAATAAAAACTTGTTTTCAAAATTTCAATAACTATTGCATTGTAATTTAAAAATCTAAAATAAATTAACTTTTTAAGAATATTATTACATTAAAATAAAATGTAATTTGCTTTTTATTTTTTTTCAATTAAAAAACTTGTTAACTCCAAATTGTAAAAACTGAATTTATAGAGTTTTTAAAATTTTTTAAATTGCATTGAATAATGTAACAAACATTCTTAAAAACTAAAATCTTGTTTTCAAAATTTCACTGACTTGCATTGTAAGTTATTTTAATTTCAAAAATCTAAAATAAATTTTTTTTAAGTTTTACAAGATTTAAAGAATAAGTTAATTCTTTTGAAGGAATTTTATTACATTAAACTATTAGTATCTTTTTTTTTATACAGTTTCATGCAGTTAAAACTTAAACCTCCCTCAGCTTTTCACCAATTGAAAAATGTTTCAGACATCAGGGAATAACCCTCATTTCTTCTTTAGTGCAATGGAGGGGGGTGCTGAATGAATAGTTAAGGAAGTGAAATCTCAATATTTATATAAACACTGTCAATTGCCAAGGAGTGTTTCATTTGTTTATACAAAAAGCTTTGAATTTATGCTGATATTGGTTTCACTTACAACAATCCACAATCCAAGAAGGGGCATAATACGGGGTGTGTACAGGGGGACAGGGGTGAGAGGATAAATTGGCTCTACAGGATGGACTCTAGAAAAATAACAGCTACTTGGGAAATCCTCAAACGACAGACAAACTGGTTACTAAAACCAAAGATTAAAAAAAGGAGTTTTAATAGTAAAAACTGAACTTTCTCTCTCAAAAAAGAAAAAAGTGAAATAGTCCTAAAATACAATCTTTTGATGCATCAAGGCTGATCTTTGGTAATGCACTGCTTTCATTTCCGATTTAGTATACTTTCACATATCAGCCCTAGCAGTTACCCAGACTCGACACCGAATGGTCCAAGTCACCGCCTGTATAGCTTTGTTCTACGCATTTTTACATTGTAATGAAATCATAATTTGCATGATAAAAAAAATCTACTCTTAAATATAAAAACGTCAGTCAGTTTCGGCTAATGAAACTGCACAATTTAACCACCATTTCCGCTATACATTGAGAAAACTACCCTTTAAATATTCCTTTAATTAGTGAATTGCTTGTTTACCTAACTACTGCTTAATTATAACTAAGCTTTTTTTGCTTGAGACATGCATCAGAATTTGTGAACATGATTTTGGGGATTTGTTTTATTTCTGTCTTCATGGCTCTGTTCTTTTCAGCCAGGTCCACTTAGACACAGCTAATGGTTTATTGGTAATTTTCTTCAGCGCTCTTGCTCTCGCTTCTCTCACTATCCCTAATTTTGCAAAAGCTTTGCACAATGATTGTCTTGCGAATCCCCTGCACCCACTTCTATAGAGTCATACCATATGTTCCATGCATTCCAACGACATTGTCTAACTCGTATTTCTCTTTTTTTTCATTCATTTGCCAAGGTGGTGTTTTCTTCCGAAGACACCAAGACCACTCAAATTATATATTATATTGTATTTTTACAATAACAATTTATTTTCAATAAATATCCCCTCCCAGACAACGCAGAAATACAGACAGATACTCACAATATAAAGTTTATATATATATATATATATATATATATATATATATATATATATGTAAATAAATAAAAGAAACAAAACTAAAACCAAAATAAACAGACAGAGGTTGATATAACATTGTTATCCATGTTTTCAACTCACCTCCTGGATGTGTTTGAAAATATTCAATACTACTCATCCCCGTCGACTTGGAAGTAGACAGCGTATCGGTCTTGAGGTAAATAGCATAAAGTGTCCAGGGTTTCAAATTTCCCAGTAAAATGAAGACTTCACTGCTGTTGTTTTCTTCTTTTACCTCCTTTTGAACGGTTTTCCAACTAAAACGAAATTGATAAAATTTAATGTACATTAAGAAAGAAAGTGAAGAGTCTATCAGGCATACATGCACAGTGATGATGTATGAAAGTGAAATCTGGCCTATGAGGGTTGAGAATGTGTATTGCATGGAAAGAAAAGCTGAAAATGATATGATGGATGTGTAATGTGAGTTTTAAATACAGGCTTAGATCTGAGGATGATTATAGTAGTATATATATAGTAAGTATAGGGAGATGTATGCAGAACAGGAGACTTGGTTGTTTTGGTAGCATTTAAAGAATGGATGAGAGTGCTTGGGTTAGTAAATGTAGTACAGTTGAGGTAAAATAGTCAATTGGCAGAAGAAGGCCACGGAATACAGGAAGTGATAAGGATGGATTTCAGAGAAAATAAAGACCTGACCAGAGATAAGTTAGTTTGGAAGTCAATTTCTAAAAGCCATCCAACGCATGGCAGCATGTAAAACACGTTAAACTGAATACTAGTATGATGATTTTATGAACATTTGTTTAAGGAGGAGGATAGAAAAAGGCACAGAATAAAGGTTTTATTCAGAGTTGAAATACTTAAATTCAATAGCAATTTTGAAGGTTAACAAAACTCCATTGAGTAAACTGAAATTTTATGATTAATTAAAGTCTGTAGAGTATACTTTAATTTGGCTGTCGGAGGAGGGAGTAGAAAATTTAGAGTCAAGTTTTTTTGTTTTTTTTACTATAAATAATTCGAATTTTTTTTATATGTAGAAATAGAATATTATGTTTAGTATAATAAATTATGTTAGGAAAAATCTTAAAGGAAACCAAAACCTATCTTTCTAACAGAAGAAAATAATCCTTCACAAAATGTAGCACATCAATATGGCATCAAAAATAAACACATGTCTCAAAATGTTCTGCATTCAGTTTGCTACAGATACTGATTGGTAACAGAACAAATGCAACAATTCTCACGGATGATTTTATTACCAGAATTATAAGAACAGAACATGTAAATGAGAAAGAGAAAACCAAGATGGAAAAAAAGACATCAAATATTAAGAAAAGAAAAAAAAAAGATTTAAGAATATTTTATGAAACAAAGAGAAAACAAATATATAAAGAAAAAGAAAAAGAAAAAGAAAAAGAAAAAGAAAAAGAAAAGAAGCATTACCAGCTCGTTTTTCTTTTATTACTTTATTTCAGCTTGGAGTTGACAAAGTACTTTCATTATGACAATCTATAACTATAAACATACCCTCACCCATTTTAAAAACTTTTATTTTCATAATTAAATTGTTCCCCCACCCCCTCATTTGTTTGTCACTACTTTGTTTCTTTTATCATGATATATCGTTTAATGTGTTTTACATGCAGGCATGTGTTGGACGGCTTTTAGAAATTGACTTCCAGACTAACCTAGCTCAGGACAGGTCTTTATTTATCCCCCTTTCTCTTTAGTCCATCCTTATCACTTCCTGCCATGAACTGACCCTGCTACCTCAACTGTACTACATTTCATCCATTCTTTCAATATGGCCATACCATCGAAGTCTCCTATTCTGCACACGTCTTCCTATAATGTCCAGATTTAATCTTTTTCTGAGATCATCAGATCTAAGCTTGTCTTTAAGATTCACATTACACATTCATCGTATCCTTCACATATCATTTCTCATTGCAACATGTCCTCAACCCTCACTGGTCAGGTTTCACTTCGTATGTTTTAAACCGGAGAGAATATATATTTTACGAATCTGCAGAATCTTATATATATATATTTTTTATTATCATTATTTAATTTAATACGGTAAACATACATAACAGTGTGTGTGTGTGTCTGTAGATACATAGGCAAGAAATAATGACTTACATATTTTCGTTACACGTGTCTTGTTTTTCGAAAAGTGTCACATTTCTGTCAGCCCTGAAAGAAAAAGAGAAAACGAATGTTAAACAAAATATCCTGTGCAAACTTGTAGAACGTTATAGTTAAGTAATTGTTGAGAGCTGGTCTACCCAGACTTAGGGTCTGGGTGGCAATGCTAGGGTTATAAATTTTATCCAATCTTATTTTTTTCCAGTATATTATAGAACAAGCCGCGCATGCATGGTCCCCCTCTGTATGTGACTCGATGTGGCGAGTGTAAAATGCAATAAATTTGGGCATTTTTGACCCTCCTTTGACCCCCTGGGGACGCGAACCAGAATTTTTCTGAGGTCAAGGATGCTCATTTTATATCCAGAACAATTGCCTCTATATTTTGGCCAAGTTTCAGAAAAATTGAATGGATGGATCAAACGTTATGGGAGAAAATGGTAATTCTTTGCCATTTTGGGGGCTTTTGATCCCCTGGGGGCGCGAACCAGATTTTTTCCATGGTCAGCGATACTTATTTTCTATTAGGAACAATTGCCTCCACATTTTGGCCAAGTTTCAGAGAAATTGAATGGATGGATAAAAAGTTATGGGGCAAAAAATGTCATTTTTTGCCATCTCGGGGCCTTTTGACCCCCTGGGGGGCTAAAAAGATTTTTTTTCAAAAATCGGAAAATGTCACTTTCTAACCTGACCAAAGTTACAACTTTATTTTTTTTCAGAGAAATTCAATGGATGGTTGCGGAGAAAAATCAGGACGGACGGACGGAAATGCCTCAAAACATAGGTTCCCCGATATTATAAATCGGGGGGACCAAAAAATGTATAAAGGACCTTATAATGAAGCAATAACCTGTCGCAACTTGTTGAAAGAAGCATTTTAGTGCAGTTTAAAAAATGGTTTTGTTCTTGAGTTACAATTTCATTAAAACAGATATTAATAGTGCGGTTACCGTTATACAAACACTATGTAGTGACTTGAAAGAAATTAAAGCTGTATTAAAATACCTCACAACTTGTATGTGCTAGTTTTTAAAACTTTGAAATTTACACATTTAATTTATAATTCATGGCTTACGGTAAAGAGATACATCAAATCTGACTGCATAATCAGAAAGAGCACATAATTTTACATAAGAGTATTAAGTTTCATAATAGCTAAAAAAAATAATAAATGGTGGAGAAATTACCGAATTTCTTGAAATGATGAGGTCCGTATTTTGGCCCACTTTTTAAAAAAAGATTAAAGAAAAAATGTCCAATGAAAAACAAATTTCAGCACTTTACATTCTTATAACTTTTGAACTACTGATGGTATTTGCATAATTTTAACAGGGTTGAGTTTTTTTTTTTTTTTTTACAGTTCTATTCACCTGAGTTGATAAAATAACAATTAGTTAAAAAGAAAAAAATCAACTTGTAATGCTACTTAGGTTCAACTGTTAAACTTTTCACTAAATAAAAACAAATCAGACAGACTTTATCAAGTACAACATTTGCAAGTAAAAGCAGATTAAAATTTTGGGGGTTATTTTTCTTTTTTCGAAATAGAACGTTTAATTTTTAATAGTTAAAATATCATCCAAACAAGGTTTGACTAGAAGAATGCTTTTTTTCTTTACCAACAGGTTATCAACTCAAGTTTCTTAGATTGGACACTAAATGTTGCTTGACCTAAGAAACTTGATGGATCATACACCAAAATGCTATTCATTGTCTAAAACATATCGTGGTGAAACCATGCAACAAACAAAATGCTGTATGGTTGCCTTCCACTCATATCTGCATTTGTTAAATGCCGACATTTTTGTTTTGGCTGGACATATATCTCGACCCGATGACCCTGCTGGAAAAGTGCTCATGTGGCCCCCAGAGGTCAAGCGACGGGCTGGAAAGACTCCTATTACAATCAAGACTTTTCTGAAGAATGACACTGACCTCTTGGAATGCGAGCTCTTGAACACAATGAGTGAGCAAGCATCATGGAGCATAAACACCATCAGTTGATCAAGATACATCAAGAAGAACTAAAAAGAAAAAAGACCCAACTCGGCTAGATTCAGTGACAGACTGGCAGGCAGCCCAACCATGTGGCAGTACAAAATCACATTCTCGATGAAGATGCTTCCCACAGAGATCACTTCAACAATAGAGTTTTTTTTTTGTTTTTTTTTTATACTAACGAGTCACTGCTTATCAAGGCCCAAAGGCCACTTGAGGATAAAAATTAATGAGATTGTCAATTACCTCTGAACAACACCTTAAGAGAATTGGAAACGATGGGTGAAATGGTAAAAATTTGATTTAAGTGGCCAGCTCGACAAGAATTTGTTAACATTAGAGTTAAAAATGACCATGTCGTAGTCAGATTAGAAGCAGTCTTGTGGTATTGTATTCCACAGATAGGAAGTTCTTGGAAAATAAACTTTGTTCATGGAAGTTCAATTTAATTGAATCAACTACAACATGTGATAACCAGCTACATAACTGTTTTATTTATTTATTTATTTTTTTTTACACACTACTGAATGCAAAGTTCTTCTCTACTATAATTTTGTGTAAATAAAATTGGCACTGGAACAACATTTGACAAAGTCCGCGTTTTGCTTCCTTTCATCCTTTCTGTTGACAAACTGCTCTGCTACAGTATGACGGAATATACTTACACTTCACGGTAATAAATGACATAGCCAAGCATCTCTCGAGAATCGTCCATTTCAAATTTGTTCCATTTTAGAATAGCTAGAGTAGAAGTTGCACTTACAACTGTCAAATTTAGATTTTTTGTTTGACCTGAAAAAGAAATTGAAGATATAAATAACACTCATGAATTTCTGGTATACAAACATTCCAATATGGGTACATTAAGTCATATATATATATATATATATATATATATATATATATATATAAAATTTCAAAATTTATATGTTCAAGGATATCCTAAGGGATAGTATTCAAGGATAACATAGAAAGTCCTAATACGATAGTGGAAGATCAATGTCGTAAATAGAGCATTAATAAAGTTGCAAGAATATATAAAGAATATATATAAAAAAAGAGAAACAAACAAAGATAGTATCTACAAATGAACATACTTATTTGTTTATTTTATCCAGTATTTTTAACTGAAAGCGTCAATAATTCCTTAAATCCGGACTTTTCAAAAATAATATTTTTCTCGTTAGAGGGAAAACATCTAGTGATAAAATATAGTAGATATAGAATATTTGACCAGAGTGCTTAATTAAACTAGGAGAGTAGAAAGTGGACCTTGGGTTTACTTTCAGCATCCTCGTAACTCTCGCTTCCCTTATTTTGTCTTTTAGTCCTCACATTCCATGAGCGATGTTTCTGACAAATGAGGGGGGTGGGGGATTGCTGTTTTCTGGGTCGGAATCTATCCATCTAACACTTATCGTTGACTAGTTTTTAACCTTGAAGTAGTATTTTTTTTTTTTTAGCTTCTTACATCAAGTGGCTTCGTGCCTTGTCTGGAGGGATTTCCATAGAAAAAAAAAAAATAATAATAAAAAAAATTATTTATGTATCTGCATAATATACAGGGTGGTGCACTAATGTCTGGACTATTTCTAACTTTGCATACAATTAAAACTTAAATTTATTGTTTATTTTTCTTGTTTCAGATTTGTACGAGAACAAGCTGTTAAATTAAGAACAAATTAAGCAAAATGTCCAGTGAAATGGAGCACCGTATTGCAATCATTGTGGCTTTATGTTGTGACCGCGCGGCCCAAAGAGATTGTTGAGTTTTTTCATTTCCCAAAATCGACCGTGTATGACATTGAGAAGACCTTCAAAGAGTCTAGTGAGACTGACTCCTCACAGAAAAACACACGACAAATCTGAGATTCGCAAGAGGAACAAAGACTTCATGGAGCAGCTTCAGGTCCTTATCAATGCAGACCCTAGCTCATCCATGCAGACATTGGCGACAAGGCTGAATGTGTATAAAACAACGGTCCTTCGTGCCATTCATGAGGATCTACGATACAACAGCTACGCTCTTAAGTTGAGGCAGATGCTCTCAGAGCCCATGAGGATTAAGAGAATTGAGATGTGAGCTGCTCATCATTTCCTTGAAGCACAAAGCTGCCTAACAGATCCGCTTTTTTATGATGAGTAGATTTTCTGTGTTGATGTAAAAGTCAATCGTCGAAATGATAGATTTGTGATTGTCAAAACCAAGTTTCCTGCCAGATCCCATGTTCTTGAGGTGATTTCCAGTGAAGGGGATGTTCAACCGATTGTTGAAATCTATTGTTTATCATTTTAAATAAATTATGTCATTTGCAGATTTGGAGTCTGTTTAAATTGTAAATACTTTGTTTAAAGTTTTGTCTATGTGAACAAATGTACTAACATAGAAGCAGTTTGGAAGATCATAGTGGATATTTTATATATTATCTTCCACTCTATAAAAAAAGACCAATATTTCTATTTAAATAAATATAAATCTGCTCTGTCACATACAAAAGTTAGCCCCGAATGAAACCATTTCAAGTGATGAGGAAAAGCGAGCAAACAACTAGCAAGTCAGAGAACCCTCCACCGCCTGAAATGAATTCGGAAAGAAATTCTCCACTCTAAATAAAGAGTGATCAGTAATGAGAATTTATGTATATGAAAAATTAAATTACTGACATAATTCTATAATTTTATATGAATAACACTGGCGAAGCATAATTATTTTTGATGGAAGGTGTACATTAAAGAATTACAGCTAATGTTCATAAGGTAATGTTGAGAAAAATCTGAAAATATTATTTATTTTTATGGACACTGTAAGTGTGCCTACCACAAGGGTAGTTTCCATTTTCTGCTGCTTTGTGATTGGTAGTTCAGTTTACTTAGTCACTATTAAACTTCCGGTTACAAACGGGCAGAAAACGGAAACCATGCTTGCGGGAGGAGGGTAAACACAACACCTAAGATACAAGGTTCTATTGGCATAAATAATATCACATTTTTGAAAATATTACCATATAAATATTGGATGTAATTTTTAAGGATTGTTCTACAAATTTAGCCTGTATTTGGCCTGTTAATAATTTTCACTGATGAAGGTGTAATTTAAAAATACCTACTATTCCAGAAACCTCTGGTATAAATGGCTAATCAGCACATAATTGTATGAAATTATTAATGTATATATATATATATATATGTGAATTATATAGGTAATTGAACAATCTAATTCAAAATCACCTAGAAAAAACTCATCTTAGAGTTCTCTATGCAAATTATTCCAAATCTGCAAAAGCTCAATAACTTATTAGTTCTATAGAGTAGAGCTATTATGTAATTATATGTAGAGATTTCAGACATGTTTAAAACAAGTTTCAGAAAGAAAGATTTGTAGAAAACTTATTACAAGTGTTTTGGAGTATTTATTCAGGTTGGTATAAAGTGTATAGAAAGGTAATGTTATATCCACATATTTTGCCCCATGAATCATTAAAAAGAAGAATATGGGACTTGTTGGCACATGTTCTCCTACAATAATAAAAGTAATGTGCAATTCACCAAAAAGGGAACACACATAAAAAATTGGGACCGGATGTAGTCTAGACAGTGAGAGGCCAAGAGCCGTAAAATTAGCCCACACAGTTTGCAGGGGCGGATGAAGGGCAACTAATCAAATGGTAGAAAAGCCTGTTGCTAGGCAGAGGAGAAGGGAAGACGGGAAAAGAGCCGGACAAGAAACACGAGGAGTTAGTTCGCGGCAGTGGTGGAGTCAAGACATGTCGGGATTTGCTGCTAGCGGGGCAGTCAAATCGTCAACAACATATACCCGCATAAAAGGACGGATTTCGGCAGTGATGGAGAATTGACGTGTCTAGATTTGAGGCTCAAAGAGCAGTCAATCGAAAACATATCCCCGCACATGGGACAGATTACAGCAGTGGAGGAAAGATGATGTTTCCAAGATTTGCTGCCGACCAAGCAGAAATTGAAATAATATATATCCCTGCACATGGGACGGATTACAATGGTGGAGGAAAATGACATTTCCAAGATTTGCAGAAATCGAAATAACATATATATATATATATATCCCGCACATGGGACGGATTATAACGGTGGAGGAAAGATGACATTTCCAAGATTTGCTGCAGACCAAGCGGCAATCGAAAAAATATATATCCCCACACAAGGGACGAATTTCAATGGTGGAGGAAAAATGACGTTTCCAAGATTTGCTGCGGACCAAGCAGAAATTGAAATAATAGATCCCCGCATACAAAAACAAAAAGATTCACAAGGAAAAATCCAATCCGACAAAGTTGGCCATATAGACGAAGGCAACAATTTCCTTTCTGGATACGAGATTACCTATATCTCGCCACCTAAAAACTATACGCGAAAAAACGGACATCAGAATCTAAAATTCTGTAAAAATATCCTTCATATAGCAGTCAACTCCACACAAAAAAAAAACTATCTGCAAAAGACGAGACAGTCAGATTTCAGGAGCAGAGGGGTGAAGTCGTGTCAAGTTTTTGTGCCGGCCCAGCACTTCAAATCAAAAGCTATACTCCCATATACAAGGACGGACAAGATTTACGAGATAACCTAAGCTCGCTACATTAACGAAACTCCGAAAAGAAACTGACGTCAGGATCTAAAATCCTGTAAAATATCTTCCACTCAGCGTGTCAATTAATACAAAAAAAAAAAGCTATAAAAAGGTATGTGCCCTATGAAAAACAAAAAAAAAACAAAAATTACTTATTTTTAACTTTCATTATTTGCAAATTTTTATAACTCTGGACTGATCAACCATTCTCGATCTAATCTAAACCAGCTCAGACTCCCTAGAGAGGCGCAGAACTTTTTATTTTGTCTTCTTTTTTGATTTAATAAACACTTGTTATGTTTGCATAATCTCGCTTTTTGTTAATTCTTACAAGTGTTTTATTTCTTATTTTATGTTTATAAATTGTGATTCAAATGTGTCCCGTTCTTTCTCTACCATGATTACTTGCTGTTCTCCCTTTTATCAGTTTAATGTAAAGTTGTTTTACTACCGCGAGTCTTAACATGTGAGCCGCGGGCCCGATTAAAACAAAGGATAGGAGACGCGTGGTGAGGGGAGCGAGGGTTTCCAACCTTATATATAATTAACATTCGATGCTAATTTACACGTTTATAAAATTGGTGCCATAGGATCACGTTTAAAGAAGTAACCATGCACCCCATCAGAAATTATCAGTTTTTAAAGTCCCAAAATGAAAGAATACAACCAAATTTACTTGCAAACTAACCTATCTCTGAAGAGGTCTTTATTTATCCCTCTTTCTCTCAAATCTATCCTTATCATTTTGCCCATGTTTTCCTTGACCTTCCCCTGCCAACTGACTACTACCTCAACTGTTCTGTGTCTACTAACCCCAGCATGCTAATTCATTCTTTCAATGTGACCAAACCAACCAACTCTCCACGCATTTTCCTATTCTGTCCAGATTTTATTTATTTAAATTAATGATCATATAACAATTGCAAAACAAAACAAAAAAAGAAATGAGAAGCTACTTACAAGGGATTCGGTCACCGTTTGATGGAGAGATGTCACGGTCTGTGTGTGCTGATTGGTTTAGGTTGGTGTAGTTTATAAGTTGTCGAATCTTGTGCTGGCACAAGCGCCGATTGTCATGGAAAAATACTTTCCCTCTTTTAATGACCAATTCCCGCTCCACTTTAGGCCGGAACAGATTTTCCAAATTCTCATTGTCTCTAACATACAAGGCATATCTACAATAGAAAATGAGAGAGAGAAAGAAGTTAGAAGTCAACTTATTGTTGAAGGTCGAATACACAAAGGAGCCGCCAAACTTTTCTCCACAATAAATTTGTCGATGCTCCATTTCCATAAAAGCATTAACATCTAAATCATATAATCATAAAAGCAATGAAATTGTTTATTTAATTTCGTTTCTTTTTTAAATATAAGTAAACATAACAAAAAAGCGAAATTTCACTAAAAAACGGAGAACTAACATCCTGCTTTTGTTCTTACCTGTCATTTTCCAGCGTTTCAGCATGAATGACCTTGAGACTCCTGAAGAAAGCTAACGATACTAATCCATCAGCATTTGATATCTTGATGGAACCCAATACCTCTTCAATCTGGCCCAAATTCGCTTCCAATTCTCGAGCAACAAGCCCTGCATTTTGAGAGAATGAAAATATAAATTCATAACATTGAAGAAAAAAAAAAAAGAAAAAAAAAAGAAAAGATTTTTTAGGGTTTAAAAATCCTATAATATAAGAATAAGCTCTGAAGATGCCTTGGATAAATGAAAGCATCTTTTCTCAAAAAAGGAAATTAAATTTATTGCCTAACAATATAAAATAATATTTCCTTGTTTAACACGATTATTTTGTTCTGAAGAAGATTTCATGTAATTTGAAGGTTGTTATTTTCACAACATTTCGGTCAATGTTCATATGGACCTGTGGCACAATGGATAAAGGCGTTGAGTAACAATCAGTTCTAATTGACAGTCTTCTGAAGGTTGATGGGTTTTATCTTCACAGGTGATAATAAAAATAAAAATTACTTAACACTTCTACTCGATCATAGCTGATGGGACGAGAACAGTCTAGCCTGTGGATTAAATATAGGGTTCAGCTTTAAATTTCGAATAGATTCCCGAGTTTGATATAAAGATTTCCAAATTCGATAAAGATGTACCTGAAGAAGGTGATGGTTACATCATCCAAAACGTTATGAAAATAACAACCAAGATGAGACTAGTAGTCTGAATAATCCAAATAATACATTTCAAATTCAACTTTAAAAAGAAAAGTTTTTTTTGTAAAACATTAATGACACAAATTTTGCAAACTCGAGTTTCATTTGAGAAGTGCTGACGCCCAAGCGATATTGTCCTTTCTAATTCCTATAAAACGAAATATGTTAATAGTCATACTTACCAGTTAGATGTTCTAAGATAAGCCCTCCACGTATTTCTGTACAATCCTTGAGAGTCTGTACTGATGTGATACTATTGACAACTGTAGCGGGACAACCTGGAAAGAAAAGAAATCAGTCGATTGATTGCGTGCAAAAAGCAAACATCGGCGAGCAGGGTGGAGGTGATCTAATGCAGCCTATGAAACTGGCAAACCAAGTTCAAATTCAGTCAGCTCCATTATATTAGGAAAAAGTATGAACTTTGAACTTTGTAGACACCTATCTTTTTTTGTAAATTTCAAAAGAGTTTTGTTCACTCGAAACACGGTATATTGCCACTGAACCAGATTTATAGGGGGAAACATGGGTGGGGAGTTGAGCAGTAAAATATTTGTTCACATTCTTTAGCATATATGAAATAGATTTAAATCTATTTCATATTCTATGCCCATGCCCCCATTGTCACTGAAGATTCAGTATTAGAAAACTTGGCTTGTATTCAAGAGAGATGGAGAAAACTTATAGGTTGTTTGAGCCTTCTATAAGTATAAACAGTTGGATTTTCATAAATAAACATATCTACAAATACTAAATGACTCAATAGGCATAAAGTAACGAGACAATATATTCCCTGTTCTTTCTTGTAAGTGAGGTGAGAAAGTATTCAAATAAAAACTACAAATAAAAACTACAAATAAAAACTACAAATAAAAACTTACTTTTGGGGCACCTATTTTTACACTTCCGACATAGATTTGGATCTTTAATATCTTCAATGTAGCCAGCCGGACATTGACGGCCACAAATGGCAGTTTTATTAGCCGTCATGTTGGCATTCAATAATTTCATGGTCGGCTTCAGAGATCGACATTCTGCTTCTGTGAGGCACCGACGGTTCTTGAACTATATATATAAAAAAGGACAAGATTAAAGAATTTCAATTGCAATGGAAAATAAATGTTTATTACAGATTTTTTAAGTAGTAAATTTTTTGTATTAATATTATGTTTTTTTTTTGATGACATTAAGGCTAGATGCCCTCCCCATAATTAATTAGAGGTGTAGATTAAAAAGAAAAGGATTTAATATTTAGAATTTAGTAAATATTAGTTAAAAAAAAAAAAATTTAAAATGAAGTGTGTATTAGTTGAACTTAAATTTTTAGCAGCATTCATCCTGGGTTATTGAATTTCAATGAATTTACAAAGTTTCTTTCCGAATGAAGGCTGACCAAGCACGGTCATCCATTGCCAATGTTGAGACGAGCGACAGTCAGTCTTGATTTCACTGGCAAACACCGTAGATACGTGGGTTGATAGTCAATTCTGCAGTCACTGTTCTGAGCCATGTTTTCAGTTGACCACTATGCCGCTTCTTCCAGCCCTGAAGCGGAACTGAATTTATGGCGTTTCTGATGAATTCGACTCAATGTCGAAAAGCGTGACCAAACCACTAAAGCCACCATGTGAGAAGAACTTGCTGGAAGGATGAGATTCGGCACTGCGCATGGATCGCCGTGTTTTTGAGATGAGCTGCTGCCAGTGAACTCTGGAGGAGTCAATGCAGAGAGTAATAATTAAAGACTTCCAGGATTCATACCCATAAAGCAGGATGATACGAACAAGAGATTGATAAACTTGGATTTTTGTAGCTAGCTTAATTTCTCGTCTGGAACACGATCAAGATTATGAATTAGTTGCTTAATTAATGCAAAGACTTTCCTTCATAAATAATTGAAATTAATGAAAACATTGAAACCAAATTGTTAATAAATAAGGTTCAATTAAATGGTTTTTAATCATTATGAAACAGTGTTTCTCTGCGGTATATAATACATATATGAGGTATAGGGGTGCATGTAGAGATAGCGCCTTACATGACTTGCCAGTTGTATCCTGAGGGGATTAGGATAGGTGGTCATGCCGGTTCCTTACGCATTCCTTAAATCTTTCATGTGTGGCTCCAAGCGCCTTACCTTGCTAAACCGCCTAAGCTGATAGGCTATTTTGTAGGCTTTGTCTGTATAATGTCAAATGTTAAGCCCACCACTTACAACTGTGGTTTGTGACAGGAAGAGCATCCAACCGTAAAAAACATTGCTTCATATAAAAGGCAGCAATCAATCAATCAGTAGTGAGACCAAAAGTGTCAATGATATTGTGGAGAGGGAACTGTCAAAATGTCAAAAAAACGTCTGCCTCCTGGACAAGGGAGAAGTAACAAACTGAATATATATATATATAATTTATTTCTTGCTTTAATATTATAAGCCTCTCCGTCCTTGGTAATTATGGCTACCTCGCCATTATTATTAAAATCAATATATATATATATATATATATATATATATATATATATATAAATAATAGAAAGTTAGATTCCGACAGTATCCATGTCTTTAATCACCTTTCAAAAAATCCAAATACTTGGCTGACCGTTTCGTCGACACATAAACAACCATAATATAGAGTTATACATCCTGGATTTTCCATAAGTGCAACTCTTCAGAAGGAAATAAAAAAAATTAACATCCATTGAGCTTTAACTTTGAAAGTCTGACTATTAATAATAAATATATATAAATATATACATACTAGCGATACATATATGATGTCGATGCAGTGAAGTCATTTTATTTTTGAATTTTTATTGTTTGCACATAAGGTAGACAATTCCTATTATATTCTTCAATCTATAATATTTGTATATTTTCCATTAATTTATTATTATTTATTAATTTATCCAATTGATTGCCGTGGAGATGAGCAATTTGTTCCGCCACATGAACTTTCATCAACCACTTGGGTCTATCAATGTCGCGGCACACTACAGATCACTGGAAGTTGACATGGCTCTCTGAGCCCTCTCTATCGCCATTATTCAAGGGAACGCTAAGACAAGCCAAGACAGCAAGACATCCGATGAAACTTCCTGATGTTCCAGATCTATCCATAAAAGCTTTCTTGAAAAAGATTATTTAAAAGAGGATGTAAATGTTTACTTGTATAAAATTGAACCCATAAAATTAAAATATAATTCAACATGTGAGAAAATAAATCATATTTTGTCAAATGTTGAATTATGTATTTACCAAAGTTGCGGAGTCAGAAAGTATAAAGTATAATGACGACCGACTCCACAACCTGGTATATACATGAAGCAAACTTCTGCTTTATGTTTATTAAAATATACCTGAAGTTTATGTCATATTTTCCAACATTTTCCGGATATGTTTGTGTAATGATTGTCAATATTAAAATCATTTCTTTTGCTATCAGTAATAAAAAAAAAAAAAAATGATATTTGTATGACAGCGATTTACAAAATTTAATTAAAAAAGTTTAAAAAAAAAAAAAAAAATTTTTTTTTTAGATTTAAGAAAGTAAAAAAAACAAACTCTAATCTATAATAAAGGCTGTGTGGGTATGTATATGTACAAGGCCTGTCTAAAAAGTATCCGACCTTAAGCCAGAAAAAAATATTTCAAATATGTGACAGGGTTGGTACCCTAATCCCCTTCAAAGTAGGCCCCTTGTGCTTGCACACACTTAGCCCACCGATCCATCCACTGCCGGAAACACCTCTGGAAGTCTTTTTTTGGAATGGTATTCAAGGGGCCTACTTTGAAAGGGATTAAGAAAATATAAAGCCTCAAGTAGCAATACGCATAAAAAAATTGAAATCACTTAAAATATCTCAATGGCATATATAGAAAGAGGTTGATGATCTAAGAAAGAATCTTTTAATTTTTTTAACATCTGACTAAAAATAAAGTAGTTATGACTATTTTTGTGCCTGGCATGGTAGGATATTTTTCCCTTCTTTAAGATCATATGCGTTTTGTCACATTTTACACTAATTTTTCAGTAAAAATGTTATATCTTTGTTAAAACACAAGATTAAGCAATAAAATTTGCCATATAAGTGTATTTTTGTGCAAGGAATCAGAATATGCCACTGAAAATCTCCAGAAATTAATGGATTCCAAGTAATCTGCAGTAAATGCATATAAATAAGCTGCAATACCTTAAAAATACCATGTATCCATTAAAAAAAAGAGTTAGAGAACTCAAAGTTGAATTGTAATACATTTTATGTACAAGAAACTGAAATCGAATACTAGGACTGTTTATTTAAGATGATTATGAGTGGTTTTAAGAGGATCCTTGTGGGAGGGCTTGGGGCAATTACATATGTGTGAACACCCTTAAAACTTATCAGAAAAAAGATAAAAACAATTATTTTAGAATATATAAATTATATATACATTTAATGTAAAATAATTCATTTCCGGGCCATTCCTGCGTTTTAGGGCAGTAAATCAATTTTTTTCTATGGGAGATAAATACTGTGTATTTTTCTTTATGGGAGTCTGCTTTTTAAAATTTATTTTTTAAGAGGATTGTGTGTGGTTTTAATGGTTTTTTTTTGTAGGATGGGGGCTTGTCACTAGGACTTAAGGTTAGTGATAAGGTTAAGGAAGGGTTTTTGTTTTGGATTGAGGTTGCTATTCAGATAGTGTTAGGGGAGTTTTTTTTAGGGGTGACTTGTTACTCAGATTTAGGTTAATGGTACGACACATTCAAGGGAAGGCATTTTTAAAAGGTGGGCTTGTCACTCGAACCTAGAGTTAGTAGTAGAGTAATTATTTTTTTTATATTAAGTTTTCAGCTTGAAAACATATTTAAAAAATTGCACTAAAAGGCAAGAATGGCCAGGATATGGGAGATCATTTTATGTTAAATTTGAGTATATTTTAAAACCAGTATTTCTCTAAGGAGCCACTGTTTTATAAAAGAACCACAAACCGCATTAACTTTTTTTAAGCAAAAAACTATTTTTTAAATTATTTTTTTCAAAATAAGCCCGTAAACAAACTTTACTAAAGTAACTTTATAACCAGCTACTGCTGCTGGCTGATTTCTAGATAAGCAATAATAGTTACATTATTGACTTTCGTTGAAAAGAGGACAATATTTTTTCGGATAGGGTAATTAAAAATTACTACTACCGAAAGACAAAACAACATACAATTATAATTTTAATGCGTAAAAAGAGTAAAAAGATTTATTTACTAGTTATGAAAAATATTTTTAAAAAAATGTTTGATACTTGTCATGTTGAAGTCTTATTTAAAAATAAATGGACGCGTTTATTTTGTACTCCGACAATAATTAAAATGGATATTTTCCCCCGATTGTTTTCCAAATTTCATGACAAAATTCCTCATAGAGAAGTGGTAGCAAATTTATAAAAATATGACGAGGTGATGAAGATGGCCGTTTAATGGCGTTAACATTTTTATCATTTAATTTGCTTCAAACTCTTCAAATATATCATGCAGATTATTTATTAATGCATGTGAAAGAATATTCATTTCAAGACAAAATGGTGGTATTTTGAGGACTTAAAGTGCTTTGGTTTTTAAAATTTGACTATTTTAGTAGAACTACCTTGAAATCTGATAATCCAAACCGTTTTATGGTCGATGGGTATTGCTACTTAAAGACATTGTATATCTAAATTTCTGCGATATGAACAAAAAAAATAAAATAAAATAGGAAGGGAGCCTTTACTGACCTTGTATGTTTGTGGTGGACAGGCTTTCCTGCACTCCCCATCATAATAAATGTTTTTGCAGGCTAAACAATCCCTTGCTGTGGATCCAGTGCAACCACCCAGGCAGTTTTCATGACAACAAGAGCCATTAAACTGACAAAAGCCATTGCCATTTTCACACTGACAATCTGGAAAAAAATAAATTAAAAAATAAATTAAAAATTATTGATTGAATAAATGAATATAATGAACTTAAAACAATCTTTTTTTTTAAATGATCTTATGGGAGGTGGCAGTGGTGAAGTGGATAATGATGCAGACTGACGACCTAAGTGTGCTAAATTTTAACCCAGTCGGTTCGATAACACCACTTTCACTTATGGATGTTGATAACTATCAAGTGGTCCCACTTGTAAATACCTAAAAGAATCGAGAGAAACCAATGCCGAGAACAGAATTAAGACGGTCTAAAAGTAATAGAATGCCGATTCATACGAATTTACTCTACTTTAAATGACACTAGCATGGCTACACAGCGTTGCCCGGGAGTGACATGGACAACAAGATAGAAGAGTTAAAAAGTGTGTGTAACATCTTTCTTTTAAAACTTCTTTATCCACCTCCCCTCTCTCATCTATATATGTTCTATCATCATTATCAGAAACTACAAGGCAGCATCAACATGCCAACGACACCTAAACAAGATTGCTATACTATCCTATAACCAGTCATTCTCGTGCAAAAGATATAGAACATAATTCCTGCCAAACTTGATGGTAATTTCATTATATTTTCTTTTTAACATTACTAATTTATCCCCTTTTCATTGAACTTTTAATGTACAACATGTTATTTACGCACACACCTGCAACTACAACAGATTACAACACTTTTGGTTGGTTGTTTTACTGCATATCAACCCTTTTCGGGTTATTTAATGCCGAATACGGTCATTTTGGTAAAAGTTTTTATGCTTCAAAGTTCTTTATATCTTCAAATATTTATTCATGGTATTTTGTTTGGTTGTTTAGTAGAAGAAAGTTGTTTTTGTTTTTGGCTTTGCAGAACATGATTGAGTTTTGCAAAAGGAAAGGAAAAAAACAATAACATCAATGTTTGATGCATTTTTGATCAGGAAGCCAGTATCTTCAGAGTTTGATCTTGTAGCACCAGACAACACTTTTCTTCCCGTAAATAAATATTGTCCGTTATGTTAATGATGATTATTATCCTTTTCATTGTGTTTGTCATGTTTTCTACTGATTTAATAGGGCCCGCAACACTACATTACTGCCAAGTAAGAGAATAAAATTAATAAAAAGGCTTAAACTAAAAATTCGGGGAACTTTGGAGTATTTAACAAGTAATAAAACACTCACCATTATTACTCTTCCTACAACAACTCTTAGGATTTATTATATGATCTCACATAAAAAAAAGAGTGGCCTCAGAAACCAAGGGAAGATAATCATGACAATCTCAATAAATTTGAAAAAAAAAAGTTCTTTCATTAGGAAGTCAGGCTGCAAGGGTGACTAAAACATTTTCTATTCTACTTAGCGAGATAAACCTTTGGGTGCCTCCAACGGTCTGGGGGAAGGGGGAGATTTTAATATCAACCAAGGGGTGTGTCTACCAATCTGTCATCTAGTCGTTCCTCTTCTATGGGCACTAGACATGGCCAATGAAGGTAATCAATCAGCAGAAGTTGGAAGTCTTTAGCAATGATCATCTTTACCATTTCCGGTAGACCGACTGTGTCCCAATTGCTGTTCTCCGCCCAATGCCACATCTTGAAGTCTTTGGTAAAAGTTTTTATGCTTCAAAGTTCTTTATATCTTCAAATATTTATTTATGGTTTTTCGTTTGGTTGTTTAGTAGAAGAAAGTTGTTTGATGGTTCGGCCATGCAACTCATCACCAAGAGAAAGAATTCACAATGTAATCGTCTATCAGTGGGCAACAATTATCAGGTAAGGCTTGATTGAGATCTCAAGTCCACAAGTGGGCAATCTTCAGATTGCCCACTTGTGGACTTGAGGTGGAATCGCGCGCAACCTTGCTCAAGACAGGCGTGGTACAAGATGTGGTGCTGGCCAGGGAATAAAATAGCTCAATCTAATCAGGGTGAATGCTGTTGCAATAACAACAAAACCAAAATAAATGTCAACATTTTGTGCCATTAAGTGGTAGTCGTCTTTCTTTGCCTCCCCTCAGGAAAAAAACCCAACAATTCTTAGAAGTAAAGCTGCAAATTCTACAGTCGTAAACATATTTCAAATTTCCATTGCCGTGATGGTGGGGGCAAAGTGACTTATTATCCATTCCAGTTCAAATTTCAGAATCCCTTTGACAAACACAAGTTTACTACTCATTTGTTAGTAACAAAAAACATTTGCGGCTTTTCCGGTTGCCCCCCCCCCCCCATTTCACATGCACCCAAAATCCATTAAGTCGCATGTATCACTCTCTTTTCTCTATATTTCTTATTACAGATAGTTTTATGTTTTTATTTTTTATGTCACTGTCAATGGGTCTTGACTTGTCATGCTATATTTGATATTTTAAATGAACAGTTTTTTTTTAGGGAAGAAATAAAATGTTAATAGATAAAGGTTTCAAAAACATGAAATACAAAACCAAGTTTTGCTTAACTTTCTTGTCATTTTGCATAACTTGGTTTTGTAGTTTGTGTTCTAAACACAGTCCAAATAATGACTGGAAATTTAAAGGAACTTGGTTTTGTATTTTTGATTGGTTTAGTTTATTTTACGGCATATCGATCATTTAAAATGGTTGATATGCATTAAATATGGCAAAAAAGTTGTCAAATATAATTCTAGAGATAAAATAATTATTTTATATTTCTAGAATACATTGCCCTTAGAGTACATTAATCTTAATAACTGATATTAAAAAATAAAAAAACAGATCTATCGGTTGTTGTAAAGATTAGGTACTGAAATTCAGTTCCAGTTGCCGATTTGTAGACAGGAAGATGGTGTTAATGCAGAAAATGTCCTTTCTGATTATCTTCCTCTCGTGAACTATTTTTAATATAATTCATTATAAACTGTTTTTTTTTTTCAAAAAAAATGAGTATCTGTAAAAGGAAAAACTAGATTTATTTGATTATTTGTAAAACAAAAACAAAACGGTACTTCTGCAGCCGTGCTGAAATAACATTATTTATAAAGCCATTCTTAACATGGGGATGGGGGTTTGTTAACTGTTCTGTACTTTCACCTAACAATTTAATAAACAAGATACCATAAAAATTTTATTAAAAGCGTTTGATTTCATTATGTGAATTATAATAGGGAACACTTTCTGCATTGTGATCGTTTTCCCATCTGCGAAGCAGCAACCGCAACTGAATTTCAGTACTTAATCTTTACCATAACCAATCTATCTTCTTTAAAAATCAAAACTTTTTAAATATATAGTATACAAACTGTACCTACCCAGCATTGCCCGGGATGCAGTCATTTTAGTATTTAATTTTTATGTGTTAGATTTTTTAACTTAAGGTAGACAACTCCTATTATATGCATCAATTTCATCCATTTAAAATGAATTATCCCCTTGCTGATTTTTTTATTTTCAGGTGATTATTAATAAAAAGTTTTATATTAGCAGTCGTCTGGGCCGGACTAGTACCTTTTAAAATAAATCGTAGTGAAGTACATTATTACATTGCCAATAACATTGTACAACAATAACAAATGAAATTAGCCAGTCAAAAGCAAAGTTTCATTTGTCAGCTTAAATGCGATATAGATCTGACTTAAAATATTTAGCCAAAATAACTTTATATCTTGTGTTAAAGAATTATTTAAGTCAGATATAAAATGGGGGAAAAACTAGCTTTATTTTATATATAAGATAAATGAATATAAGTAGAAATTTCTGAGTCTGGAGTAGCACCGTTTAAAAATTTCAAGAGTCTAGTGATTGTGCTACCGACGACACAGCTCTACCTACAGTGAACTATCTACAAAATGGCCATCTACTGCACACCATCCATAAAACAGACATCTACAGCAAACTACCAGTAAAACGGCCATCCACAGTGAACCGTCCTCCTACAACGAACAATCCACAATGAAATGTCAGTAAAACGGCTATCTACAACAAATGATCTGCAAAATGGTAGTCTAGAATGAACTGTCCTCTAAAAAGCTGCTTACTGCAAACCTGTGGCCTACAATAAACTGTCCACAAAAGCGGATGCCTACCAGAGTTGTGGAGTCAGAAGGTATACAATCCAACTGACTCCTAGGATTCCAAAAATTCCCAAATACTTGACTCCAACTCCTTATTTTAAAGTCTTCCAATATTCAGACTGTCTGTTGATTCTTTAGAGATTAAAACAATCTAACTTTGACTCCTAGCATTCTTACGAGTCCGACTCGCTTACGACTCGCTGTCCACAAAAGTAGACACCCACGACGAGTGGTCCACAAATGACTTGGAATATTTACTTACATTGAAATACTTACATCAAGTATCACATTTATGTTTGAGTTAAAAGCTTTGTTATTAAATAATCAACAACAGTGTTGATATGCCATAAAACAGACAACGTAAACACATTTTGTGCACATCTATAATCATATCCTTTATTTTAAACTAGAAAGACATACCCGTCCCAGGACGGTCAAAATGAATTCTCTAAACAGAACAATTTTGCACCACTTTTATGTACCCTTACAAAGATTAAAATCAAGATATAATGATACAAAACCTTATATCTAGAATCCTCATTCTAAGTTTGACCAAAATTCATCACATGATTTTAATTCTAGAAAATGTATAAGGGGTCTTACAAAGAAATTGCAATTCAAGGAATCTTGCTTAATTGGTGTTTCATGACTATGGATCAAATCCAATGCAAATCTAATATATTTCAACTTACAAATGGAAGGTTGTGACTATATTGTGCCCTCTAAAACCCTTTAAAATACTCCAAAGAAACTGAAATTTGTAAAATATTTATTACTATTGTTAAAATTTCACAAACATCTAAGGTATCTGAATTTTCACAAAGATTTCCCAACCTTTTTTTTACCCCCTTTACATAAAACTAAAACTAAATATAGTCTACATTTAAACTCTTTACACCTAGAAGCTGTGTTCCAAAATTCATAATGATTGGTTAATTAGTTTAGGAGTGAATCCTGTATATACAAACATATAAAGATACCTAGCTTTACAAAGATAGTGTATATCGAGTTAGTAATTTTTCCGTTGGCGTTAACATTGTTGAAAACAACACATACTATCTACTACTTATCACTATGTTATGCAAACTTTGCCGTCTTCATTCGAGTTTTGTAATAAAAGGCTCAAATTATGTAAGAATTGTTTGAAGTTCTAAGTAAATATATTTGAATATACCGTAAGTTTACTTTAGACCAGTTTCAAGACTAAATATGTGTTAAACTTATACTGTCATATATATTGGTGTCCGTGTCAGTTTTCAATTCGTAACAGTGTTAATTTTTCTGTTACAACCCATTGACGTCACTCGTCACGTTCTTTACAAAAAAAAAAAAAGAAAAAGAAAGGAAAATTAGGAGAAGGTTTGTTTGGTATGTTCTAGAAACTAATCATTTCGCATATTTTTTAGTCTAGATTATAAGAAAGTACTTAAAGTTTCTTCTGCGGTCTGCCAAGGTTCATATAATATGTAGATAGTGTTTGTATTATTTTCAATTCCGTAAAGTAAAAATAGCAAAAGGAAAATAGAAAAACAAAACGTTTATTTTTAATCTATTTTACTTAAAATTTTAAACTTTGCAATAACATCTGAAATTGATGTATAAGTCAACGTGATATGACATGAATAGTTGGGATGAATAAAACCAAGGGAAACGTGCAGGTGGGGGGGGGGGGTGGTAAAGGGTCGAGGGCAAGTACCAGGACAGTTACCAACACAGACTATGGAACCAGCTAACAGAGATCGAACATTGTATAATATAGGAAAAGGTATGCATCTACACCTCCGTCTCTTAAGCATGCATGAAATAAAATAGCAGGGTTGCTGAGTCAGAAATTTTTTGCAGTTATGTAGTCCTCCAATAATCTATAATTCTTCTACATTTCTCCTGAAAAGTTGCCAAGTCTAATAATACTAAACCAGCACTGACAATGAGGATATAAGAGTAGAATATAAAATATAGATTTAAATAAGTTCCGCTAAGATAAGGGTCCGTAAATGTGTTACAGAAGAAAGATACACAGTGAGTGCCGAGAAGAAGCAGAGAGGAAGCGAAAGACTGAAAATCTGTCATTTCAGAGCCACTGGGAAGACACTGATGATTGTGTAGCAAGAAACCATTGATAAGTCCATTATATCAAGTAAAAATAAATGATGAAAATAAAAATTGGATAAATTACAATATTTATTAATTTCTTTTCCTTAATCCATGGATTTTCAAAAATAAACTCTTTTCATCATTTTTCTGCTGATTTTTTCTGATGAAAAGAGCTTATTTTTGAAAATCCATGGATTAAGGAAAATAAATTTTTATATATTCCTTGTTTGAATATTTGATGAATCAATAAATATTGTAATTTATCCAATTTTTATTATCATTATTCATTTTCTTATATTATTGCTCTAGTATATCAAGCATTAACTTATCACGATAGGATCTAATATAAAGATATATTTATCTTTGTAGTTTCATATATATATATATATATATATAACCTTAACTTTTAAAAAACTATTTCATAATGTTGCTTGAAACATACTTTACCTAAAATGAATTAAAATAATAAATTTGAAAATTTGTATATTTTTCAAAAACACTGGAATATAGCAAAAAGTGAGCGATATAAAATCATATATAGTGTAGTGAAGCACAATATAGTGAGGGACCACTGTGTGTGTGTGTATTTCTTAACAGGGGACGAAACTACTAAATATCAATGTAACAAGATAATTTCTCACTTTCTAAACAAATAATACCTTAATTAGGTATAAAATTGAAAATAGAATACAAGTCATATTTATGAAAGAATGCATACATTAGATTTAGGGGTGTAATAATAAAAATCTTTTTCTAAGCTGAGTTTAATATATCACTGAGGACCGCTAGAGATCAAAATAGGCTCTTCTTCTCGACAGATTTGTATTCCAACCAATCGCCGTGGAGACGAGTGGAGCAATTGGCCCCATCACACGGGACTTTCTCAAGAGCTTTGGTCTATTAATGATGCGCCACACCGGGGAGCATCGTGAATTGCCACTATTCGTGGAAGCGCCTTGAGCCTGCTCTCGGTCTGCCAAGCCAGCATTCGATGAAACTTCCTGATATTTGCATATTAGTTTTGAAAAAAAAAAAAAAAAAGTAGATAATACATCTTATTAAATAACTATTATTTATCGTTGTTGAATAAGTTTTAATATTGTTCACTATGAAATATGTAAATGAGAAAAACAAAAACAAAAAAACAAGTTAGCTTGCATACATCGCTTTGCCAAACAAGGAATTATGAACATTCCGAGCTGAACATTTTAAAAGATCCTTACAAGTCAGCATGCAACTCATTAGTAATCAATAATTTAAACAATTGGGGAAACAAAATACAACTATGAGTCTTTGAAGTTTTTAAGAATTTTCTCAAGGGAAATATTTCCTATAAGCATTGTTTTGTATTTTTTTTTTAGTTATGGAAGGCCTTTGTGATAGACAAGCGTATGGTTGCAAGGAAACACGGACAACTTGAATAGGATTAATCAAATATATTTATTTACCCCAAAGCAAAGATCGTTCTTTTTATTCTTAATTCCTTGATGACGACGGCGACGGCGACGGTTAAGTTGTTTATCTTAATTCTTGATGACGGCGGCGACGGCGACGGTTAAGTTGTTATCTTAATTCTTGGTGACGGCGGCGACGGCGACGGCGACGGAGTGACCTTTTTTCTACGTGTTCACTAGTTGGTCGCTAGCTGGGAAAAAGATGGCGGCTACCTCCAACTAGCGCCAAGCCCCTTTTCTTGTTTTCCTTTTTGTAGCTCTCCGGAAACGGTGAACGCTCAGCATGTCGCTGTCCAACATTAGTTCTGGATAGAGTGAGATCTGTTATATAACACCTTAATGACTTATAATTGTGTATGTTTCTCCATTTCTCTTGAATAATAGCCCAGTCTAGTCTGAGCGTTCAGTGATGAAAAGGCTATTTCCAACTTAAACGTGACAAACCAATGTCTGATTGATAGAGAGCCTCAAAGAAAGATGCTTCTTCTTCGTCGTTGATTATCGTGTCTTTTCCACACTAGATGCGAGTTGTATGTTGGCGGCCATGGCGTTACAAAATGATTTTCTCCATGAAAATCACTTTGTCGGTTCTGATTTGCTATGGCTTAAAGTCATCTTCAGACTGACTGTTCGTTGGTTACCCTCAATTAAGATGTGTATATAGAACAAAACTTACTTAAATTTTAACAAATACAGTTATTATTAGAGCTAAACTTATTTGAAATGAAAAAAAATACACTGAGTATCAATGAAGCAGACAACATTTGATTATCTATTACTAATGGAGATTAAGTATCTCTTTCCGTCTGAAGCCGAACTTATACTATTACTTCTATTAATGTACTATCTTTCAATGCTCAAATCAGGGAAGTGTGGTAGGGGGGGGTTAATGTAGTATCTGTTCCGTTGTCATAAGATCATCCTCCTAGACATTACCTTCACTTTAGGGGTGGTAGCGTACATCAACAAGACATTACAATTGGCAGTTCATTAGCAAACTCAACACTTACATTATATATACTCGCAAAAACATGCGAGCAGAGAGGGGAGCATATTATTGCTAGTCTATGTAATTATTTCGTGTATGTTTTGTCAATTTTATGGCTACCATTTTTATTTGTTTATGTTGGTAACAATTATCGATAATTAAAATTTTTTTTTTACTATCGTTCTTTTAAAAAAAAAAACAGATACAGTTATTAAAACCAGGGTTGTAGAGTCCGAAGTTTCGGAAGGAGTCAGGCTTTTAAGAATGCTGGGAATCAGAGTCAGATTTTTTAATCTGACTCCGATTATTATTGAATATTGGAAGACTTTAAAATAAGGAGTCAGAGTAATAAATTTTATAATCCTAGGACTCAGAGTCAGACCATATATCTTCAGACTCCGTAACTCTGCTTAAAACTAAACTTATTTGACTTTGAAAAAAATACACTTCGTATCAATGTAACTGAAGCAGACGATATTGGTTTATCAATGTAATTATTTCTGGCATTTTTGGTTAATTTTCTGGCTACTGTTTTTATTTGTTTTTGCTTGAGTAACAATTAACAATATTAAAACCATTTGTTACTATCGTTGTTAAAAGAAAAAAATAACAAATGTCAGAGATTTACAGAGTTCATGACCCTGCCAACGAAATTGTTAGAATTTTTTGGTATATGTTTCAGACCAAACTGATGTGACTGACCGACCAAGCCACTCATATAGACGTGTGAATGCATCTAAAAATAACTCGAACAAAATCAGTTCTCAGTTCATGTTCCAATTAAGATGCAGCTGCAAGGTAGTTTAATTACAAATATCAAATATTTCCATCCACTGCATTTGAAATCCATGCCACTAGATTTTAATTTTATCAAATAATATCCCGCCTCCACATCCCAGAGCTCAGGGGGCTGGTTGGATACTGATTTTCAACATAGTTTAATTTTTTTTTTTATTTAATAAAAAAAAGAAAAAAAAAAGGAAGAGTGTCGAAAAGTATTGAACCTGATATGACAAATGCGATAATTATTTTCTACGAGTCATGCTTGAGTCGGCCGTCCATTTCAAACGCAAAAATTAGGAAAAATCAAAAGCATGATGAAACCATCTTTATGATTTGATTAAAAAACAATTTAGAAATTCTATTTGAGGATGAGGCAGATAATGAAAATTAAACACCCAGAGCATACGCTAAGGGCTTATGCCCCTCCCCACTCCTCGGATCCACATTAGGAAACTATGTTTTCTAAACAAACCAACGTGTTAGTTAATTTTTATTTAATCACCAAATCCAAATTAATGAAATTTCCAGCATAAATTATCTTTTATAAAGAATACAGGTTTTCAAATCTACAGCGATTTGAAAAAGCGTGGAAGATTAATAGAATTTGAGTTTAGACCAGTAATGCTTAAAAAAAAAGAAAATTTGGGCCATGTAGTTTTGTATTAAATCCATAGGGTTGGGAAATAGGGTAGGCAACAAAAGAAAATGTAGGAAAGATTGAGAAAGATGGTTTTTATTTTGAAGGGGGGGGGGGGGCTAGTTTAGTGTCATACATCATCATCTTCAGTTTAACGTCTTTTTTTTTTACATAGTGGCATGTGTTGGACGACTTTTAGAAATTTACTTCCAAACTAACCTATCTCTGGCAAAGCCTTTATATATCCATTTTTCTCTTAAATCCATTCTTATCACTTGCTCAATATTTTCCTGCTATTTCAACCGTTTTACATCTACTAATGCAAGAATTCTTATCCATTCTTTCAATGTGACCAAACCCACCAAGTCTTCTGTTCTGCACACATCTCCCTATATTGTCTATGGGACCTTGACAGGTACTACCACTCCGGATGAGAGTAGATGTGGAAGTAATGGTAACTAAGGGATGACTCCGCCAAAGCACGCAAATTCGGGCCTTACTATCGGATGCACTTCAAGGTCATATTCAATACCATAAAGAGACAAAAGATAAAGCTGAGGGAGGGTGCCCCCAGAACGCTGCTGAAATAGTTTAATGGTGTGCGCGATTGGCCAAAATGAATACCATCGTGAATTATGGAATCAGTGGTATAAAGTTCAAATATTATCGGATCTGTCACGTTTAATTACGCACCAATACTGTCAAGACATAGAACAATTTCTTCCAAAGCTATAGAAATAAAATAACGTGTGTTCAACTAACCATACAATAGTGTCTTTACATTCATTGTTTTCAATCCTCACATAATATTCTTCACCAACCAACTGATAATCCAATTAACTCATTAATCCTTATCTCAGAGTGGCTTTTGACCTTGATAAAAGTCCTCTCCAAACTATACAACAAATGCTTTGCTGAATTTTGCTTCCCTGATAGCTGGAAAATTGCCTCTGTGGTACCAGTCTTCAAGAATTCTGGGGATAGAACAGATTGCCCAATCAGTCTACTCCCAATCTTTGCTAAAAATCTCTGAATCCTTAATCAATCTAGCAATAATCCGGCACCTAGTTAATGCTAAACTTTTTTCTGACCGTCAGTGTGGATTTAGACAAGCACGATCTACTGCAGATATCTTAACGGTCATCTCTGAACACATATCATACACTTGACAAGGCAGGTGAAGCTAGGGCAGTTGCGCTTGATATATCCAAGGCCTTTGACAAGGTATGGCATTAGGGGCTCCC
Organism: Sepiola atlantica; assembly: GCA_963556195.1. Classification (NCBI taxonomy): domain Eukaryota; kingdom Metazoa; phylum Mollusca; class Cephalopoda; order Sepiida; family Sepiolidae; genus Sepiola; species Sepiola atlantica. The sequence goes on from OY744519.1 coordinate 75,109,783, forward strand.
CCTAAAAATTCACTCATATGGTATTACTGGATGAATATTTAATGTAATTAGATCCTTCCTAACCAAAAGAAAAATCCAGGTTGCCCTCGATGGCCATTCATCTAAGCAACATGACATAAATACTGGTGTACCTCAGGGATCGATCCTTGGACCTTTGTTCCTGATTTTCATAAACAATCTCCCCGATGACATTGAGTTTGAGATAGGTATATTTGCTGACGACACCATGCTCTACTCTCGTCATGTGGGCAAAACGGACGAAAATGACCTCCAAGCTGTAGTGGATTGGGGGAAGAAATGGTTGGTAATTTTTAATGCCGCAAAGACAAAGCTACTTTCCTTCAATAACTACAAGAAACCTCTTGAACCACCGATTGCCATGGCAAATAACACCCTACCTGAGAGTTCAACATTCAAACTACTCGGCCTGACATTCACAGGCAACATGAATTGGAACAAATACATTGAAGACATTGCCAAGGCTGCAGCAAAGAAGGTGGGCTTCCTCTACCGTGCTAGTAAACTCCTCACACCTGGCATTATCCTGTATCTCTACAAAGCCATCATCTGCTCATGTATGGAGTATTGTCACATCTGGGCCGGTGCATCATCCACTAGTATCTCCCTCTTAGACATGGTCCAACAAAGAGTCGCCAAGTTAATAGGTCCCTCACTATCTACTAAGCTCCAGCCCCTGTTTCATCGCCGCAATGTTGCATCCCTGTGATTGTTTTACAAATATTTCAATGGATTGTTCTCCGATGAACTAGCTGCTCTAGTGCCCCCTCATGCAAATACACTAAAATAACCCGACAATCAGCAAGGTCCCATCCATTCACTGTGGTGGCTCCCAGATGCCGGAGAGCCTTCTACTCCAGCAGCTTCTTTCCTCGTGCTACCGGCCTCTGGAACTCCCTCCCTGCTCCCCCGACTGTACCGACATGCAGAGGTTTAAAATTGATGTAAACAGACATCTCATTGCACAGCTCCCAACTTAGGATGACACCCAAAACCTACTCCCTAATTCTCAGTAGCTCCTTATGTCTACAGTGGCGACCTGCCTTGTTTGGGGTGAAATATAATAAAAATAAAAAAAAAATAGCGAAAAAAACAAAAGACCAAAGACAAACATTTATGCGAATGAAATATAAAGTCCCTATTTACTTGCCTCCCATGAGGCCTGTCACAAGGTCGGTTTTAAATGTGGGGAAAATCCAACTCCCCCAAAAGGATTGGGACAAAAATAAAAATTGCCTCAGTCTAGAAGGATGTCTCTTTCACTGACAGAGGACAGAAGAGATAAGGCACTTCGAATCATTTATTTGCAAAAATGTTATACATTTTAACAAATTAGGCATAAAGTCATCAAAAGTAAGAGGAGAGTCAGTGGCCATCTATCTATCGTACTCTTAACTAGACTCATTAGCAGTCAACACAATACCACATTTACTCTAAGGGCCGTGCTACTTAAAAATATCTTCAATTGTTTGAATTTAATTCATAAATATACTTTGATCTCAGCCCATAAAAGTGTGTATACAAATAGAAATTGCTTTAAAAAAAATAAATTAAAAAACATATCCTTTAACACAAGTGAAAGTGTTGATTTCAATTTTTGATAATAATAATCAACGTATTGCTGACTGATAAGAGAATGGCTAAGTCAAACGACAAAACAAACATTAATCTTTAATAATGTGAACGTGCGTCTGTGTGCGTTTACTGCACAAGCCGTGATCACCCACTTGTTGTTTTTGTCTAAAGTCCGTGCCAGATTCCGACACTGGTCGCAGTTTCAATAGTGTGGTCTCAGTCAGTGGTGCAACAAAAGTATGCTCCCTCCAAAGAAAATTACAACTCCACTTTAAAACAAATAACATTGTTTTAACAAAGTTTTATTTTGTGAGGTTACAATGATATTTCTTTTCTTTTACTGAACAATAGGTCTACAAATCAAAACAAACATATCTCCCAACCGAAAAACCAACTGACCTACTCTGCTGGAATATGAATATATATATATATATATATATATATATATATATGAAAGAGAGATAGATAGATAGATAGATAGATAGATAGACAAACAGATATCACTTGTACAACTCGAGAGAGACCACTTGAGATAATCAGCTGCCAATCTATGGACATCAAAAAACCTGACTGACCAGGAAGTTCACCATCTTGTATTAACATTAATTTTGGAAAATCTCAAGTGTGTCATACCCCCCCCCCCCCCCCAGCATGGGACCTCATATCTGAAGGAACGTTACTTTTTCAAGGACCTTTAGTGGGTTGATAGACTCAACCTGCCCGCAATATTACCTTGTAATGTTACACTGACATAAAAGTATAAAACAAATCGATACTGTTTCTTAGTTGTTTTTAGATGAGGATTGAGAATTTGTATTATTTGGACTATTGTTCACATCTTGGATGTAATGTTACCAAAAACCAAACAACGCTTCCGTGAACATCTCATCTGCGGAACAAGGTACCATGTGTCTGCTTCCCAACCGACTACAGCATGGTCATCTTATCTAATGTGAACAAACACTTGCTGAGCCGTCTTCTTGGATAATAAATTCCTCTTAAGTAATCTCACTGATTGTTTCCAATCCTCGCGTTGTCGTGGTAATGATCATCGTCCAACTGACGATTTCTTTAACCCTTATCCTCGAGTGGCTCCCGGCCCTTGAAAAGTAGTGATCCATTAGTAAAACAAAAGTTCTGTACAACAGTACTTAAAAATCTTTTAAATTTTTCATTTACTTATTCATGAATTTGTCTCACACCACTCAACTTCCGAGAAAGGCCTCATTCACCAAACATAGGCTATATGAGTGAATAAGAAAGATTTAAGAATTTGATTATATTTTTTCTTTTTATAACATAAATTAACTTTGAGATGAAAAACCGGTGAAACAATTTAAATCTGTCACTTTCAAACAAATAATCTCTTTGAGGGTAGGATGTGAGGTGGGGTGGGGTGCACCCCTCCTCTCCCCAAAGCTTCCAGCTGGGCTATGATGACAATCCCATCTTATCTTTGCATACCCATAACACAGAGATAGAGAGAGAGAGAGAGGGAGAGAGAGAAAGGGGAAGGTGCTGGCAGAGGTGAAAGTGAGTGATGATATGTGAGACTAGACCCCAATCTGACGTCATATCCTGGTAACTAATTACCGAACTATTCCATTTTCTGTGCAGACTTATTTGTAACATTGGTTTTCTTTTAACTTCTCTTAAAAAGTAAACAAGAAGTCTCTTGAGGCTGAACGACTACCCCCCCCCCCCCCAAACAAAACAAAACGCTTATCCTAAACGAGTATAATACGACCTTAGTGTTTCTGAATTAGAAGTTTTCTGAAATAGAATAAATCAGGTAATTCCCTAATCTTTAGCCGCTTTTTATTTACAGTGAAATAAGTTTCGGCATTACTCTCAAACAACTTCTTTTGATAAATGTTATTATTGGCGCCACACAAGATTTTAAAGAAAATACAGTTTGGGAAATTAGTTCCAAACAATTTATTTTGGTGTACCTACTCATGTTTGACGTATTTGCGTTGAAAACAATTTAATATTTAATAGAAAATATAAACATGTGAAGTTACCGTGAATATTGGTTGTGAGTAAGTAACCATGCGACCAGAAAGGACTAAGATAAATAAGGGCAGGATACTTTGCTTCTGCATTTTAATTCAAGTCATTAAATTAAAAATAGGTTCCTTGATATGACAGGGACACGTGAGAAAATGAATGTGTCCACTTTTAATAAAATAAAGGGTATATTAGTAAGACCCTCCCAACCCTTGCAATATTGTAAACCACCTTATTGTGTTCCGGTTTATCAGTGGTGTAACCGAGCAGGTAGATCTGTCAGTGGGAGTGGAGTTTTTAGTGGTAAGAGAAGAAAAAGTGGGTTGGAGTTGGGGAGTGGATGTTGTCCTTCCAAGATATAATTTTAAGAAATAAACTATGGAAATTAAAAAAAAGTTGTCTTTCATTAAAAAGGGGAAAGAAAATACTTTATCAAATACACAAAATTATCTTGTGAACAAAACTTCTCATTTAATAAAAGTTTGGGGATCTTTTGTAAAAACCAACAAACAAAAAAATACAAAATGCAAATTTATGTTAGGGAATTTTTTTAGATGAGGATTGATAATTTGGATTATTTGGACTACTATTGTCATCTTGAATGTTATTCTCACAACATTTCGGATGATGTAACCTCCAACCTTCTTCAGTTGAGTTTTGTTGAACTCTGGAATCTGTATGGAATTTTGAACGGAACCCTTATTTTAATCCACGAGGTAGTTTGCTCTCGTTCTGTCAGCCATGACCAGGTAGAAGTATTAAGTAATTCGTAATTGTATTCTTAACATCGCCCGTACTGATGATTGAACCTCCAACCTCAAGAAGACTGTCATTTAAAACTGATTATCACTTAGCACTTTTATCCGTTACGCCATATGTTTTTGCAGACAATTCTAGTATGAATTTTAGGAGCCTTAAACCTATTCTTGTTTTAGATGTGTAGATAAATATTAATTTCTACGAGACTATCACAACACATTCCATAATTTTTCTCGACTTCCAGGCGAAAACACTCCGATTGAGTGTTATTTCTTTCTTACCTCGAAGATTTAAAGAATATGACATCATCCATGTCATTCTGGTTCGACACATTACGTTGGTAAATAAATATTCAATTAAAAATTATTGAATTCTTCAATATTGTCATATATATATATATATATATATATATATATATATATATATATATATATATATATAAATAAATAAATTTCTTGAAGTTCACACAAAAATTCATGAATAGCTCAATAGTGTATTACTCCTGATAATGCAATATAATAATTATTCAAAAAATATTCCAAACTTCACCCAACAAAACTTTATTATCAGACAATTGTTTCTGTCAATTCCGAAAATATATATTTTCCTGATATACATAAAATCAAACACTTACAAAAAGGCTTCATCAGTGTACATTCACAAGAATCAGGCAGAAGAAAATCAAAATATAACCATATCCATTTAATTTATTTCACCTCTTTTTTTTTTATTTATTCAAACCATAGGGAAATTCTTAGTTTAATCCTATTCACTTGTAGTTAAAAGTTCAAAATATATTATGACAATCGAATCTTTTCACTTTTAAAATTCAAAATGTTCATATTCGATCAATAAAAACAACACATCAAAATGTACATATAAATGAATTATCAATTAACACTCACCAATAATGATCCATATTTATCTATTTTTCTCTCCCTTTTCTTCATTCTTACTCATTTTTTCTCTTTTTATAGTGTATACCTCGCCATATCGTAGTCTATTCATCTCATATAAACCACTTCCGGTATAAATACCCTATGCATCAAACCGTTTAATTTTTAAAAATTCCTGTTCTAATTTTTATTTTAACTATCATTTTTACGTATTACGAAATCATTAATTAATTATACTTTAATAAATATAAAAAACTGCATAATCTGAAAGTATATCATTAACTATCACATTTACTTCCAATAAAATTAGGTCACCCTAATTTTTGTAATTTTATTTACGATTCACGATGTGTTATTTCAATTATTATCGTTACTAATACTGTTTTTATTATTTTTAAATATAGTTAGGAAAATTTTGTACTAATTCTTTTTTTTAATATTATAATTAACCATAATAATTATTATTCAAAACTATATATGAAGGTGATGT